>JANXJC010000037.1:22157573-22197764 GCA_027564655.1 Leptodon cayanensis | reverse complement strand
ACCCCCCCTTGATTACTCCTACAGCTCTTCTGAAGAACAACAGCAGATGGTATTTATCTAGCAGGGCTTTGAAAATATAAAGCAATATAGCATTGTTTTATGGCACCCAAATTATAGTGCTCATCCTAAGACACGCTGCAATACCTTAACTAGTCTCATCAAAAAAGTCATGAAAACTTTTTGATGTTCCTCCCATTTCCAAACACGTTCTTGTGATTCAGTTACTGGGGATTGCCCAGTTAATGCTATGGTAGCGGCCAGTGGCTGTGTGTGGCCAGGGGACCCTTGTGTGTTTGTTGCAACAAAACCAAAGCCAAATTTTAGCTCCATACTTACTTTCAGAACTTTTAATTGTTCCCTCTTGTCCACCTAAATACCTACAGCTGCTCATCGTGCTGTTACACAGGCCCTGAATGCCACGTCCCCATAGTAATGTTTACTTTTACATTATTTCTTCTGTAGAGCTTCACAGGTAGAATCATCGACACACAAGCATTGTTAGGGTTTTGATGAAAAAAGCAGCGAACAGAATGAGGGAAACCCCTTCACATGCAGAGTAATTATCTCAGAAAAACGCTAACAACCCAAGTAGGTTTCTACTAGTTCTTACACTGATTTAGTGCATATAAGTGAACAAATGGGGAAGGCGGGAAAACTGTAAACTCCTAACAGACAAGGCGCCATAAATACAGCAGGACTGGCTTCGGGGGCTCAGGCATCTACTGCTCCAAGAGCAGAAAATACGACAGAAGCAAATGTTTGATTTGCATTTATTCTGGTTTTCAGTCCACCAACTTCCTGAGCTCCAGATGAACATTTATTTTCCAAATTTCCAGCATTCAGCAAGTACTTCATCACAGGAGGCAATTGCATCATTATGCTGCTTAACAAAATGTAACACCAGGATGCACTGACCTGACAAAATAGGGACTCCCTGCTGAAACCATGCTGCAAGAAATACTCATTTCATTTTCATCTTGGAGGACCAGGGGGGAAGCCTAGATTCATATGCTGAATCTCCAACTCATATTAAACTAAAAACTGGGACAATACATGGCGATGCCCAAATTGTTCTGTGCAAGCTGTACGCAGCCCACTTTCTGATGCTGAAAATACTTATTAATCATTTGGACTTATTTTCAGGGTGAATTTCTTGCAACATTTGAACAGTAGGAAGCCCTTTATTTGGCATCATTAAGAAGAAAAAAAAAAAAAGAAACCCGCAACAACTAATGTATGTAGGCCAACATTATGTCACTTTTAGCTGCCAGCTTTTTAAATATGGAAGTTTTCAAGTAGCAAAGTATTAGAGTGAACTCCAGTTGAAAGTATAAAGGTCTGGATGCAGATCGACAATTTTTTAGTAAAATCCACAAGTTTTGAAACCAAGATGACCAATGACACAACAGTGGACAGGAAATAATTCCCTTCCAAATTACTATTTTTCTTTTATCAAATCCTTTCAGTTAAGGAGGGTCTAAGCCTTGCCACTTGAGCAACCTCAAAATGGAGAAGACACTGGCACTGAGCCCCCCTCAGACATTTGGGAAGTCTTCCCCATCAGGAAAAAATTCTCAAGCCTGTGTCTCTGACACCCAGAAGGATATCCTAAGCTCTGTGCTCAGGAACTGGCCACGATGGTTTTTTTCCAGGCTTCTACTATTCTAGTGAATACACTCATCATCAAAGCAACAGCTATTCTCAGACTGAATAGTTTTGCTTTCTTTAAAATTATTTTTTTTTTAAGATTTCATTTTCAATGCAGATCGGAAACTGAAGTAAAAAAATAATAATAATATAAAAGTATATTCCCCCTGCCCCGACAGTCCTATGTCTCAGCGTTGGTCATTAATGTCCCCAGGCACTTTTTGCAAGGATGATGAAGTTAGGTTTGCTGACCTAATCAAATTCCAAAATAAGTAATTGCATTTTCTCTATCTTATTGCCACTCGCACTTTTAACGAGATATTATTTTTCACTTCTAACCTGAACGTTTTTTACTGTTGCACTACAATGTTAAATACTTGCAATGTTATATCCCAGCAGTGGGATAGTGGGGTATTGGAAGGAACTGATCTCTACAGCTTTGCTTTGCAAACACTGCCTTGGACCCTGGGGATGGAAGCTGCCCATGAAACACGGTGGTTTTCTGACATGCAGCTACTTCCCAGTGATATCTGATATTCTCTTATGAACCTCCATCTGCCCAGAGCTGGAATAGGAGATAGCTGTGGTAATTGTGCAGTGACTGCTAGAGACCAAATAGCTTCAATTACACTGGGAGACATGCAGTTGGCTAATGGAAATGCAATGCACATGACTGAAAAGCATTAACTTTAGAGTTGTGACTTTTAAAACTCATCCTTATTTCTAACCTTAGGAGGAAGGAAAAAGAGGATGAAAAAGTAAAAGAAAATATTGCCACAGAGAAGATTAATTCCTGCAGAACAAGGGTCTCAGTCCAAATTAACTGGAGCTATTTTGACTTTCCATGTAATACTTTCTATGCAAACCAGAAAACAATAACCGGCATAACTCCAGCCCAGCTTAGTTACAAAATTGTAATACTACAATTTAGACTAATTGTGGATCTAGCTACAATTAAGATTATTTTCTAGCTGGAATACAGCAGGTCATAGATAGCGGTCATGTAGGAAGTCATCTCTCATCCAAATGAGTGAGGAAAATAATTACCCTTCAGTTTTCTGCCCTTCTGGGCACCAGAAACGCGCTTCCCTCCCGGTCACCATAAGATGCTCTTTCCCACATACCGAACCCAAACCAGAAATAATGCCAGCACCCTTCTGGAATGTTTTTGTATCATCAGTACATACACTCAGACCAAAACTTTCCCCTGAATCACCTGAGCAAATGTACCACCATTTCCTTCTCACTGCCTACACGAACCACCACCAGCCGCCACATCTCCACACAAGGCGTTCATGCTGCAAAGATCTCTTATGGCAAAACAGAAAACTCTCAGTAACCACAGAGCGAAGCTTTGCTAAGGAGACAAAGACAAATGTGTATGATTCCTGCCTCATCTCTGCATTGCCTGTGCAGTCCCCATGTCCCTCTAGGAGATGGCAGCCTACTCACCTGGGGAGAAACGGGAGGCAGCACCGCATGGCCACTGGTGCCAGCAGGAGTGGGCCGGGCAGGTGGGGTTAGTTCTAACTGTAAAAGGGCATAAAAACTCACACCTCAGCTCTTGCAGTGCAGCTCAGTACCCAGCCACCCCAGGCCCTCCTGGACTTGGTCCGTTGACACTATCCACGTTTGTGCAGCACAATTAGTTTGGGATAGGATGAGGGTGAGCACCGCTCTTCAGCCTCACGTCCAAGCCGCTCAGATGAACGGGGTTTAAGGATCACGAAGCATTTCTGTTCCAAATCTCCTCTCCTTTCTTCAATATGGAAATGAAGCTAATAATGATACTTCACCCACAGCACTGCAGACTGCAAATGAGTTCATGGCTGATCCACAACCCACCTTCAGTGATTTGCAGTTATCTAGCTTTGGCAGCTGCCTCATCAGATATGTCAAGAAGACCCACCTGCAGGGGTTGAGGGGCATGCTCCATCCACCCAGACCAGAGGGCACATATTTTGGGGAATAATTAAGACTACAGGAGCCACTCTCATACAAGTTAGATGCTGTGATAACGAGTCATTTTGTGGACTTGATATCACAGATTCAAGAGCAACCTTCAAGTAATGAACATCAGAATTCTGAGATACTGAAACTCTCATGATAATCTCTGAACTAAAAAGAAAACTGCCATCTGAAGTCAAAAGATGAGAGAGGCCCTAACTGAATAAATTAAGTGGGTAGGTATGTTTGGCAGCTGGTCAGATGCAAGCAAAGAAGCTCCTTAAGCACTTGTCTCCTCCTATCTGAGCAATAAAAGCAGCCTAACAGTAAACAGCTCACCGGGCAATTTTCATTCAGCTGATGAGGACAGACAGATTTCAAAACACAATCACAAATTTCTTTAAAAGGGACACAGACCCATAAGAGGTGACTGCTTGTTCACAACGTACCAAACAACGCCCTGATGAAAGAGCCAGCCGCAACAGCCTGTTGTTGAGCGCGGTGGTTAGTGGCACAACACACAGCGCTTGTCAAGCACACACAGACCACGCCTGAAATGGTGTCCAGAAAGAATTGATGACTGACTCCCTTTCTGACACTTTTTTTGATATAAATGTAACAGTGCAATATGTGTTCAGGAAGTCAGCCAACATATGAGTTATATTTAAAACAAATTTGTGCTAAACTGAAAGAATTGTTTTGTATTTTCTAAACATTTATACCATCGTCCCTGAGTAAACTGCACCGAAGTATGTGCTACGTTATTTATAATTGGCTGTTTGTAAACTCTGCTTTGGATCTATTTTTTTCCCCTACCAAATTTTGCCTTTGCCACTGAGAAAGCCCTGTCTTTCTCAGTGCCATTAATACAAACTGCTTGTAAACCTCCTCACACACACGCTGGAGTCGATGATGCTGACTCTTCTCAGAGAAGGGCCTTTGGCAGGTACCACACGGTGCCAGAAGAGATCACTGCAGGGCAGATGCAGACAGCAGCTATTGTGGTCTTCCCTTTCATCTCCTCGTTAACTACTTTGTAACATAAAGAAATATATTGAGAGCCTAGAGAACACCAAACACTTTGGTGTAAAATTCAGAAGCTACGTGACTGACTGGTGTTCTCCAGATTCTCAATGTATTTATACAGTCCTTTTGCTGTACTTAACATCCTAAGACAATCTAGAATAGAAAGTTGTAAATATCCTTCATGTCAATGAGAGCTGAACGCCTTTCTCTCCCAACTCTCCCTTCCCGTGGGTGGGTGCACTGTGCCATTGACCCTCCACACCCCAGGATAACCTAGGTTAGAAGTGTGGTTACGGAAAATGCCCAGGGAATACAGAAGAGCGTGACACAGATGCCTCAAGGATTCAGGACTGAACCTGCCCAGCTTGGCAAAATCTGAACAACACCCCTTGTTGAACCCCAGGCGATGCTTGATGAGCTGGTCAGGTGTCTGCAGCCTTTTCCCCAGATCCTATCTGCTCAGGCACAGTGTGAGACCCGAGGTGCCGCTTGGGTCAGTGACCAAGGAACAGGGGCAAGGCAAATGCAAAGATATCTGCACAGCTCTGCCGTGGCCAGGCATGGGGTGGGACAGATCCAGTAATTGCCACAGGTGCCAGTTTCCATAACCATATGGGATGTACATGACATTGCCCCTGCTCTAAACAGCGAGTATAATGTTGACAGGTGCGAAAATGACAAATTAGTAAGATTTTAAGAGGGGATCCATCATTTTATAATACAACTATAGCAAAACATACTCTGTAGAGTGTACTAAGACCACTCTGAGACCACAGATTTTTTTTTTTTTTTTTTTTTGCCTGTCTGCTACTATGGCTTTTCCATTTCTCCATGAAAGTCAGAAATCTGCCTCTTTCTAAGGCATCAGAGATACAACTGACTGCCAAGAGAAGACAGGTTACGTCATTTTCTGCTCAGTCTGTATTGCTGGACACTCAACAAGTCCTGACTTACAGTTAGCACCTGTCTCTGTAATAATAATGGATTTAAATGTATCACTAGACAAGAACAATAGTGCACACAGTGGCAAACCTTCAGGGACTTTTGGTAGCAGAGCTTCTCCATCATTCAGTCTGAACCTCCAGATTATGGTTTCCAGAAAACCAGGTGTAGGTGTGAACACCAGCAGAGAATACAGTGGTGTCTTCAGCATCCCTATATAACTTACTAGCACGTTATTTCCCCCTCTCCTACAACACTCCCCCTTGCCTCTCCCTCCCATAAAAACAGTAGGAAGAATATGTATCGCCATTCCAGAAATAAATCACCATATGAGACCTGGACAACTACTTATGGATCCTGAGTACCCAGGAGACAAAAATAGTGACAGTAAGTGTTTGAAAAAAAGAAATAATAATGAAAAGATGATGCACGGAAGTGGCTGTGTCAGCCATCTTCAACCTTTTTGCGGAAGACACACCCAGGCCACACAGAGAAAGGCTTCTACATGTTGCATGAGATCTTGGCCATGTCTTCTATATATGCACATATTGCTTTAAGTTTCCATCAGTTCATCTCCTAAAAGCATAATTGTATGCAGTAAAATTAGGCTTTCTCTGCACTTACACCCAGCTGGAGGTCTCCCAGTGCATTTAGTCAATAGGACCACCCAGCATGATCCGCTCAGTCAGGCTGGCACCACCACAGCCTTCTCCTTTAAGGTGTGCCGTTTTAAACTTCCTGAAACATACCCTGAGAATGAAAACCTTGCGTATGGGTGCTGAGTGCTGAAAGCAAGAAAAGGAAACCGCTTTACCTCCAGAATGCGGTGGTGGTCCACACAGCAGCACCATGCCCTGGCCCTGGCGGACAGACACGGTGCTTCTCGTTCTGGTTTTGAAGTTCTCAAGATCTGCCAAGAGAGAAAGAACTCAGTTAAAGGGAGTTTAATATTTTTTTTCCTCATGAAAAGGACAGAAGGTTCATTAGGACTTTGCTGTGTGACAGAGAAACAAGTGACCATCAGCTTGGAAGGTGGGTTGGTGGGACCTGGCAGTGGGAGACTGCTGTGGTGGCAACCATCAGAAGCAGCAAAAATGTCTCCACAGGCTGCAAGGCTGGTAAAGGGGAAAAGGTGCAGATTTATCCAGGGCAGAAGACATGCCTAGAGAAAACTCCAGCAACCTGTAATGCTGCTAGTTCATGAATTCTTGAAGAATTACAGCCTCAAATAATCACTACCTTCAATTATGTTATAAAGCAGTTCTGTCTCCCTTTAGGAGACTTGTTACTCATGCCTTTGCAACCCATGTGTAGAAACCCTTCATTTCCCATAAAGAAGACTCTTGTAATAGCTGTATGTTAGCCACAGTGCTTTAATTAAATTAAATTCCTCCTTCCACCTCTCTCCTTTTCCTCTCCTTCAAAGGCCATGCACTCCAAAAATGCAACTCCGTCTTTTCTCTCCTTGCACACTGAATTCAAGAAACTTGCTATTAAGCGACGAGGTGACTCTCTGTGAGCTGAGCAGTGGCACCAGGTATTGATCAGCACCATCGCTGATGCGCGGGAGCACTACTACACTCAATCACTTTGGTAGCCTTTTATCTTTAACAGTCCCTTGCATTTCAATCTTCATTTTTTTGCTTTCAGTGTAGCTGAGCTGTGGTTTGGCGATTACAAGCCTGTTGTCAGTACAGTTGGGAACCAGACAAAACACGCAGGTGATAAATATTTAACAGCAGAAACTAGTAGGAACATCATTATAAGGTTACAAGGATGAAAAATTAAGCCTTGATTTTTGTCCCCTCTTGAAAATGTCTTCTGGAAGCACTGTCATGCATACTTAAAAAAAAATTAATAAATAAAATCAGAAGAAGTCACTGCTTCATTTTAGAAACCTTCTTCGTGGACCCTTCCTGCTAAAGCCAAATTCAGGACAAAATCCAGGCAAAAGGGGAACTACAGTGGAAGTGCTAAGTAACAATTTGTTACAGTGCTAGTAGTCATTGTGAGATTTCCAGCACGGTTCTGCCATACCCTTATGCTGTACACTACGTCATTCCTGGGATGTTATTATTACAGTATTTCATCTTTCTCATTTTCATTGTGGTGGATAAATATTGTGGGGACTTAAAAAGCCCGCTGCACTGCAGTGAATTACTTGTGAAAACAAAACTAGTCCAAACCTGCCACCCTCCCATCTTTCTGCCCAAGCCCACGGACAGAAGCAACGCTCACCAAACCCACGCGGTGCTGCCATTTGTGTTATGTGCTAAGGCTATTGCATTATGAAGACCTTTGGGCAAAATGGATTCACACAGGAGGTTCAAAACTAGACTTGAGATTAAAACCGGTCCAGACTTAATCTGGGTATCAATTTAACAGCAGGTTCACCAGTGTGAGCTGTTTGTTCAGACTCTGTGTGGGTACAGGGAGACAATAAAGCATGGAGTTTCCCAGCCTCAAGTCATTGCCTGAGTCTATAACTTTGAGCGGGGTGATTTTCTTTGTCCTTCTGTTTTTTTTGGCCTAGGAAAAAAAGACAGAAGGAAAACAGAAAAAAAACCTCCTCATCAATGAAAATAGAGAGAGAGAATTTTTTTGTCCTAAGTTCTATAAAAAAGGTGGAATGGCACTTTTCAGGAACCACTACTACATGCCTCTGGCCACCTGTCAGTCTCATAGATTCAAATATATTTTGACTGCATACAGGCACAAGATTGGATCCCATCCTCATAGAGGACAGCTGCATGAGCAATAATAGCCTAAAACCAAAATGATGCCTAGAGGAATAAATGTGGTATTAGGAAACATCTTTACATGAACATTATTTCCAATAAACGAAAAAGTAAAAGCAAAACACGTCCCAATCATCAAAGCAGATGCTTTGTATACATATATACACACACTCACACATATATATATGCACTAGAAAGAAAATTGCAGAAGTATTGCTAAGTCTCAGATAAAATTTAATGGAAGATTCTTCATATCGCAATTTAGCTATTTATATCTTCCTCTACTTTGACAGAACTAATACATTATGCCATATGCATGTACATACACAAAACATTTTAGAGATTATACACAATTCACTTTTCAGGCCTGAATCCTAAAAAAGCCATATGCAGGTCTGCTTTAGAACAGGTGAAAGAAAAACCGCAACAACTCTGAGCCTGCGTGTTTAAGCCTATTTATACAGTGCTCTAGGGAATTCTTCCGTTAATCACCGGGGAGGGAATGGGAAAGGTCTTTCATTACTCATCATAAGAAACAGCTACCTGCTGGGTGACCCAGCAACTCTTGATTACAGTAGTATGGAGAAAAAGTGCATGACTCCATAGTTTAAATGCAAAATTAGTCCTCAAACTTTTTTTGCAAGGAAGAAATAACCCTATTTGTTGACAAAACAGATAGCTATATATTTATGACAAGAAAAGGATTGCTACTAGGAAAAGGAGTCTCTGCTTGGATGAACAACTAGGAAATGATGGAAGAATGGTCAAAATCAATTGGAGGCAGCAAACAAAGCAGAGCATTCATCACTATCACTCGTAGTACAAACTAGCAAGCTTTGAAAGTCAACTGTCAATTCTAAAAAGCCTCATGCATGTGCTTAAAATCTGGCTCCAAGTAAACTAACAAGATTAAGATAATTGTAAGAAAGGCTAATGTCGCATCAAACTGATTAGGCTGATTATGCTCATGCATTCTGAAATCCACACTTCAAATTTATTTTTGCAATACCTAAATAGTAACTTGAATTAACAATAATATCATTAAGAAGTTATTACTAAGAAACTTCATTTAAACACCACCTTGCAATCTTTCCCAAGAAATTAGGAACAATATTAGTATTGTTGAACAGTTACGAAGTGTACAGATAACGATGTGGCAATTCGAGAGGTTCTCTTCTGCTTTCACATGCTGTGTAAAGTGGACAAAAACCTTTCCTAACAAAATTCTGCTCAAATGGGTGCAGAATATTGCGCTGCAGTTTTGTGCTGCTGAATTCCCCATACATGGAGGTAAAACCACTTGCTAAAGAGAAGTTAAACACACTTGCTGAAAACCACCCCGCAGGACACTTTAACACAGAAGTAGCACTCTAACACTTCTTTCCCCATGTTTGTTACCTTCCTCTAAGGGAAACACAGCTGTCTAGTGCCTCTCTACCCCTCCCTGGAGACCAGGTAAGAAATTATTCTCTATACTTTTGACATTAAAAATCAATGGGACAGCAAAAAGAAGAAGAAGAAAAAATAACCCGCAATGCTGCAGAATGACTGAATTAGAGTGTAAATGGCTCAGCTGTATACATCTCCCCTGACGAGAGCATTAAGTTCCACTTTGCCTTGCCCCCAAGCCCATAGATCCTGCTAACTTATGAGGATTTCTGTTCTTATTTGCCAATAAAGCAAGCCAAAACAAACCCACAAAAATGCCAGAAGATTTATTAAGCCAGCAAGCTCAATTATTTCTTGGCATGCTTACTGTTCCGGAAGAAGGTTTGAGGCAGGACTCTCATATCTCCATGTCTCCCTTGACACTAGCTCTCTTTCCACTGGAAATTGCACCTGAGCAGCATTAGGTGGCCTTGGAAATCTGAGGTCTGCAGCTGTCTGGCTGCTGGACCTGCCACTGTGCCCGAGCAGATGACCTCCACAACACGGCACAGCTATTCAGCATGTGCTGCTGCAGGGGTGGCCTCTGCTCAGGTTTTTCTCACTGTGCCATGTTTTACCTTTTGTTTGTTGTTTCCTACTTCTTGTTATATTTCGTATTTGGGAGGGAGACAGTAAAGGTCTCAAACAGGTTTCTCAAATGGAAGTGAGACATTTCTAGTTTACATGTAGAAACACCGTCACGAGGAGACAATGCCATCCCTTGAAGTGTTTGCTAACCCAGTGGAGGACATAACAAAAACCACTGGTAGGAAGCTGAAGTCATGGAAATGGAGATGAGAAATACATTTACTATGAATGATGTTGATCAGCTGCTGGAATAAACTACAACAGAGCGCAGTGGGTTCAGCATCCTTGATGCTTGGAGATCAAGACCACCTTTCTAGAGTATTACAAACACTAACTAGGCCTTAATCACCCTCAAGCAGCCAGGTTCAGTTAGGGATAAACTGGTGGAAAACATGGCCAGTGATAAACAGGAAGCCACATTACAGGGCACTGCACCCATCTAGCCTTCAGATGCATGAAATACTGGGAAGGAGGAGGAGGTCTGGAAGCCAGTGTGATAGTCTGGTGGCCTGATGCCCACTAACAGACCTGAGAGTACAAGAGTGTTGCTCCCTGGGACCTCGCAACATAATATGTAAGAAATCTGAAAATAATCACATTACAATTAATTATTAAGTAAACCATGGGGTACTAAAATACCTCATAATAGCAATAAAAAAACCTAGCCATTTTAGGAGTTTACAGTTAAATGTTAGACATAATGCAATGAGCATTGGTAAACAGAAGGGAGAGAACAAGACCAAGCAAAACAATGTGTGGAAGTGATAAGCTCATTAAGGTTTAGCATGCAGGCACCTTTGTGACATTATAAAGTTTTTAGGGTGTGAATTGATTCAGTTACAGTGATCTATCATTGCAAGATTAAAAAAGAAAGGAGCTTTAATTTCAATAAAAATATTTATACATGAAACAAACAAAACATGACCAGAATTGAGGACTGTTCACATGAATAGAAACTGCTTCTTGTTAGAGCCAGGATCCCTGCATGTGCTTTTTGGTGAAAGTATATCCATTCAACAAGTCAGGGGTTTGTGGCATCGGGCAGTATATGACGATTTCTATTCATAGGATCAAAAAGGAAACAATACAACATAGCACACACAAGAAGGATGTAAACTTACCCTAACTAATCAAAGCAGCATATGTCTGCATGAGAAATCCTAGGTCACTTGCACCAATGAATAACTTGCAGATCAGGCTGTTATTTTAAATGCGTGATTTCAAATAATCAAGATCAGATATTTGTATGACTGCAAGAATACACTTGTATGTTAGCTTTTGCCCTATTTAACTTGGACATTCTCTATTTAGAAAGCAATTGTCAAAACTGATTAAGAGAAGCCACTGAGAAAAAAAAATATTAACGCTTTCCAATTCTGGAGGTCAACGTCCTGCCAAAGCTTACTGGGAGCACACAATACTAAACTAATGACTCCAATGAAAATATAAGAATATCGTATAAGCTCCAGTAACTCCGACATGCAACATGAGGACGCGATTAGTAATGTTTTCAGTGCAAAGAGGAGAATATAACAGGGAGGTGTAACAGGAATACAGACAGGTTATCGTGATTAACAGTTACTCAGACCTTATTTAATGAATGACTGAGGATGCCATTTAAACTTCTTCATCTCCACAGTATCAATTTTGAATCAGACTTAACAGACACATGTGAGTATAAAGCTGTATGCATTTAACCTGTGAAAAATACATTGATTTGTACCCCTGACACCACTGTACTAGCAATTGCATGACTTTGGGAAAGTCACTTAAGTTCTCTGTGACAAAGTTTGCACATCTCAAAGGATCAGTACTTAAACTGTGTCTCTCAAAAGAGAATTAGCTAATATTTGCACAAAAACTTGACATCTGGTGCTGAAATGCACTAGAGTGCAATACGCTATTAGCATGTGCACACTAACACCCATCCTTTAATATGAACTTGAATGTCTTTTCTTGCATTACTAGATTTTTCTGTAACCTCCATTAAAACTCTGCCTTAATGCTTAGTGATACAACTTACGCAGGTACTGGTAAGTGATGCCAGTCTGATACAGATGCTCATTCCTCAAAACCACTCAAAAACCTAGAAGGTGCCAGCAGCAGCTGTCAACCCCATCAGCTTTTCAGTTTGGGTAGGGTATTGCATCAAATGACCTCCTTCCAAAACCTTAAATGTGGTTTAATAAAAGCTTAAACAATCCAAAATGATACAAAGCCCCTTAAGGCCGGGTAGTTTGTCTCAGTAAATGGCATATGGAAATTTTAATCAAAAACACATGGCTTTTCACAGTTACAATTATCCAACTTCGGCTGAAGTAATGAAAAATTTCCCAGTTTTATGTGAAAAAATCAGTCCTTATAGTAAAGAAGATTCAATTATAGGCAAAACAAAAGAGCTGTAGCCTTTTATCCTTTATTAGGACCTACTTGGGTTTGTACTCTATTTATGAAATTTGGTAATTCTTTTTCTAAGTGACTATTAGATAAGTCCTGGAAATCAAAGTTTTGCTCTTTAAAAGAAATACTTCACAGATGACATTGAAGTATGAGCAACCAAGACCGTATCAGCTCACTTTCCTGCAAGTTCCCACTGGCAGGGGCACTGTAATAATATTTGACCTCTGCTTTTTGTATTTATATCCCTTCTCATTTACAGCTCCACTGATTGTTCTACTGTTAAGACCTTTACCCAAGCAGAGAGGTTACAGTGTTTGTACATGAGGCGCACTTGCTTCCCCGTTATTGGCTGCAATGTGGAAATAACTCAGATGCTGAAATGTGGTGTGCCCTGGAAACCAGACCGAAACAAGGAGGCTTCCCTCAGGAGGCTGCAAGTCTCAGGTCATTGGTGATTTGACAGAGAGAACCCTATTTTTTATGGGAGCTAAGCTCTGTTTTGCATTTCTTTGTTTGCTGGAGGAGGGTTTCCATGGTTTGCTTTTTTTAATTTTTTTTTAATGGGTAGCATATTTTTAGAATCCAAAATCTGTAATTATGCTGGTTCTGAAACTCAGAGAACTCTCTATGCAAGAGGGCTATTTTAGAACCATTAAACAAACCCCAAAATATTACAGAAAATTACATTAATAGTAAATGATTCAAATTCATGGTGACAGGTGTCTGCATGTCTTTTAGAAAGCCAATTTATGTGACCGTAATATGTAGAAGGAACTACTGCTGTACATTGCCTTGAAAGGCATACTGTCAAAAACTCATACACCATTAGTGAACTCTTTGTCATTACATTTAAGGGGTTTTTTCCTAATGATTAGAAAAGCAGTGTCAATGCTGTTTTTATCTATTATTCTTGTTTAACTGATCTGAAACTACTTCTTCTTCTACTATATTCTAACAAAAACATACATACATCAATCACTTCTTTATACATCACTGAATTTTAATTTCCAAAAGAAAACATGACTAATATTCAGGCTTAGAGAAAAAAACGTTAGTGGCTTTTATGCTGCTATATTTTACTTAACGTCTATCTCTAGAGACTTTTGTAAAGCAAATTTGATAACACATCAGTGATACTGCTCTAGTGAGTCAATGTTAATAGCAAGTTGCTACCAAAGCATAATACCTGTATCTCTATGTCTATCTATGTCTTCAAATGGATCATTATTCCTACAGAGTGAGCTATTCAATGAACGTGGACAGAGGATTTATGTACTTGAATGAAAAACAAGGGATTGTAACACAGGACCCCAAGAATACAACCACAAGAGAATTGCAAAGGTCTTGCTGGTGCAGCCGCAGGACGGAAACAGACGCCTCCAAAGCTGTGAGCACAACCTGCAGCTCCTCCTCACCAAAGAAACACAATCCAGAACTGAGCAAAAATGGGTTTGGCTAGAACAAAAAGAACCATGAGCAAGAACACCACCTATATAAAACACATATAGTAAAACTCAGATGTAACAGAGATAGAAATCGATGAAGAAAAAGCAGGTAATACAGCAGTAGTAGCAATTGTATAAAAATATCTGCAGTGTCAGCCAGGGGGAAGACCCCCTACCCCCCCACCATCATGATCTCCTAACAAAGCCCCTCTCCAGGGGCAGGCAAGGGGCTGTAACTGCCTCCTCCTGGGAAGGCTGACACCACCCTGCTTATGTCCAGCAGGAGCACAGGAAGGGAAAAGGGTAGATAATACTCACACATGCTAGACTGTGTGCATCACTGCAACTGTAAAGCTACTGGGAATTAGCAGTAACTGGGTACTATGCACTCTAGCCTTAGTATCACTGTAACTCTCCTAAAAATAAGTCTTTGATTAGGTTACTAATACTTCAGTTAGATTATCAACAAATCATTGGATCACCATACAAAGGGTTCTTCTTTTAGCTCGTATATATTGCATTGGGGGTTTGGTTTGGTATTTCACCCTTGAGACTTGGTTGTACTTTGGACACAAGAAACTCAAATGGTTAAAAATAAATCTGATAGTTTAAGAATTGACAAATTAGAAAGCTAAAACTTGTTGACTGGCAATTTTCGGTTTCTGCAGTGGCCAAAACACCACCTTTACTACATACATTAAATGAAGTTCAAAGCACCCATACAATAGGAAGTAATGATATAGGTAAGGGGTAATTACCTCTTCATATATGTGAAATGCACAATCCACTTAGGTACACAGATACAGCCAAGACACCTAAGTAAATTTTCAAGCATGACTTAAAGAGATTTACGGAGCATAACGGGGTTTGCCTTCTCACACCCCTTCTATAATTTTAAGATGATCCCAGCAATCTAAAATTTAGAATGATGTTTAAGGTCGTATTCAGTCCTTGAATGGAAGACAATGGGATTTTTATTTTTTTTATTAAAGACCACGTGACTTATCTCAAGGGGAATCTGAATAGGTTGGCAATGACATCCTGTTGAACAAAAAAACTGACCAGAAGGATTGGCTAAATCTTCCTGGTTCAGACTGAATAAAGAACCTTCTACCAAGAGATAGCCTGTATGCCCTCTTCCAAATTGTTTTCATCACATTTGCATAACTCTCCACATACAACAGAGCATACTTTCATATCCTGGACAAAACACACAACCAGATGGAGACAGAAGTCATTTGCATTGCTGCCCATGGAATAATATGACTTCATTGGCTGTAGACTATAAACTATGCTAATTTGGCCCATAAAATAGTCTTGAAGATGAGATTCTAGTGCATCTCAATCAATTTCAGATTTTAGAGGACATTGGTTTGAAGAAATCATAGCCCGTCTATAAGAAGGCAGGCTGAAAGCACTTTAACTGATGACTAGCACCCACAAAAGCATTAAAGCTTTTTGCTCTCAAAATACTTGACAAGATTTGCCTCCTGATATTTATGGCTCTAATATCTCTAAACACTGTCTCTATAAAACCTGTGCCTGACTTTTTAAAAGCAGGGTTTTATGTCATCCCTTTCACAAATACACAAGATGAAGTTCTTCTGCCCATGTCCTTGCTGTTGCGTCAAGACTACACAGCAGGCTATGCAGTTCAGAATAAAACCCCCTTTGATATGGAGCTTAATAGAATTTTAGTTTAAGAGCTGGTGCTCTAATGAGTAATTTTGAGAGTCCTTAATTTCAGAAATAGTTCACAAGTCTGGGGATGAAAGCTTTCTGATTTGACCTTTAGAGCAGAAATTTCACTGGGATTTCTACTTCACTGAGGGAAAAAAAAAAAGTTACAGAGGTAAACATCTTGCTATTTCTCTACCCTGCCTCTCCTTTGGAAAATATTTTTGCTTGGACTTTATTTATGTAGGCATTAAACAAGTCTGAGCCAGAAGCGAGCTGCAAATGGCCACACTTGGATAAAGAAAGGAGAAAGCTGGTGTGTCGGTATGCAAGCCAAGATCTTGTTTTTCTCCCAAGCCCTCCCTGCTCTCCCCGTCACTCACATCTTTGACCTATATATCATCTTGGACTTTGACATCTCTATCTGGGTTCTCGTATTGAGACTATGTTTAAATCTTGCCAAATCTTCCTGACCACCATCTATCAAAGACAGACTGATTTGTCTACCTGCATGGCTAAAATTCCTCCTCAGGCTTTTACCTTGCATCTCGAAGACTGCAATAGCTTTTCCTTGAGCGTTACCAATGCCGCTAGCCAACATGCAGCTGTGGGAGTCACAGATCCTCGCATCGTGCTCGGACCGCTTTCTCCTTCCTCTGTCACACCAAGCACAAGCTGCTTGTCCTCACCAGGATGGCTCCTCCTGGCACGCTATATCCTCAGCACCTCGCTGGGATTTGATCCTTGCTTCCAAATAGGCAACAAGGCAGCCCCAGTGCTTTTTTTTGCCTTCATACCACTCATCTCACTGAGGAATGGGGGCTCTTAGCAGTATCTGCCAGGCACCCACTGTTCTCTTCCCAAATCAAATCACTCTTTCTATGATGTTACCAAAAAAAGAAAAAAATCCTCCTCGACTCTATGTTCCATTTCATAAAAGCTGCCTGTTTACTATCTTACAGGAAATATTTCAAAAGTTCATTTTGAATCAACTCTCCTCCTTGAGACAGAATGCTGAGGACTCAGAAAATTTTATTTTATTACTTTAATCTGGAAAATCTGGACAGACATTTCCCCTTGGGTTGACTTGAACGGAGTTACTTCACTCTCAGAATTTTTTTATATTTTCCTAGCAAAACAACGCGTTATTCATACACCGTCTTCCAGCACAAGTGATCCTGCAACAGCCAGAAAGCAGTACTTCTGTTGGCATCAGCAGATACCGCACAGTCCTCTCTCACTTCATAGCTGAGCATTAACATTGCAGATGCCCCATGCGTTCCCCACCAGAGCATCCTCTGCTGCACCTTCTTACTTCATGCAGCTAAATCAATGCAAATTCAGACCCCAAATAATGTAAAATAATGTGACACAAGCTCGCTGAGCTAGAAGTTTCAAAGAACAACTTCCCTTTACTTGATAGAAACACAAACGAAAAAGACGCCACAGAGATCCTGATCCTCAGAGGGTTATCTGGTGGTTCAGCTTGCCTACGGAAATGCACATTATGATGCTAGGCAGCATCTCTTAGACAGGAAATGTTTTTCATTCTGTTTATCTCTCACGTCTAATGAATTATGAATGGCAGTCACATTTGTTGCAGACAGGAAAACTAACATGGGACAACTTTTGACAAACATATTTAAAGCTCCGCTGTCCTTTGCATGCCAACACTGACTCCCTGGTTTTGCATTCCAGAAGGAAAATAGGAAACAAAAAATAAAACAATGGAAAAGCAGCCACTAGGATAAAATTGTTCTGCATTGGCCTTGCATCCCATCAACAGGAACAGAAATTTTCTTACAAAGACAGAGTCCACCTCTGGCCTCTGGGTATAGTCTGTGCTTGACCAGGGAGTCCTGTAACTGCTATTTTCCATACGTTTAAAGACAATACTGATTTGCATTGATATAGAATCACTAAGGATCAACTTAAGGATAATAATTATCTCTTCAAACTAGGTAAATAGCATTATTTCATTTGACAGACCAGGGGATTTAGAGCCGAAAGGGGAGGTTAAAAGAAGCATCCTAGTAACTGAGAAAATAACATAGACCTCTTGACTTCTTGTCTTATTCTCTATCCACTGAACATAAAAGACCAGAAAAAGTGATTACAATATGCCATGAAAACAAATGCTTACAGCTCTTCAGATGTTTGTGCCACTCTAGGATCAGTTATTGCACGATGTTTGGAAAGATTTCTAACAGGAAAGAACTCGGACCAAAAGAAGTTTTAATTGCAACCACAGACATTTATGGGGTTTGAGGATCATCATGGATTGCCTGGACAGTAAGGGTTCACAGACCTGACATACCTCTAATGTCTGTAATGGAGAGAGCGAGCAGGTGGAGAATACTTATTACGGAAATGATGCCCCAAATTCACTCCTCTATGATAAAAGAGTGGTGACGACAGATGTGCATGTGAAATCACGAGCAAGGACCACTGTGTGGGGACACAGCATACCTCCACCCTGGCTGCTTATGACTATATTGCAGACAAAGTCTCTACGGGATTGCTAATAAAAATTTCAAGATACTGACATTTGAAGGAATTATCCTTATGAACTCTAATAATTATACATAAGTCAAGAAGGAAAGATTTCTTTTAAATTTACAAGTTTGCAGTTGGTCATATCCCATTTTGTTTTTTCAAGAAAGTATGGTTCAATCTCGCTGAATAACAGTTCCCTGAAGGGTCACTGCACTCTTGAGGATACTGCTTTACATTGGCATCTACATTTCTAGGCTATTTAATTTATTGTCAAAATAATAATTTAAATTTGCGATTTATTTTCCTCTTATTTATGCACCATTCTAGCTGTCACCAGAATAAGCCAACTGGACATCAGTGATTTGCAGAGGTAAGACTGTACTCAATGAAGGTAGCTGGGCTATATTCTTAAGTTACGCCAAAATGAAACTCTAATGTCACTCACATAGCTATGCAACTGTTCATATCCTCAGCTTTGATTTAAAAAAAAATGCTCAGAAAAATATTCTGTAAATATAGTCACAGTCAGAGGATTAATACTACTACTAAGGACACATTAATATTCAAAGTACACTACTATACTCATGCTGGCTTTTAGCTTTCAAAGAGTGGAATAGATGTCAAATGATGTGCACTGATTCTCTAATACTCTAGTGGTAAGCAGCCAAACAGGCCACCAACGGGAACTACCTTGCTGGTAATACAGGCAAGTTGCAAAGGCTTCAGGAAAGAGAGAGAGAGAACAGGAAATTTTTGCTGCTAAATAGCACAATATCAGATCCTGCACAAAGTCACAGGGAAAGTACGGGAAGAAAGACAAAGTCTTGCTCTCTCCTTAGCTCACTGTGGGAGCTTTACACCATTTTCTTTATGACCTACGCATTGAGCATATAAAAAGAAGGGTGGTTTTAAGTTAACGAGTGAGATGTCAAAGTGACTGATTAAGCCTAAGGTCAGAAGATCTTCAAATGCAGAGATCTACTCCATTTCAAAGTGAAATTGTCCCAAATACCTGGGCTCAGAACCTGAATACTTACTGCTTCATTCAGAACATCAGAGAAAATGAGAAATCTCTCTTTTTATTTCCTTCCAGGTCCAGCTGGAGTTTGCCACAGCACCCTCACATGATTTAGCACAAAGATAATTTTCTCAAGACCAGAGAGTTTCACATAACAGCAGAGCTTTTTTCAAAGAAAGCTTACATCATTGGACCTTGGCATACTGGGACCAAATTGGCCCATTTAATTGTTCACTTTAAACAAACACCTATAGCTACACTTAGTTCTTAAAGATCCAGTCCCTAGATATAAAAAATACATATATTTTGAATATATGTTCTTTTACCTATTAAAGGCAAAATTAATAATTATGGAAAGAGACAGGAAAAAAGTGTCAAGCCTGTGCCTTGCTGTTCCCTAAATTTCTAAACCACAAAAGAAACCGTGGTGCTCCGACCCACCTGCGATATTAAGCTCACTGCGGTGCAATGCCCAGAGGGCTGGCTGCAGTTCTCCTGCCCGGCACAGCAGCTCCTGGCCCCAGCCCTCTGACACCTCCCTGTGCAACGTTCCCTGCTCTCAGCAGCACTACTTCTGTATGATATAAACTGAAATACACTTCTGAAATAACACTGCAGGCTTACAAGATTACTAGCTTTGAGAGAAGGTGCACCGATTATTTACAAATGCCCTGCCACTGCTTTAAGTAATAATGTATTCATCTTATTTATAAACCTTGGGTGGAAACAAAGCAGGTATAAATCCTATGTTTCTGTTCCAAGTTAAGGGTCCTTCTATCACAGATGAAAGTAAAGTAGGTTATACATCTATTCTCTGCTACATACTCCCTGTTGGTCCGATTCATCAAAAGAAAAGAAAAAAAGAAGAGCTTATGTGAGGCTTAGCCTAGTTTCAGCTCATCAGAGACTGCGTGGCAAAGGTGCAGAGGTTGTGAGACGGTTCTCCAACACTGACAACTGCACTTTGCACAGCTGAGTTAACATTTTAGCAAAGGAGGGAAACATTGGGAAATATGTGCACATAGAAAAATTCAAATAAATTTGCTTATTCCCTTGTTAAGAACACACCCTGCCTCACACCACACCCGGTCCTGGGGGCCCAAGCAATAGGAGCGTCTGATTTTGGATAAGACCATCAGGCCTCCTATCGATATAAATGGTATTTTTCCTTTAAAGGTCACCGGAGGAGGAATCAGGGAATCTACATGCATACAGGAAACGACACTCTTGAGCCAAATTTGTCGTTATTAGCCCCAAATCTTATCTGACCACCGAGATGATTTTAACATTATAACTTTGCCGAAATGGGGACACCACAAATAGCTTGTGGCCTACTCTTACGAGCTGTGACCCGACAGCTTCATGTGTATCACAGTGCATGGGGGAAAACAGGGATGGCTAGCACATCCCAGCCACTTCAGTGGGACAGGGGAAGCCTGGGGAGACAGGGCCTATGGCAGTGGACAGAAATGCACATGCAAGGTCCAAAATAATGCTTTATTTGCAGAGTTTCAGGAGCTACAAAACAACTGTTCCTTTAGGAAGAGTGAAAAGTTTAGGTAATATCTCTTACCAGAGAATCTGTACCAAAACAGATTTATCTATTGGACCCAGAATTTAAAATGTGTCCTGTATATCTGAGAAATGTTAGCGTGAGTTTTTTAGTCTCCCTGGAAACTGAAATAGGAAGCCAGAGGAAGCAGAGGCAGACCCTCTGCAGCACAGTGCCATTTGTTGCTGCCACAGAGCCACTCCTGTGACCACAATGAAACTCTGTCTGGCCTGGACGTGCAGAGGCTCTGAAAGGCTTCAAAGGAAAAAAAAAAAGAGAGCGCAAAAAATGGATTTTGGGGTATGTACGGGAAAGCAGGCCACGTTAAGAAAACCACTTCCTGAAGTTGTAAGAAAAACTAAGGAAATTCAATTATTTAAGGTAGATTAATTGGCCCTGGGCGTATGCAAACTCCAGTTGCTGGCTGGGAGTGTTATCTCCAAATTGTGACCATACGCATAGGAGGCAGCACACTGACAAAAATGCCAGGAAAAAGTGAATTAACCTATGGGAAGAGCTGCAGATTTGAAGTCCAGACTCTGAAAAAGCAGAAGGGGTACATGAGCAAGAAATAGCCAAGCGTGGTATTTCAATATTGGGGTGAAAACCAGCCTTGGAGCACAGGCACGCATGTCCTGCGGTGGTGGCTGCAGGGCAGGGGCCGCTGTGTGCCCGCAGGCATGGGTGCTTCCCCCATCTTAGTGCAGGTGGGCAGCCCCCACCCAGGATGCTAAAGACTCCCACCCCATGTACCTGGCAGGGGCTTTTCAGAAGTGCTCTCACAAAGAACCAGAAAAAGGAAGGAACCAGGAAAATGCGCTGAACTGGGTTTCTGCCCTTCGTAAGCAGAAAATCCTTGAAAAAATAAACTTTCCGAAGAGGATGAGAACAGGCGACCAATGGGCTGCTGAAGGATGAGCAGAGCCATGCACACCCATCGTCCCAGCTGCAGTCCGACCCCGGAAAAAAACAACCCAAACGCTCCGTCTCCTTGATTTCCAGGAGGTTTAAAACACATCATCTTTTCTCAACACTCAGACGTTAGTAATCACTGCGGAAATGATTTAATTTGCGTGCCGAATGCCTCATTCAGCCGAGCGGCAGTGCATTGCTTCATTGATCAATCAATGCGATTGTTGTTGCGCTTGTTTGTTTAGGCAAGGCAAGGCAGATACTTTGGCGGTTCTCTGAAAATGTTTTCATTATTAATTGTTCTTGAAAGAATTACTTCATTGATCATTTAATCTCCAAAAAGAAAATGAATGCACTTCAGGGCAATAAGAGGGTACAACAGTAAAGAATTTGAGCAGCAATTATAATTTGTTTCTTAGCAACTAATAGCAAAAATTATGGGATTTGCTCGGGTACAAGATATAACAGGAAGCATTCCAGCAATGGGAATACTGAAAAAAATTCTTTTCAGTGCAATGTTGGGAGTAATTTTCTTTTTCTACCATCACAGTGAAATTATTTTGGGATGGTAGGTCAAAGCCCCTAAGTATTCTCATTACAACCACATTATTACTGTATTTTCTGCTACCATTTGCACTGCACAGTGCTGAGTCCTAGCTGCTAATTCATGCGTAACAATTATTTTTGCAGAAACACTTCTATAAAACAAATTCCTTTATTAAAGTGTGTGGGGGAAACAGTTTTCAGAAACAATAGTGTTATCCCCTGCAGTTAGGCGTGTGTTCATGGTAACGGAGAAGAAAGTTAGAGTTTCTATAAATGAATAATCCAATGAAAAACGTACAAAAGGAGTCTGAGGCTGCTGCCCCGGTTAGCAGTGGAAAGCAGTCCACCTCCAAACCCTGCCCTCCGGGCACAGTTTAATCTTCAAACACAATAAAACAGTTCAGGCTAAATTCCACATACAAAATCAGCCATTTTGCTTGACCGGGGCTGTCTGCAGGAGGAGGAAGAGGAGGAGACCTTTCCCCTTGCATCTCGTCTCATCTGCCTGCAGCTCCCAGGTGCAGCACAGCAATGCTTTGCTGCTGCTGCTGCTCCAGCATCCTCTGAGGATGCCTCCCTTCAGCCCCATCATCCCCTCTCCTGGGGCCTCATTTCTGCTGTAAAAATTGGTACCTCAGCCCCCTGGACATATCAATATCATTTTTGCCAACTGCAGAAAATACCCATAGCATTAGCATGGACCTGTTAAATTACAGATTTGAAGGAAACTCCTTCATAGAAACTATGGGTTGCTATGGGTTGGAAAGACACCGATTTCAGAGAAGTGTCTCTGTGCAGAGTGAGAGGAAGGACACCAACTGTCCTCCCAGTGTGGTGGTGCGACAATGTGCAAAATGCTAAAAACCACTGAGAAGTAGACCCCATTTCTCTAACAGCTCATGTTTCACAGACATCACTTTTAGGCAGTTTTTATAACAACGGAGGGCAAAACAATGCTATGACTGAAAAACTGCACCGGTTTGAACTTAATTTTCCCCTTTAGATACTCACTTCAAAATCAACAGCATTTGACAAACATCGGTACTGATGAGAAAAGGTAACAGCTACTGCATGGCTACTGACCTACTCTCTGGAGGGTTTATTTTTAAATCAGCATTACTAGAGGTAGCACTGTCTATGAGTATTTTCAAGTTAAACTGCAAATCCTGCTGAGGAGTTTAGGGCCAAATTGAGTCTAGTTATCACAGCAGGGAAAGGACATTTCATCTACCAGCATTGGGGATGGCTCCACAGGAGAAGACAGGGGTCATCTGCCAGGAGAGCAGAGCGGAGCCTTGGTCCCATCCTGGGGATGCATTAGCCGCCACAGGTGGAGGCAGCAATGGAGCAGATGCAGTCTGGAGACCCCTGGGGTGGGGGGGCACAGGGGTGTCCAGACTGACCCTCTGCACTGCTCCTGGAGATGTGCAAAAATGTCTGGTTTCAGTTTTGGTGGTAAAAAACAAACTGCAGCCTCAGCAAGGTAAAGTAAGTATCAAAGTTAATCTCTAATTAGAGATGTTA
Organism: Leptodon cayanensis; assembly: GCA_027564655.1. Classification (NCBI taxonomy): domain Eukaryota; kingdom Metazoa; phylum Chordata; class Aves; order Accipitriformes; family Accipitridae; genus Leptodon; species Leptodon cayanensis. The sequence continues at coordinate 22,173,878 of JANXJC010000037.1, read as the reverse complement.
TTCTATAGGTGCTGATAAATCAGCTGAAAGGTAAAATAGTAATTGCCCTTCTCTTTGCTAGGGAGAGTCCTGTCTCACTTATTCCACTGCACCAATGTGATCATAAGAGAAAAGATCTAGACGTCACTTGGCAAAGAATTACGCACAGAAGAGAAAACCTTACGTAGTCCTATTTCCTCTGAACCCACTTCCACCAGTGTTGCTCATTTTGAACAGGTTTAACAATCTGGCCCCTTTCTGCTTTACAAACCTTTGGTTAAACAAGAGCAAACCCAAAGACAGCAGACGAGTCGCAAGTCACGTGGAAGCTGGCACTCTCTATGGTCACCCACACATGGCGGTAGATCAGGGCCTTCTACAAAGACATTTCTGGTGAAAAGGTATCAGGCTTGGCTTCCCAAAGGCACAATCCTTTGGACATCTACCACACTCAATGGTCAATAGAAGGGGGAGGAATAGGTTTGAAAGCCTTTGGGTCATTACCTGCACAGGGCATGGAGTACAAGCATACTCCACACAACAAGTAGTAGCTGCTAGCAGGTAAGATTAGCACTAGCAGAGGCCATCAATATAAGTGAAATTAAATCTTAATAAGTAGTCCTCCAAATACACACTCCTGACAAGAGTCTGCAAATGTTGTGCAGAACAGGCTAGTGAGCTTCTCTAAGGAAGGGCATCGATGCTGCCTCGCACTAGGGACAGACAAGCTCTCGAAGCCTTTCCTAGGACTGAACTTTGTGATTTTACATCTATGGAGATGTGGGTATAAATGCAACTTTCAGCATCTGTGTGCACTTATGTTCCATTTTGTAAATTATTTCACAGTCAGTAGAAATAATTTGGCAAGGAAGCTTATTAAAAGCACATCCTGCTCATGGCGTGCTGCTCTGCACTGAGCTCTACCGCTCTTGTGCCCTCAGCCAAGAGCTGCTCAGCACCTTCAAGTCATGCCAAAGAGAACGGGAGCTGAGCAGGCGGAACAACTTGCAAATTCATCACTTTCTGAGGGGTATGGTCCAACTCTGGTGCCACTAAAAATCAATACAAGTTTTATCTTCGACTTAAACGGAAGCAGGATCTGGGCCATAGTAAACAGCTTTAATCATATGTCTGAATGGGTGGGTACATCTCTAAACTGCTGCATCAGAGCTGCACTTCTTTCCAGGCATAACTTCTTATTGATTTCTGTGTTATTTCCAAACAGAAACTACAGTACAGTGAATAAAATTGTCAAGCTAAGCCCCATCCCCTAAAATAAAAAGCACATAATTTAATCTAGTTCAGCTGCATTTTTGCAGATCATTTTAGAAGAGCCATTATTAGAATCCATACTCAGATTTTAAAGCTTTTTTTTTTATTTTCTGAGAGCCTGTATTGCTATCAGGACAGGGTTTAGTGCATCATTAATCCATATTCTGTTACTGTGGCACAGCAGATTCCTCATGTTCAATTTCAGAGACAACTAGCATTGGGGGGAAAAAAAAAAAGAAAAAATTTGAAATGTAAATGATGTAAATGACATCTCACAAAGCAAGTATTGGGGGATAATATTAGCACTTTTAGCGTAATGAGTTTGTAACCTAAATACATATTTCAAGGATTAAATTCCTGACCCTGTCTGACCTCCACAGGAGATTGAATAGCCACATCGCAGTTTAATCTTCAGTGAAAACGCTAGAGAAGAATAATAGAGCCCTTGAAGAACAAACGAACATATATTACTGATGCCCCAAGATTCAGAATTTAACCCTTTAGAGGAAAAAAAATAAAAGCTCAAACCCCCAGACATTACTCTCAAAAGACCCAGCAATAACTTTCCTCAGAAATAAAAATGAGAACACAAAAATCACACAACACAGGATCAGGATGGAAAATAAGGGATTGCTTGGACAAAGGGGGAAGCTACAGACAGGTTAAGCAGTACAGTCCTGAGTCTCTAACCAAGTGGCTTTCCACAACTAAATCATAATATGTGACGTAGTGGGGCACAAGAGACCAAGCTGAAGTGCTGGAGCTGGGTCGGAGACTGCACATGTAATCTAGGTGCCAGACAAGGGTGTAAGTTCAAGGAAAGTAACTTAATAGAAGGGAAAAATCCTGAGAGAGCAACTGAGAACAAACAGGTTCAGGAGAGCTCTCCAGTGGCTAGAATGAATCCTCTGCATACAGTGTCTTAGGTTATTCCACACAGAACCTAGAGAAGGCCATTCAAAATTGATCACATTTGGAATAAAACCACATAAAGGCAAGTAGCTATATTAAGCAGTGCTACTGCATCCGCACATCTTGGACATCAAGGCCAAAACCCACGCATTACTAATACAGATGCCCATTTTTACTGGTTCTTGGAGGCAGAGCTTTTGTAATAAACATAAACCACTCTGTGTGTTTCATAATTCAGCTAATTCTGGTTGCCATCCCTTTGATTGTACAAGACAAAATGACTTCGTGTTTTGTGAAAGCAGAGCCTACCTTGAAAATTGCTGATTTTTTTTTTTATTTAATCCAAATGTTTCAAATTGATTACGCTGTTTTAGCAATCTAAAATAAATTTTAGGAATAAAAAATAATACATTATTCAAGTTTCCCATCATTACTGTAACTGGAAAAGAACAAGCTTTGGTTTTGAGTTCAATCTCCTTACCTAAGAATCAATCAAACCAAATTCGTATTTGGTCCACTAGTAAACCTGAAAGATTTTTGCCAGATGTATCATTCACTGACATAGATAAATTAAACACAATTTAATAAACACTCTGTATCTGAAGCAAAGATAAAATGTTAAAGGTTTCTTATTTTTGTGCAGAATTCTCTGCATTTGTAAGCTCTTGATTAATAAGCACCTAACAATTTAAACAAGCAAGGAAGCTGATGTATTTCCACTCAAGTAGTCTGTGGCTACTGCACTTGCCAGCATCAGGATCCTTCCTCCAAGTCCCACATCCTGAACTTTGAAGCCCAGGACCAGCGTCTAAGGAATTGCAACCTGGTACCCAGCTTGTCCTTGAACGATTGACTTCAGCAAACAGTACAACCCCAGCCAAGGGGGAGTTGAAGTGTTTTGCTCCAAATAAGGATGCTTCCCAGGCTCACCCTGCCAGCTAGCAGAAGGCCACGATCTGCAAGACAGAGCCTGGTGCGAAACACGTGGTCTCCAGAGAAGCAAACCAACGCAGTACTTATGAAGTGATCACCTTGACATACTGAAATGTGGAGTGATGAGATTGGTCTCAAGGAAGCTGTTCATTACCCATCCAGAGTGAAAACGCACCTTCAGTCACAGAAAAACACACGCAGGTCATAAGCAAATGGATAATATATTGTAAACAATGCAGGGAGACAGAGGACTTGACTCTACTCACAGTAATATTTCTCATTACAAATCACCTCTCTATATTGTGTGAACCTGGTGTTTATTGGCATTTTTACTTTTCACTTTTTTAGCTGGAGCACATCAGCTTCTCTTACCAGTCAGTCAAAAGCATCTTTCATTAAGCACTACTGAAAGCCCAGTTCACCATTACTGATAGCTTCATGTCTGGGAACAGAATGGACTGCCTTGAACTCCTGCATGTGCATGCAAGGATACTTCATAGCAGCTCCTGCTGTAATTACCAAGCTGCTATGTACACCCCTCCCAGGACAACGGCACAGAGAAATCACAGAGATGATGGATGAATAAGTCCATGTATCTATTCTCTGCCTTCACTTTCTCAACTACATGAGAATAAAGATGACTCATGGTCCTGCGTTATCATTTGCCCACTCTTACAGACTTTATCCTGTACCTCAAAATAGCTTTACATAATTTCATATAATGCTAATTCACATCAAGACATGTGTCTTTTGTTATCCTTAGCTTTCGACAAGAAGCTGCAACTCTGAATTTAACCCAAAATAAATATGAAGGAGCCTGTTTTCCCTTCTACACACAGTTACAAAACATCACCCATACGTGAAAGTACTTGTACCTAAGAACTGAAATGTAGGACTCCTGAAAACTGTCACTGTGAATTTATTCCTTATAAAGAGCATGCTCCTTCAAATATTTTGAAGCTTTAATTCTCCACTGAAAGGAAAAATCAATGGTGAGATCCCCTTTGCCACATTCTTTCCTCTGTGGCCTCTTTCTCAAGAAATAAGACATTTTACCCTGCACACTACATACAATTTTAGCTAATCAATCATAAACCAATGCATCTGTTCCTCATTCACATTTCCCCTCTAAATCCAGGTGTTTTCTCTACTGCATGAACAGCTCAGAAAATACTGTGTAACACATTAGAAAAGATTAGGAAAGGTGGCATTGCTCTCAGTTTTTCTAGCATGCTGCAGGAACGGAGGCTGTCTTGTTACTTACAAGCAAACTGAAGCTTTGCTTCTCTGCTGACAATCGTTCCAAACGGGTTTGTTGCTACACACTGGTATGTTCCGGTATCTTGGGTTTTATTGGGATTATTGATCAACAGGTTGCCTTCCACCATGCTGTAGCGGTAATCCATACCGATGTCAATACTGGTTCCATTTAACTTCCAGCTATAGCACAAAACGCCAAAGTTAAATTCTGCTAATATTAATGGATGCTCTTGAGTATTTGAAAATATAACATGAAGTAAATAAAGAAAGATTTAAAACATCTTTTGACTACTTATTAAAAAAAAGGCATGAAAATGCAAAATATTCCAGTATTTAACTGAAAGAGCAATATTCTTGACATATATTTCAGTCTCTGATATGATTAATGTTTCTGTAGTTGCTAGTGCTGCTGCTCTTTGGAATTAATCATTTTGCAAGGGGAAGTCCCAGAAACAGGATCTTTAAACCACTCAAGTCCACTGAGGTTTTTTTTTTTTTTTTTCTTTTTTTTTTCTCCCCTCTCCCAACTTGCTGGCTGTCTGTTTTTAAATTTAAGAAAATTCACTCACACCAGATGTTGTCACAAACTGGGGCACTAAGAAATTCCAGCACCGCATTGCCCCAGTTACAGCAACCCTCATGCCCACCAGCCCTCAACAGAGCATGCAAGGGAGCCACAGCTGCATAGCAGCTCCAGAACGTACAGAGAAACAATTTGAGTATGTTTGCACCAGTGAATCAACAGAGTTTATTGCATTAAATAGTCCGTTGTTTCAGAAGACAGCACGGTGGCTGAGGTCTGATGACTCTAATTGGTTTCAGAGTGGCATTTACTTTGGTGAACAAAATGAGAAAGGCATTAAAGGAAAAAACCCAGCAGCCTAAATGATTTACAGCAGTAGCATCACCGTAGTAGTATACCACCTTTTTTCTAAGGATTCCAAAGCAGCTACTAAAGCTGAAAACAATTAAAGCTTTGTCCATGTTTATGGAAAAGGATGGTTAATCTGGGAGCCGAGGCTATTTATAATCCCTTTGTAACCTTTTTGAACTCTTGTCCAAATTTTGCAATTGCGTTGCAATACGTAGTAATTTCCTGATGCCTGTTTTTTTTAATCAGCATTGTGGCAGACTCCAGGGGTATCACTGAGTTATACTGCATGATACATGCTCTTGGTGGATACTGCTGTAGCGCAGAGATCATTCTAAAGAATAGTTAAACATTCAACAAACCCAATGGTTGGTCTGGGATTTCCTTTTACTTCACAGCTCAGCTTCACTTTCTTTTCCTCTGAATCCAAGGGAAAGATCACGCTGTTGGGCTCCTGAAGGAAAACTGGCCCATGCAGTGTGTTGTCATCTGCATTAAACAGAGGAAAAATGTGACAGATATTTGATGGAATCTCCATGTAGCCAGTGTTAAAATATAAAATAGTATCTTAGCAGCAAAAGGCCGTGCATCACTCACCCTAGAAAACATGTGACAATGACACCTTTTTTATTTTTATAACAGACAGATTTTTTTTTCCAAAAGTCACTGAAACCAAGTGCAGTCAATGTTAACGAAAATGTTTGTGCACTAAACAGAGCACAGACTGAAGCTTTACCCAAAGTTCAAACAAATGGGAACAGGCAAAGCTTACTTCAAACCAGAATGCTTAGTTTCACCTTTAAAAACTGAAATATTTTCACTGTGAATTAAAAAACCACATTACTAAATACAGCTACACAGTAATGAGAGCTGGCAGTTCACCAGCATTTACAGCCCCCAGAAAGCCCCTCCATTACAAGTGGTTCTTCCAAGTGGTTCTGTCATCCCTGGATTGAAACCTTTTTGCAGTCACAGGGGTAACTGAGCATCAGCCCCTCAGATAGGACCCTTGGCCATGTAAACCCTTTTACATCTTCTGCCCTTTCCCAGCGGTGATGCCGCAGGGATTCCCCCAGGCGCCAATCCTTGTACCTCACTGTACTCCCCAGGGACGAAGGTCCTGACTCCTTGGTATGAACCGTGCCGGCAAGCACATTACACACTTGTGCACTTCAGAGTATTAAAACCTCACTCTAAATACAGGTAGAAGAGTGAAAATATTTTGGCAAAAGAACCTTCAAAGAGTTCAGTAGTCATTTCACAGCAGTCCAACGGTCTGAGGTTGGGGATTACTTACAGAAGCCTTCCTTGTACTGACCTTTGTTCTTTATTTTAAAAATACATTTTTATCTTTTGTGTTATTAACTCCCTCGCACCTTCTTTCCTCTCTCCTCAACCACTTTCAATTTTCATCTTAACAGTTTATCTTTTTTCAAACCTGGAACTAAGGGTAAGCGCTGCTAACAGGAATGGTCCTGAGGTACAGCTTTTCTCTGCCTGCCACTTTGCAGTTACAGGATTTCATGAAATATGTCAACATTACTCAAAATGCCCACAAAAAGTTACAACATAAATTCCCTGCTCTCCATCCTGTTTGTATTAGACAGTTTTATCTTCACGGTAGCTGTTCAGAACATAAAGGAAACCAACTTTTCTTCCCTGAAAAGATCAGCTACCTTGATTTCACCAAGACTTTTCCACCCATCAGTGTCGATGTCTAGCTGCCTCCCCTAAGTATAGCGCAAGTAAGATCCAGTGAAACTGCTCACAGTCAGAAAGTCTTTTAGCTGAATAGAAGGAGCCTTGCTTTAAACATTTTTTGAACATTTTCCTATCATGTTCTGCCCTATCACCTTTTCAGCAGACTCCTGTTTTTGCAGAGTACTGACGGGACAAAGGGCAATTGCGTGGGCCATCAGGGTGCTGCTGCCAGTACCCACAGCTTCCTCGCTGCCGAGGGCAGGGACTCGCAGGGACGCGAGCATGGACGTCACTTTGGCCAGGCAGCCACGCTGCTGTCTAGTCTGCTGCCAGACATCCATCTTGATGGACAGGCAGGAAATTTGTGGGTATAGGAGGTCAGAGGAGAATGAATAAATAAAATATAGAGATGATGGGATGAACAAAAAAATAAGAAAGAAAAAGGAATGAACAGAAGACGATGCATCTTCCCAATGGGAGGAGGGTGAGTATGAATGTGAACAGCCCTCATATCCCCCAACACTGGGAAATCACCTGGATTTATTAGGGACAGAACAATTAACTCTTTACTCCAGGGAGAAAATTCTGTCATCTCCACAGAAGGATTTCAGAAAGACTCTGCCAGGAAGATTATAATGGAACAACCTCTCCCCTGTATCTCCTCCCTCAGGCACCACCACAAAAGAGAATGCACTAAGCATACAGTCATACCGGTTGTATTTATCTTTATTTTTAATTATATGTTAATGATATCTGACTGAGACTCATTTATTATTCAAAACACATTTCACATAATCTCTAACTTTAAATTATACCTGTGTGCAACTTACTGTTGCTGGCAGAAAAAGATAATAATAACCATAAAGCATACAGGGTTAGATTATGATATCCTGACTTGTTTCTGAGACCCGGGGCTTAAAAAAGTCTCATTCACTGTAAGAAAGAGTATTAGAATCTGGCCCATGAAGATTATAGCTCTGAGTACTATATTAATGGGTTTGAAAACAAGAGAATTAAAATACATTTTAATTTATCCAGTTTTCTAATTGTAAAATACAGAAGCTGGCCTGGTGCTCAGGTCCTGTGTAAGAATCGTTTCAACTCCCACAGGCAAGGAGCTTGATTGTGCCAAGACAGACGCAAGCCAGACCATCCCAGGTAATCCAGTTAGCGAACCGTGCTGACTCAGGTACGTGTTGCATCAGCTGTGTCATCTGCCTCACACCCCACAAAGGACTCAAGTCACACTACGCTGTCATTTGCTGTTATTTCAACTATGGTGTGTCAATTTATATCATATCACATCATGCTAAAGGTCAGATTCTTGGTCCTCCTCCCATCACAGGAAAATACACTTTGCATTAAAAAGTAGATAGCTCACCTGCTTGAGTCGGGAAACAGACACACAAACAAATCTAAGGGTCCAAACGTGTCCCCATATGTCTAGGACATCACTTGGCTGCAGGATCAGGGCCCAGACCCTTATGGTGTAGCATCCTGAGGTGAGACACTGGTCTTCAAGGTATAATGAAACTGGTCCACATGATGCAATGGGGTGTTTGATAGCGAGTTACATTTGTAAGAAATATCACAATCTGCCTATATAATTAGTAAGCAAAGTACAACTTAGAAAACACACTGGACAAAAGGTAGAGAACCACAAAGGTAGAAATAGTCACAAATAGGTGAAAAGGCTAAATAACTTAATTTGCCTAAGCTAAAATAAAAGCTCACGGAAGATCAAATGAAACCGCTCTCCAAATATTATATCTGCTGCTGACACTAACATTCAGCTTTTATATGGCAAAAAATGCTTGCCCTTCCTGTTAGCCCGCAGAAAGAAAAGCCCTTGTGCAACTACTACTTGGCTTTCAAGAGAACAGCATTGGGTAAGGCAGGGAGAAGCTCTGAAAGCCGCTGCCAGCATATCAGGGGAACAGAAGAGGAGGAAAAACCTTGCAACACTGGGTAGATAAAATTATTTTGAGTGCCTTTCTTCTTTCTCTTATTGCTGCTTGTGTATAACCAAGATAAGCAAGTCCAAACTATTTAATCTTCAGCCTGTAGAGTCCTTTTGCTACAGTCTAATGCGTGATTGAAATCACTGCAGCCCAGATCCTAATATGGTGTGTGACAAGACTTGAGCCACAGTACCTTACAGAAGAGGAGGATTTGGTTCAAAGAACACTAAATAGTCACTAATAAATAAAACAAACTGCTGTCTAGATTCTTAGAGACAGAAAACCAGATGTACCTGTACCATAAATAGTCCATTTTTGACTAACTTACATTACTGTGTAGAAACAGATTTCACATGTTTGGTGTCAGCACAGGCAAATGTATTTGCTCTGTTACAGTGTCTGGTTTTGTGGGAGCAAAGTTTGTTATTCAGATAATTTTGAAATGTGAATTTTACACTTTCGTTTTTTTTAATAAAAGTGGTAACTTCATTTCTATTGCAATAATGTTCAGGGACTTGCAATCACAAATCAACAACGCATTTTTAGCTTACCGCTGATGAACACAACTAGCTGCTCGATCCACAGAAGCCCACCGATGCCAGAAGGCGGTTCTTTCCTGAGCTTAGCAGGCTTTTCCCTTGCCCTTCTTATCAGATTCTGTTTATTAGGCTCTCTTTTGGTCATTTAATCAAATAGAACAATGAAACAGTGCATATATGTATGTACACACATGAAAGCTACTCAGTTATTTTAGCTCACTTCGCTCTTTATGATATTCAGCAGCTACTGCATAACCTGTGGTACTCCTTACACATTTGTTACTGTCCTGGGAAAATACAATAAGTAACCTTCCCGGACAAGCTAACTGTTGAGACACTCTCCCAGTGACAGATTTTATTGTTCTGAGTTACGTTTCTTTTGCTCGAGCCTGAAATGAGTTAACCCAGAATGAACACTGAGCTGCCCTCAGCTTAAGACAAGTTGCAAACAAGATTGGTTACCAGAAAGCATTTTTTTTTTTCCCCCCTGTCAAATGAAACAAATGTACTACTGCTCTGGGTCTGCCTCCTTTGAGCGAAGTGTATTTCTTTCAGTAAGATGCAGGGTATAGGAAATTTCAGTAGATTTCATGATCAAAGACACATTTTTAAACACAGTACAAGGGGTATGCCCATATGCTGTTGGACAGAATGTGATAGATAATTTAGATGAACATTCTGCTATCCTAGCTTCTGCTAAGATCCATACACTTTTTTTTTTTCCTAGTGAATCACAAAACCTATTTTAAAATGCCAGATTAATTTAAATACATTACAAATGAAGAGTATATTTTCTGTGTCCCTCCAGTACCCTAAACCTGAAAGCCAGCATATCCAGCAGGATGCTAAATGCTTGTCATCTTTCTGCACTTTTGAGGAATTGAAACATGAAGAACGTCAGCTGAGGTTAATTCACATGAACAGGTGAAACCACTCCTATTCTCTCTGAACATTAAGCCCAGTGACAGATATCGTTACCTAAATGGAACTGCTTTAATTTTCATTGAAAGTTATGGCCAATTTGAGAGAAGGTTTAATTGAATATTCCACACTGTAGGGAAAGATAATAACTAAACTGAAGAGAGAATTCTTGGAGTATATCCAGTATAAATGATAAAAATCCTTTCCTTGTTTGCTGCCGAGGGAATTCGTTTCTGCTATGTATGCTGGTGTGTTTTCATACAGCACTACAAGTCGGTATTTCTTCAAGACAAAACTGCACCTTGGGAAGAGCAACTCTTCAGGAAACTGGAAAGTGAAATGGATAGGACAGCTCAAGGGCATCACTGATTAACACAACAGCCTGCTCTTCAAGGTTAGTCAGCTGCATTATGTCCTCCTGAGCAGGAAAAGACTAAATTGGACGGCTCGCTCTTTATTTTTTGCCTGTCACTTCTATTAACATCAACTGCACGCACAAATGGTGCTAATGGCTTTGAAATTACAAGAAAGCAATTTTTACACCAGATAGTGCTACTACAAATAATTCTGTAGACTTCTCAGTGAACAAGACCTGCTAAAGGTGCTTCCCATTCAACAGAAGCAAAAAATGTATTTAAAAAGAGAAGATCTAAAAAGTCCTGTATGAAGTATTATTTTTAAGGGAAGGGCCTTGTAGTGCTGCATCTTTGGAGACAGTCACCAGCCTGCCTCTGCTGTTGGGCTGCTAATTGTTCCTGCCTACCACTGCACCATGGCTGACCCACATGTTTCAGAAAGAAAAACAGTCAAGATAGTAAAGAGAACAAACCAACAACAACAATCAGAAATTTTCATTGGGAGCAAAGCTGAAACAAATGATGAGGCTCTTTTCCTCCTTATCATCATCATCACCCCACCACTGCATAAGATGCACTTTCTGCAGTTCCACTGCAATACTCTGAGCCGCAGGAGCAAAACACCCAGAGATCTTGTCTGAGACGTGCCCTGCAGGCTTGCTTCTGGGGTAAGAAGCTGGGTGAGTAAGAGACCCACCACCTCTCTCCTGACCCCTTGCAGCACCAGGCTGCAAGACTGGGCTTGTTTTGTACGACCCTACAGCTCTCCAACAGGGACCACGAGCCAGATGGCTCCTCCCGCTATCACCTCTCTTTTCTGACATACTTTTATTTCCCAGATCGCTGCTGTACCAAGTACAAGTACAGTTAAAGTGGAAAGCCATGCTTGACAGGTGACATCTGACAGGCAAGCATCTGATACCAGAGTTCAAAAGCAGTGTCAGATATTCCTCAGAGACAGTAATGCAGCCATAAAATCCAGAGGCTCAGAAGACAGGAAGAAATAAATCTTCACTCTCATAAATGCAGGCATGGAAGAGCTCCAGAATTTGAAACGGAGACAGTAATGGTCTGACGACTCTATTTACAAGTGACCCAAGCATCTGGAGCAGTTTGAATTAAAGGCAGGGTTAAACGCATCCACCCCGATGTGAGTATGCTCTGACTGCCAAGGGAAGCCCGGGGTCCATCAGTTAGGGGAGGTCAGGAGCCAGCCCGCCTGCTGCCTCTGCCCGGGTCCTGCGACGCCGGCGCACAGGAGCAAACGTGCAAATGCCAGCTCGGGGAGTTCCTCTGTGAAGCCTCTCATTCAGTCTGACTGTCTGTACCACGGCGGTATCGTAATTTTACCTATTTAAATGCCACATGATTAATTATAGCAAATGTCATCAAGTTAGCACTTAAAAAAAAATAAATCTCGCTACCTGATCCATACATGCAAAAGCAAGCAAGTTTTCCCTGTGCCTCATCTACTGGGTCTAGACAGACAGGAGGAGGCAATTCCCAATGCAGCGTAATGAGTGACTTGTCCTACGACAAAAACGTTATTTAATAGAATGTAATTTGTGTTCTCTTAGTAAGTCAACAGCATGATTATCACCACAGATGTTCTCTTCAGTATACGATAAAAGCACATTTCTCCATTACTGCAGAAAATCACAATTTTCTTCACCAAGCAGCGTTCCCCCTGAGTCATCACAGCTAACATCAGGGAAATAAACACATAAACTTGCACTGCTCCGTTAAGGATGATATCAGCCCACAATAGAGCTATGAGTAATTCTAAGACAACAACACTAATAATAATAATAACAACAACAACAACAATAATAATAGGAGGAGGAGGAGGAGGAGTACAATAGAAAAGCATTGGGGCATCTGCAGGTCCTCTGCTGAAAGATCAGTTACAAATATAACACAGAACCAGCTGCCTGTTCATTAATGATCAGGTTATTTGTTGATGTCCAGCACTGAAATACTAGAAACAACCAAAGGGATATTTTTGAAAGATTCTTTTAAATACATAAATAATAATCAGACTTGTTCTGATGTCTTATAAGTTAAGCTCTAGCCCTGAGGAAATCATTCAGCAGAGTTATATATCCAACCCTAGAAACCAGGATTATGACAGGAAATTAAAATACTGTCCCTACCTAGCACAATACATCTATTGTTACCACTGGGCAGTAATAAAAAAAAAAAAAAAAGCTCACATTTTTCTTCTTGAAGTAACAAAGACATATATTCTGGTTTTGAGATGAATAATATTAATTTCACCACGGTTCTCAAAAGCTGCTGCATAACACATTTATTCTGAATGAACATATTCTGTCACTAGGAATAAGAACACTAAACCTGCATTATCTAAAAACCTACCATAAACTGTTTGTTCCTCTAGACTTAACTATGGGATATAGACAGCTTAAATTATCTTTGTTGTTGTTGTGCACATGCAGCTTTCATGGATTTGAGCTGTGACCAGAAATCCACCTGCCAGGATGCCACCAGCACATTGCTAAACCGAGCCCCGGTCAAAAATCCATGACTTGGCTCTTCAGTCATTGGATATATTTTCCTCAGTTATTTTCTTCATTCTCCCCTAAGACGATCGCTGTAACAACTCATGGTACTGTGTAATTACTTAATTGGTCAAATCTGCTGGTTACAAGAGAAAAAATAGTCATTCTCTCCCATTAGCTCATGCTCCTTTTGTTTCACCAGTGTACACGGACACAAAATGAATGTGCTCATAGTGACCAAACACTGGGGCTATTACGACTCCCTATGAATGGAAGTGAAATGACAGGTATGTTGGACACCACCTGCAAGGGCTGTGCTCATTCACATGCAACTCCCCGCACTTCACCAACTGCAGCTGAACACCTTGAAAATGACACTTACTTGCCAATGCAAACATTATTTTGCCACTCTTGCTTTTGAGTATTGTATGTTTGAGTTCAAAGCATCTCTGATGACTGGATTATATAGAGCCTTAGGTGAAATACTGGTGTTTAATCTGTTTCATAGTTTATATATTTTTTACTTCTTTCAACTCAGGACACGACATACTGTCAACCAAGGAGGTCGGTTAATGACAGAGAAACTGGTCCTTAAGGGAGACACAAGCAGCTCATGGTTTACTCCATCCATGGCACTAATCTTAACCACTGAAGAGCAGCTCTGAGACATCTTGCCTCAATCCGTTATCCTCATCCATCACCAGGCATGCAGGTGGCCTGTCACAGCCACAGCAGGGGTAGCAGCCACATCCCATGCCTGATGAATTGTGGCCTCAGGTTCTCATAGTCTTGTGCTGTTGGCAATGGTGGCTTCCAGAGTGGTTTGTAACCTCCCAGGAAAGCACAGGCAAAGTCCAACCATGAGGACAGTTCCCAGTGTCTATGAATGCTGACTGCACCTGTATCTTGTAGCTAGAAATTGATAGTGGTCTGATTTTTTTCCATCCCTGTTGAAAACAAGTCCTGGATGCAATGTGCAAAACCAGGCAAAGTCTATGGTTCAGGCTGAAAATGGCTTTTGCCTAATGAGAGACCTGAATCTGTAAAATTCTTTCAGAAAGCTGTTGCCAGCATCCTAGACTATCAAAACCCTTTATATTTACACCTGGTCCATTTGACATTACCTTCACCTCTGACCTAGCCCCAGTACAGCACATCACTGTGTACACAAAGTTGCCTTCAACTATTCTTCAACCTCCTCCCAAAGTCTGCAGATCCCTCCACCAGTGCTAGGTGTTCTCATACAGGGCTATCTGTGGATAAGGTATTATAAATGTTTCAAAGGTCTGTACGAATTACCTATTATTAGTAAAATTTAAGATGTTGATATAATTGCTGTCTTCCAAGAACACGTATCATTATTCTAAGATTTTCAGTTGTCTTGAGTATGACAGGGACTATAAAGTGCATAAAAGCAAAAAAAACCAAAACAAAACAGAAATAGTAGGTCTGTGTGCATATTTTAAAGCCACATATTTCCTTTCCACAATACCTCCCTGAGCTTCAAATGATTTTAATCTTTCACGTAATAAGGAAGGTGTGTAAAAGCCAGGCTCACAAATGCTATCCTCCTCACTCCACCAGTGGACAGTAAGAAGTTGTGAAAATATTCATATTGAAAAAGCCTCTTTCCTTTAAAATCCTGGAGCCTTAGAAAAGAGAAGTCCCTGGGGCAATAACCTGGAATCTCTGTATCATCTATTGCTTGAAAAACAAAGACAATTTTGGCAATGTGTGCAGGCTCTCAATTGATTGAGCCCAACTCTGTAGAAACCTTCAAGGTGAAAGGAACTCTCTCTGGCACATCGCTTCAAGGTGAAGCCCATTTTTTGTTTTCAGGTTTAAATACATTAGCCACCGTCAGAAGTAAAGCTGATTCCTGCCAACTTTTTATCTGACTATTTACAGAGAGGTTTAGGCAATGGATTCCTTTCTCAAATATTTGTGAATAAGCAGATCAAATTACCAGTGCCTCCTGAGCGATGCAGTACTGCTCCTGGGTAGCAGCGAGCAAGGGATAATCTAATCTCAGTCTGGCACACTTTGAGTGAAAGACCAGGAACTTAATTTGCACTATGTCACTGGTCAGAAAATGCACGTACAGTGGTTCAGTTTGTCAATGGGGCACTGTAAATCTGCTTGTTCTGGGTCATGGGCACACATTTTGCAATTACAGCAAGAAAACACAACACTGTATACAAGAGAATAGATCAGGGATGACTTTGACATTTAGTTGCACAGTATTAAGAGAAACAGCGCTAAGAGCTGTCGTACAAGCCCTTGCTTATGCCCAGAGCAGGCAGTGCTGCTGAGTACCGAGTAATTATGGGAATATCAGGAATGCTTTCCCAGGAGGAGACCAGCATTCAGCTAGCACGCGTGACTTACTGACAATAGACACCCACAAAACTTTCAAAACGTGAACAAAGCAGAGGGTAAAACAGCTATCTGTTAACTCAATAACCAATACATGCATTTCTCCTTGTCTGTTTGGTTTTGGCAATATTTGGCAGTATTTCCATATCCCTAGGACAACACTGTAATAGGACACAGGTGATGAAGTTTCATCAGCTCACCTGTTGGAGTTGTGTCCTCTCCCAGTGTCAGACATCTGAAGCTGCTAGTCAGATGCAGTCAAGGCATGCAGCTTTTATTTAACTGACAACTGTTTAACAGAGATGAGTGTATGAAAGCACAGACTGTGCTAGCACAGCTGTGGGTCTGCCCACGGGTCTACCCATCACTGAACATTTTGGAAGAATAAGGTACCTGTCTCTTTTGGATGACTTCAAAAATCTCTCCTGTGGTGGTCTCTGCCTCTGGTTCCTCTACATTTGCCTGTGATTCTGCAGAAGAGCTATTTTATTTTCATCTAAAATAGTCTAGATTGTATTAGAAGCATTCAGTTTAAATACCTTCAAACAATAATTCTGATGCAGCAAGTCTGTTTTTAAAAAAAATGGAAGAATAAAGCTA
Organism: Leptodon cayanensis; assembly: GCA_027564655.1. NCBI lineage: Eukaryota > Metazoa > Chordata > Aves > Accipitriformes > Accipitridae > Leptodon > Leptodon cayanensis. The sequence continues at coordinate 22,157,678 of JANXJC010000037.1, read as the reverse complement.
ATGTCCATATAAATCAAGGTAGCCAAGTTGTATCTTCAATCCGTTTCAACCTTTCCAAAGCATGCAAACTTTGGAAAAAAGCAGCTGCTTTTCAGAAATATTGTT
>JANXJC010000037.1:22130525-22141278 GCA_027564655.1 Leptodon cayanensis | reverse complement strand
ACTTCAAATCTCTCTTCTTGTTACTGTCTTCTAGGAAGCAAAAGTTCTGGTGGCTCAGGCTTACAGGCGCACAGAAACCATAAGAAATTTTTGGGAGTCTCTTTCAATTGTTCTTTCAGAGCTGTCACGTTAGCCATCATTTCTATACTGGCAGATGTACCACTCCTCAGCCTGCATGTTGGTCTCGCATCTCTGCCTCTTTCAAAGATACTTCTTCCCTCGGGAAGAAAACGGCAAGAATGAAGCTTGTCTCTCCTCAACCCTTTCTTCCTACTTTTTTTTTTTACTTTAATTGGCAGTTAAGTATCATCCCTTTCAGTAATGTTTTCAATTTCAGAGTTGCCTGTATTTACTTTCTCTGGGTATGGTCACAGTGTACTTGAGCATCAACCAAAGCATCGGATCTGCATTACACATTCAAGGGGATCACAAAATCATGACAAATGTGCAAGGTAAAAGAACATGATATTTCAGTTTATTGCTAAATCACCACAACCTGGACTTCAGCAGTAAAGCTAAAAAATATAATGATGCCATTATTTGTTTCATATGTAATTCCTCCTTTAAGGGACATTATAAAAGACAACCTCATATAGGTTACTTGACACCAAGAATTTGGAAACAATTTTTCCACAGCCAAGGAAGTGCATATTTCTCATCTTCATTCCACCTGTGCATCCAGCTGCCTCAAGCCCCTTTTTATCTTGCTGTGTCTTCTGCATTACTCCCTGCTTTCATATCCCAGAAAGCCCAACCATCAACCTGCCTTCTTTCAAGTCCCTCTTTAGATGTCTTCTAGTAAAGCCCACACAGCGCGAACTCAAAAAAATGCCATTTCACATGGACCATATGAAAAGTGGAAGGAGAGTGAATGCTACAGGAATAAAGCTTGATTTGGCTCTCAGTGAGCGTTTCATGTTGTCTGTTTACACAGACAAAAAGCTTGCAGGGGCAGAAATAAATTATTCTTGCAAGTCTCAATGAACACCCATTATATTATCTGCTTTTCACGAGTAAAAACAATGGTAATACTCTGAACTTTGTCAGGGATCTACTTGCATCCGTGAAGGCTTGGAAAGTACAAATTAAAAGATGGTACAGCAGCTATTTCAGACACAAAGAGGAAGCCATACACTGGACAGAGTTCAAACAAAGCTTTCTCAGACGTACTACTTTTTTTCTTTTCAGCTATGCAATATGGATATGGGATGTTTTATCAATGACAATTTCCCTTAAAACAGATGCAATCTTCAAACATTTAAACTCAGAAAAATGGAATTAAGACACATCAATATATTAAGATAGATATATTTTTCATACTTTCACTGACACCTGGAAAGTTTAATGAAGTTGAAAGTCACCAACTTCAGCTGAAGATGCTGACTGCTGGCTGGTTAATTAGTTGCCTGTCTCACTGATTAGCAACTTCTTCAGCACGCGATTATAAATGGTTGTAATGCTTGCCTTGCTTCACAGCCTAATTAATATGATACAGACTATTTAACAATTGTGTCTTAGTTTGATTTATGAAGCTAAATACATATATTTTATTGCAAAATAAAAAGATTCAAATACATAAGGAAAAACAAATTGAAGCACTGAAGTGATAATGTGCAAGTTTCGCTTTTTCATCGTAATGTACAGGAAAAGTTTACTAAAACTTGCAATGAGTCAGTGCAGCCTGTCATGAGTATATCCTTAATTTCAGAGCACAGACTGTCACAGCATTTGACAAACGCTTCAATAAACCAGCATTAAACAATGTTCAGATGAATGAGCTGCACTATAGCATTCTGTGCTCTATTCATTAAAAGCAATATTTACTGTGAGCAGCCCACTTACTTGCCACAGACTGACTTTAAGCACAAACTTGCAAGAATACATAAGCATCTGTTCTATTTAATGGCCCAAATCCTGTAAGACCTGAAGCACTTGCAACAACCAGTGCCTAGCTGCAGAAGGCAACATGCATTTCTATAAGAGACCCTACAAAATCATGCAGATGTAGTGAAGAGCCTCACTTTGTGTATGGATAACATTAGCCAGCAATGCTGTCAGCCTATTTACACATTTAGCTGTCAGTAAAGGGTAATTCTGTTATTGCCCACATTTATAGTACTATAATTATCAAAGTTGAATTGACCCTTTCCCCTTTTATTCCATTTGGATGATCACCCTTAATTGCTGCTTAGCTGAAAGACCTTTATCCAAATAATAATGATCACTGCCAACATCATTTTTGGTCAGTTAATGCTCCGCTGCACAAGGTAAGGGCAGAAGGCAAAACCAAGGGATTCAACCCCACAAGTCTGAGTGGAAACTAATGGTTCCCCCAGTGGCTCCTGTTACTATTCTAAATGATGAAAATACCAGTGAAAGTGTGGAGAAAAGGAAAAGAAATTTTGTACCTATGCAGAGCAGTGTCAGGGGATGAACTGTTTACACAGAGGGAGGTTTCTGACTAGTTATGCCAGACCTTCCCCAGCAATTGAAGACAAACAGCAGCAAACACAAGCTCCAAACCTGAATCTCAAGAAATGCGAGAACACGCGTCTTGCATGCAATGAATACATGCACTATTATTTCTGGACATACACTGCAGCCCAGTACTGCAGTTCTCAGACCATACAAAGATGAAGTTGTCTAAATCAAACCACAGAGACGGAGCCAGCAACAAGCCCCAGTGCTCAACCTGGCAGGCTTTGCATTGCACCGCACCTCTTACCTTCTCATTCTCCTCAATGACCACAGAAGCATTACAAAATGAGGTCCCTTTCCAATAATATTTAGATTTTCTAAGAATCATACAGTATTTTATCTATAAAGCAATAGACTAATCATCTCAAATTTTGCCATAAAACTTCATTTTTATTTGCAATAAAGAAGTATTTTGGGTCCATATTCTCCCTAATTTGATAGATGCTTGGAGAAGTAGGCATTTTTGTAAGTCCCTAAATGAGATTTAATTTCAATACCTACACACTAATTCAAATGCAAAGAAGCTAAATTGAAAAGAGGCATCATATAAAACACACAGGGGATCAATACACAGCCAGATAGTTGGCACATCTGCTTATAAAAATGTCTGTATAGTCTCTGTTTTATTTAAAGTGCATCATCTTACCTCAATAACTTTTGAGAAAGATGTAATTAAACTTGCCCAGATGGACTTGCGAGTTAAACAGAAACACATAATATACCTAATCATCTGCATGTAAAAGAGAAATGAGAAAGTTGCATCGATATGGTCTCTAACTTTATAATTTAGGAAATTATGGCCTAAATCAGAGTCAGGTCACATCTAGTGAGGGCTTCACCACTGCCAGATCAGCAATGTAAGATGGGTACAGTCCTCCTGTGAGGTGGAGTCAAATCCTCTGCAATCACAGAAAAACTTGCCATATAATCCCTAAATAAGCATAAATTACATAATGGCATACATTGTCTTAGATCCCCTTTACAGCTATGTACAGTTGAGTGATAACTGTAGAATCCCACTTTGGCATCTAAAGTCTTCTGGTTTCAGTTTAAATGAATTGTTTCCCACTTCGGATTTAACCGTTCTTATCCCAGTGCCCTCTTGGCTCTAACAATTCTTCCCCTCAGAAGTTTCTTCTTCTCTCACTCTTTATTTCCCTAGTTTAAACCATTCTCTTTTCATCTCCAGCTTCAGTTGCTTCATGCTAGAATTACATGTCCTCTGGCTTCAAACCTCTGTACTATAATACATAGCACCATATTATTATTATTGTCACCCATCACAACCGTCACCACCTCAACAGCACCTTCAATTCTGTTTATACATTTATATGTATTAAGGAAGCTTCTGCCCATCCTTAGAGGCAGTCTAGGCTTACCCAGGAAACACAGCAGACCAGCATTACAGAATGAGAAGAAATACCCAAATGAAGTTTCTAGCAGGGTTTCCACTGCAGCAGCAAACTTTGACAGCCTTGGAGGAGAAGACAAGGGCTGATGCACTTGGCAGTGCTGATGACCCCACTTCTTTGACTTTTCAGCCCAAATTGAAATGAGAAGAATTTTAATTGTACAAAATTTGTAGAACTGACATCAGAGGAATGCTTTCTGGCTTTAGTTCAAGACCCTTGAGCTCTAATCAGCAACAAAAAGTACAAGGAAGGGACCTTCCCTGGGAGGACTCCATCACAAGTGCTGAGGAAGGGAACAGACCTCTGCCAGCTCCTGCATCGCTTCCATGGCATGTCTCGGGATCCCATACTGCCAACCAGTATCCACAGCCAACTGCAACGCTGTCTTCACCACTTACAGCTATTTTTACCTCAAAAGCCTTTACTTTTACAGCAGCATGTCCCATTAACACCGCAACTATCAGCTACAGCAAAACTGTCCCTTGACACAGTGCAAGCACATTTAACACACATCAGTTTAACCATACGCAACAGGCCATAATGTTGCCTGGGACACAGGTGGAGTTGACACTACACTCAAACCAATGGGTAACCATCTTAGGCAGCTGAACATCACAGTGGAGTCCAGACATTGCCAGGAAATGGATAAAATCTAATTCCATGACTGTTAAAAAATTAACAGAATTTGCCACAGCAAGGATTGTCCCCCCTGCAGAAGTGACCTGTATCTTCGCCCAAGCGACCACTCCACCATTTACTGTCCTCTCCTGCTGGCAGCAGCCAGCCCCAGCTGTGACTAAGAGCAGCCTTTTATTCCAGAAAATGCCTTTTATTCCAGCAAATGCCTGTCCAAAGCCCTCCATAGGAGTAACTATTCAGCACTGCCTTTTATTGACAATTTAAAGGACACTTTTAGGCAGCTTTTAAAAACTTTTCTGAAGGAAGACCAGTGCACTCACGGCAATAATCTCTGGCAGCGCGTTTGCTCAGACGGTAAGGTTATATGATGTTAAGTATTCAGTTTTCAGAGGAAAACCTGTGACTCACAGCTAGCACACCGTGTTGTTGGCGTTACATGACTGCTCTCCTGGGACCTCATCACCCACCGCTATGGCGGCAGGCAGAATCTTTAGGCATCCCCAGTAGAACCGTAACATGCAGAAGCTGTTGTTACAATCAAAACTCCATTTTAACCTGGACCCTGCGCAGAGCCGGTCGTTTCACAAAACTTGTCCCCGAGGCCCTCTGCAGACCAGGCCGTTTTAACGAATGCCTGAAACCCTCTGCAGACTGGGTCGCTGTAACACATTAACCATAACTCGAGCTCAAAGGATACGCAGAAAACTCACTCAGCCCTCAGCAGAGGCACAGACAGCAGACACATCCCACAGCCCTCACCCCGCGGCCGCTGCCCGCTTTTACAGGCAGCGCGTGCTCGCACGTGACCCAGTCCTGCCACGTCTGTCGTCCTGATTGGTCCAAACCCCCTTTAAAGTAGAAGCGGGTACGTGACCTGCTCGCCCACGGCTAATGGCCGCCAGCCCACAAGATGGCGCACCCGGGGTGCGGAGAAGGCGGCCTCGGCCGCAGCTGTCTCTAAAGCATTTGAAAATAACGGGAGCTTAAAGTGAACAAAAAAACCCTCGAGTAATTCAGAAAAAAACCCCAAAGTATGAAGGGCAAGAGAGATCTTATCAGCAAAGGCCTTCTCCAGCAAGGTTCAGTGACAGCTCACCGAGTGCCACAAAGCCAAGGGCTGGGTCGTGTTTGAGAAGTAATTACGTTAATAGGAGTCATTCGGTGCTTTAGCTGTTCCAAGTGCTATGCAAACATTAATTAGGCAGTCGGGTACAGAAATGCAAAGTGCTGCAGAACTGACCAAAATATAAATTAATTAATTATGAAACTGCAACAGATTAATCATTTCCCAGCTACCCCTAACATCAAAGCACCAGTCGTGGGAGCTACACAGCACCAGAAAAAACGCTGAACAAATTGAATTGCTGCATCGTTTGTAGAAGACCATCATTTAATATGTACAACAGTACTTCTTGGTTTAATTATTTATATTCAGGCATGAAATTAGCAGAACTTCTTCTGTACGTAACCTACATCTGCTTGGTTAGAAGCATGAATTCAAATAGGCCTGTGATTATTCATCTTTGTATGAATTTTTAGTTTTAATTTTTAACAGAGCTGGATGCCTGATTTCATTGGGATGTATTGATATAAATTACGGTGATTTTTGTCTAACAGTGGAAAACACTTGACTATATATTGGGTTTTTTTCCCCATGAATTACATAGCCATCCTCTAAATATTCTGGTCTGAACCACTGCTGAGGTATTGGTTATGCTGTATCAGCAAGTGACAAAAGGAGAAAGAATGTCTGGACAAGCATTTATAAGAATATTTTCCTGTAAAAAGCAGTTTTGGAAAAACAAAAACAAACACCCCCCCCCCCCCCCCAAACTGGCCACATTGAAAATAAGCTCTACAGAAATATTTCTTTTTTTTCCTGACTTCTGCTATTGTGTGCTTATTTCTAGATTAGAAAATGGCATTTTTTCAGCAGATAAAAGGTGAAACAATGCTTTTGTTCCACCCTAAAAAAAAATATGATAGAATTTGATATTGAAAAATATGATGCTGTCTCTGGATTTGAAGAATTAAGCACAGGTGTTGCTGGGATATTATGACACCAGTAACAGCCTTCCCTGTACTGATAGCCAGCAAAAAGCCAATCAATACATACCATTCTAACCCCCATTCTGATGTTTAAAATGATGTATAAACTTTGCATGTGCGGTCTTCTCCATATGAATTCATCTTACCTTTTCAGATGTGACAGGCAATACAGCTAATATCTAATTCTGGATACCTGGACAACTGCGAAACTTCAGCTTTTCACGTAACAGGGTGTAGACGTGTACAGAAATTGCACAATGACCTATATATACCACTCTGGGGGAGCAACACAGGTATTTCTAACTTTCAGGATCACCTTCCATGTTCCACGAAAAAATTGCCAGCAATCTTTGTGCAGCCCATTTAATCTGTTGCAAAACAAAGGCTTACACAGCTGGGAGGCTTCATGAGGAAGCCAAGTTAGCAGAGAGAAAGAACAGCATTTCCTTATTCATTCAAATCAGTGTAAAACAAATACTAGATTCTCTATTTTGGCTTGTGCTTTCTGGAGCTACTTCAGTCACTGCTCCAGGAGCACTGAACAGATACAGCTGCAATAGCACTTTCCCTTTGACAAAACAAACTTGTTGAAACTGAAGCATTATTATAGAGCTACAAGGCAAATTTGTTTATTGAAGCTATTGTGTTTACATGGTGCTTGCTAAGAAAAAAGGAGTGCCAGTCTTGCTGGCTGGTATGTTTGTTGTGAGCACAGATCTTTCTTTTTAAATGGCAAGAAGAAGCAGAAGGCCAGAAACCAAAGCCTCCAAGAAAAAGCTGAGACTGAGATCAGGGACAGGAGAGCAAGCCAAACTCCAATCGCACGCACGACACAGCAGAGAATAAACACTTCTCAAAAGCTACTAGGTTCCTTTTTTGTTTTCTGTCAAAATGTGTGTGGATCTTCACGGGTTAAACTACATTATAAAATATGCATATGTACACTCAGACAGCTAACGCATCTCTGTGACTGCAGCTCATTAACATGCAAATATGACTTCAACAGTGAAACTCACTGCTACAGGAAGTTAATGAGGCAAAGAATTGCAGAAGAGTCACAAAAATACAGAAAATTTCCTTTCATACTTGTCCAGCACATTACAGGCATACGAACCATGTCCCATCTTCATTAACACAAGTCGGTTTGGCTCATCCTGTGCAACGTCTTTTGTTTCCCCATCACTGTTCCCGGGCCGTACACAAATCCGTTTCAGGGTATACAACAGCTATGTGGGACTGCCCAAGAGAGAGCGTTTGTTAACGAAGTCACGATTTGAAGAGCTGTGTGTTATTTTTCACAGCCTATTCTGCCTCTCATCTTACTCTCCAAAACTTAAAATAATCACCACCACAACTGCTATTTAAGGAATCTGACAGCCCTAACAAATCAGAGTTATTTGGCACCAAAGGAACAATTTGCAGTTACTGCTTCCCAGAACTGACACCTGAAGAAAAGACTCCTGAAAATATAATGAAAGACCCTGAATTGATATACATCAACTATCGAGTCCAAAGAAAGCATTGTTAGTTTTTATCCATGCGACCTCAGAACAACCAGCGCGAAAAGTAGTCTGAAAAATATGGTCCCAGGTTGGGTGATGGATTGGAAGGGGATGGTAAGCCCAGAAACACCTTTAGCAATGCTGCTGCCTTTTCAAGGGAGGCTGGATAGCTCCCGAAATTATTAGTACATTTGCACCTCTAGGTAGCTGGTTTAAGTACGTCCCGGGATTGATCTAGCTTTTTATCTGAGTGTTTTATCCTGCTGTGAAGAACTGTAATATCTGAACACCCAGTACGTAAAATCAATAGCAATATCCCATGCAGACTGTGAACAGCTCTGGCACGTCTTTCTTCTCCTGGCACATTGGCAGCGGTGGATAACTGGTACCCTTAATGACACATTTGGATACTCGAAGTGCTTTGGGTTTGACAGCTCTTTAATGGCTTGAATGATAGGGGTTTGGAAGTTTCAATGCAATTTCTAATAACAGATGTTCATTTAGGTAGCACAAAAAAAAAAAACCAAACCCAGGCAGCTGCTGGGACTGGCAGTAGCTGCAGCCCACCGACTGTCCCCAAAGGGGCACCGGGGCCACGGCTGCATGGGGACGGTGGGGCCGCTCACCTCCACGGGGAGTTTTGACAGGGCAACACACAAAAAGCTCACCCTCCACCAGCTGTGCTGCTCTCTGCGGCAGAGACAAAGACGAGAGTGACATCTGGGCTGCGTGTCTGACACTGATTAGAAGAACTAAATACAAGTATTCAGTTTTCAGATATAAGCTTATTTTCACAGGTAACTCAATACTTAACACGGTTTCCCAGTCATCTGAGGGTCCACAAAGCACTATGGAGGGTTGTTGGATAACTTTTCTGCATAGTATTTTTATCTTTTTTTTCTTCGTATAATTCAATTACTAATTTTTTTTCTCACGAATGGGTCGATGGTTTGGTCAACATGAAAATACAATATTGCTTCCTAACTTTTTTTTAAACTTAGAATTTAAGACGAATTTCAGAGAAGAGCAATGACTATACTGTAGACAGAAGGAAAGTTTCCATCCCTCCTGGTAGCCTTGAAGCAGAGCCACCGTGCAGGGCAGCGGGAGGAGCGGTGCCCCAAGGGAAGTGGGCAGCCTCAGGCTCCCCTCCACCTCCCTACTGCTGGGCAGGACATGGCTTGGGAACTTCGCAGTCTCCTTTGAGCTTTTTCCTTGGGATCAACACCTGAGGTTCTCCAAGAGCAGCATAATTACCAGCACAGGCAAACAAGCCTCATGAAACTAGGTCAAAAAAAACCCCCACAAAAACCAACAGTAGAACATAAAAATACAAAGATTAAGAACGGCTGAAGGTTTGCCTACAAACTCTTGTTTTACAGCTTTGTGCCTTTTGTATGGAGCAACTACTAAAATTAACTACTTTATGGTCACCTCCTCCTGCCTTGCAGAGCACATCGGTGCAGAACAAGATGATGCAAGGTGTCCAGTACAGTTTCCTCCTTAACTTTGGAATATTTAACAGCCAGGTCTGCATGCTTTCACATAGTCCATAACATCACAGCTCTACGCAAAACATTTGCACAGGTCCAGGAAGCATCCTGAGTGCATTAGCTAGTAACACCACTGCGCCCAAACGAGTTAGCCCTGCTTGGTGATAACACTGTAGCTCACGCAGCAAAATCCCTTCCGTGCCTACAGCCGGCTCATACAACATTGCACACAGACACGTAAACTTCTAAATTTAAATCTTGTCAAAAGAAGTCAGCCCAAACCAGGTACTTCAGCAAAATGAAACAATTTCCTCACTCGCCACCTAGTATAAAACTGGTACAAAACTTGTGGCACTCCTCTCCCCGTAACTCTATTAAATCTCCCTGAGCAAGACAGAGAAACTGATGCCGTGCCCTGAAGATATTCAGTGTGCTGCAAAGGTGAGAAAAAAAGCTGTTGGAGAAAGTGTGGGGAAAGCCAGTGCTTACAGGATGCATTTTTCTAAAAAAAAGATGTAAAAGATAAGAACAACCCTCTCGAACACATTCTCCTGAAACTTCATTTTGCTGACCCTGTACATTTTGCAATAGGTATTTTAAGTATAGAAATTACAGTAAAAAAAATATTTTGCATGCTTTTGTTTTTCCACTATTTTGTTTATTTGCTTAAAATAAAGGATCATACTTCATGTATTCCCGCAGCCTAACTTCTCTAGGGTTGCAATTCCTGAAACACGTGTGGCACTGCATTGCAGAATCTCTCTGCATCCAATTTTCTGCCAGCTCAGAAACTGTCATAGCACATTTAGAAAGACTTGGAACCAAACTGCAAAAATAGGTACCCATAAGTACCGGAATAAAAGTGGCTTTGTGTTTAGTAGAGTTAAGCAGAAGAAAGTAAACACTATTATAAGTAGTTTGCCATTACCTAAAATGCTGAAAAAGTATGCTGACAACCTGCACATATAAAAAGGAAGAAAGTACAAGTTACTAAACGAAGGAGTAAAACATTCTGAGTGCCACGCAGCAGATAAATTAGAGCAATCCAGGTGAACACCAAGGTGACATAAACATAAATTAAAATGTAACACCCCTCACAGTAATGTGTGGTCTTTTCAAGTGTTGAGCACATATTCATAAATTTATCTAAAGAGTCTGAAGACTCTGCGCACAAACTTGG
>JANXJC010000037.1:22042420-22113956 GCA_027564655.1 Leptodon cayanensis | reverse complement strand
GAAAGGAAAGGAAAGGAAAGGAAAGGAAAGGAAAGGAAAGGAAAGGAAAGGAAAGGAAAGGAAAGGAAAGGAAAGGAGAGGAAAGGAGCCGCGAGGGACACCAGGGCAGGTCTCGATGCACACGCTATACTCTGACACTGAAGCCATCTTCAGGGTATGGGTTTTCAAAGGTTTCCCTTCTTTTAGCCCTTCCCTGAAGAGCAGATTCTTCCCCCACTTTGCATGGATGGGAAAGAATGAAGAAATAGGATGAGTTCACCCTGAATTCAGCCTGTTCTCCAAAGAGGTAGCAGGAGTTCATCTCTTGCCAGCTTGCAGACAGGCCCAACTACCTGTTGAATCACGTATCAGCCGTGCATCCTAGTTCTGTGTCAAAACATTCCCTTTTACTGCTTATTAAACACCATTTTAATATCTCCTAGAGTGCTAATTGTCAGCTTTCCAACTTTCATCTGCATCTTATCTTTATGTGCAACCCATTTCCAGCCGTAGTCAATATTTTCCACTTTTCATTTTGCATAGATGGAGCTATCAACTCAAATTTAATACGTTCAATATTTGGCAAAACTTTTTAGTGATTTCTGGGCATTTCTGGGACAACTTATTTTTTAAAAATTTGTACTATCTCGAACTGAAGATAAGAGTCCAAAACCAGGGAACAAAGAATATGGAATTAGAAAATTAAGACTAAGAAAAGGATGAAAAACATGTCCAAGCAAGAATATCATCCACTTCTTCATAGGTTTGAAGTTAGGAATCTGATCGTGCCAAAATTGTCATCTTTGCCGTTTCCCACAATCACTCCAAAGGAAGACACAGATCCCTAACAGCTCTACCGCTGCTCGAGGCTTTTCCCGTTTAGCCTTTTCTAAATCATTATCATAAAGCCAGGACTGAAAGCAGGATAAGAAGTCAGGTTATTTAACAGCCAGTGGATCTTTTTTGGTTTTCCAGCAGGTGATGGAGAGCAGCCCCAGCGCACGGCTTTACCTGTGTCCTTGCCAGCCCGGCATTAGACCCCGGCAGTGCCGCAGAGCCCACCGGCGAGGCTCAGAGGTGAGCCATCCCTCTGCGACCGGGAGGGCAGAAGCCACCCACCACGGTGGGGTGTTCCTGGGGGGTGCCACGGCCCTGGGGAAGGAAACTCTCCCAAGGACAAAGCTGCTGGCAGGCAGAAATAAGGACATGAGGCAGACGCGCAGTCTGGTAGGAGAGAAACCTGGGAGCGGAGAAGAAACCAGGCACCAAGATCAAAATACACAGTTGGGGGGGGGAAGAGGAGTGTGAGCAGGCGCTGAAGCCATGGCACCAGAGGCAAAGCCGCCCTACAGCTGGTAGGAAACTCTCAAAAAGCAGGAGAGCCAGACCTGAGAGGTGGTTTGAGACTCCAGCTGTGAACAAGGAGGACAGACCCAGATTATATTAGGGTTCTCCCTTGCCATATAATTAAAGTGATCTTTTGAAGAGCTAGGTAAGAATTTACTGCATGTAGTAAAACTTAAATTCTACAATGTAAGTTACAACAATAGCGTATTAATTTATCTCCTGTTAGGACAGTTAAAACAATGACTAGTAGCTATAACCAGTGAGCTGAAATAGCCCATTTTACAGCCTGACTTACAGGTCGTTGATGCTAATAGAAGCCTATTAGCTCCAATGGGCATTGGATAAGACCGTAGTGGAAATAATAGAAATGGTACTGGATGGAAGAAATACTGCAGTGTGGTAAATACTTGCATCATAGAATTTATCAGTTAAATTAGTTCTACCTATAGGATACCCATTGAAAAAGAACTATACACATTATAAACCTTAGCCAACATTTAACAAGGAGTCCTTATTTATTTTTAATTAAAGCAGCAGCTACAGGCACAACCATTACATTCCCCAGTATTTTACAACTACCACATTATCAAGGGGAACTCCATGAAATACCCAAAGTGAGCTAGAAGTTATAGATAAAACAGGAGAAAGATAACTATTTCAATCAAAGCGATACTTGTACAAGAACTCGCTCAGTGGCATTACTTGAGTCAGACGCTCAGGAGATAAACTGAGATGTGGCTTCGGCTCTTCTTGGAGCTGCTATAAGCAATGCTCATATGCTGATTTCAGCCTCTGCAGTGGAAGGAGGAGTGCAAGGAAGCTGTGGCTTCCCCAAAAACACGAGACAGAAGGCAAAGCGGCAAAGCTGATAGTTACAAACACAGCAGGAAAAATCCTATTTCTTCCTTTTACTTTTTTTTTTTTTTTTTACATCGCTACGCATGAGAAAGAAAATCACAGTAAAGGCACAGCAGGCACCGCTACTGAGCGCTAATCACAAGACAGAATTGTTTTGAGTTTGGAGATATAAAAATGTTTAATTTTAGTCTACAAAGTTACTAGTTTTAAATATCCCTTAGTTTATCTGTCTGTTCCTTCTGTCTGCTCAGTTCTGCAGAGGTTCTCAAGCCCAGCAGCCCTCAGACTTTTAGGTTTGTAAGAATATTAAACTCTATACAAAGATCAATTAATTCTAGAGAGCTCTGTCTGCTTTTAAACTCAGCTGTGAAACTATTGCTTTTTACAACGACGAAGACATGACTATTGGTTGTTTCCACATTTTCCTTCAGAGAGATGTTCATTCAGCTAACTAGGAACTTCAGAGAAACTATAAAAAAACCACGCAGGGGATAATTTAAGTATACTTAAAAATTGAGACAACTTCCATGAATCCTGCCCTACTTTGAAAATTTATTGCAAAAACTTCACCGGGAAAATTTTCTTTTGCCTGGAAGCAACGCTGCAGATGTTTTGCAGTCTGTGATAAGCAATGCTTTGGCTTAGGAGCTGGCGTGCTGACCTCCGCGCGCTGGCGGTCCCAGCTCCACAGAGACAGAACTGGCCGATCTGTCCCACCTCTAACGAGGGGAAACGCAGGGCTCCAACATAATCCGTGACTTCTAATGCACAGGACTACAGTTAGCAATTCTTAGTAACTTGCAGCGTTCCTCCAGGACTGTCCAGTGAGCTGATTTTTGCAATGAGAGTCTAGGAGTATGAGACAGGAGTTCATAAACAGTGTCTCCGGATTGCGACCACGGTCTAGAGCGATGGTCCCTGAGCCGCCCCAGCACGAAGATGCTGCTGGTGAGACCTGCGGCTGTTCCCGACGGCCGCAGAGCCGCCAGCCCCCGCGGGCCACGCGGGGACCAAAGCACGGCACCGCCTGCGGGGCGAGCTCGCCGCCGCCGCTGGCTGCAGAACCGAGACCCGGACGCATGTCTCAAACGGGCAGAGGAGCTGAATTCAGGGTGGTATCAAACGTCCACGTACGCTTGCACAGAGGGAGAGACAGCTAGCAATGCTTCCCATCAGTGCAGGGGTGTTTCAATGTACTGGATGACAAAAACCAGTTGCTGTTGTGCTCTTGTAAAATAAACAAGACAGCCAGACCCATCCTCTAAGCTCATCTGTAAGCACCACTAATGTGTGCTTATTAATAACCCTAGCAAGCCAAATTCCCTGACAAAGTACACTTTCCGTGCAGGGACAAATCACTTTCTAGCTGGGACAGGCGGGTCTGAGCCATGCAAGCTATCGCAACACTTCTCTCTCTGGTGTTTTCCTTTGGCCTACGCTTCTGTGGAATGAACTTAAATATGATAAATGATAAGAATTTCACCCTTGACTGGGAATTCAAATTATCATATTGATTAGCTTTGCCACATACAAAGTGGAAAATATTCACAAAATTGACAGGCTTTAAAGAATAAAGGTGTCACCTTGTACGTGCAGAATAGCAACGCAGGATAGAGCTAATCAATAGGCAAACAACTTTCTTCTGAACCAAGAAATACACACCCCCCCGAAAAATCACATCCTCAAATTATTTCACTGTAATATTTTGAGTATTGACCCGTTTCCTGCCTGAAACATGCCCTCAAACCTCATAGACAGAAAGTCAGTTCTGCCGATTTCATTTTCTGAAACCGGAGCACATTTGTTAGTGACAAACTTGATTAGAAGGGTATCTCCTGGCAACCCGGGGTGTGGGAGGTGCACGTACAGGCATAGAAAATGAGGGATGATTAAAATGGCTAAATATTTTCTAGATTTAAAAAAAACCAAACCTCCATAAATTAACTTTGCAGAACACAACTGAAAACTGGAGTCTAAAGAGCTCACTGAGGTTTTGTTTCTCTTTGCAAACAGAGTCATACTCAGCACTCAACCTACACACAGTCATTTAGAGCAGCGGTGAGGAAAGCACCAGAGCCTCCCCAAACTCTATGTGCTCCGCAAGCTTTTTCACAAACCTTGTTTTATCAACCTCTCAAGTACTGCTAGAAAAGTCTTGCAGAACAAGCACGTCCTCGGAGCACAGGAGCACAGCCTTCGAGTCCAAAGAGCGAAGCAGGTCCTGCTGTGAAGGACTCGTCGCCGAGATGTCGTACTGCCAACGCTTTCACCGGAAAACCAGGTAACGTTAGCACACAGCCTCAGCTGACATATGCTAAATGAATTGGGAGCAAAGGAGAATTCAAAACCACTCAAAATAAGGAGACTTTTTTCCGTGTGAATCTGAGGCTCTCCTCCCGCCGGCTCTGCCGCCGTCTCGCCTGGCACTCCTTGGCTCAGCTCCAGGCTCTCCACGCCACACCAAAGCGTTTTGGAGGGTCAAGCCAAGTACACCGTCATCCGTTTTTAAGAATCACCCTTCTTTAAGTTCTAACATGGAAAATACCTCTGTTTGGAGAACTCTGAAAAACTGCTTAATCCTTTCCCTTTTCTAGTATGTGCTGTCATCATACTGTGACAGTGGGGAAGAAAAATGAATGTCTTTCCCAGAGCCGTGCCTTGCAGCAATGAAATATGCAAAGCTGCAAAAGAAAGGCAAGCCTTTTACTGGGGGCTATCAGATGTGTCCTCCTAGCAGTGCCCAGCCAGCTCACAAAAACCCATAATGCCAAGGAGAATAAAATTTCTGCTCCAGAATGAAAGCGACATAAACCCAGAATTTTGCATTTCCACTTTTAAGCGGGGATGTGGCATTTCCACTTTCAAGCTTTGTTTCCTAAGCCCTCCAGGAAGTCTATACACATACTGCAGCAAGTCTGAGGATGGAGCGATGATACAAAAGACTAGATCGTTTGTAAAAGTATCAGAATTAGGAACGCAAAACCTACAAAATGGGGTTTTATGGGCTCTCCAGACACATTTCTCTCTTCTTCTTGCACATTTCCAGTTCCAAAGACATCTTTCTGTCGGGTGAACTCCTGCAGACCCCCCAGGGCACGGTGATTTGTCAGCCAGCCGTGGGACGGTGGCACTGCGCACGGAGCTGCACCCTGCGCACAACCGCGCAACGTGCAAGGTACGCTTCCACGCGACGTCAGGCTGCTCCTGATCAACCGCACAGCAATGCCTTGCAAGCAAATTTTTTTTTTAACAGATTAAATACAAATGGGAAATCTACTTATTGCATCTCTCAAATTCAACCTCCAACCATTTTATCGTACTGTACAAAACTTTGGAGAAAGAAAAGAGCTAATATATAATGTTTACATGATATTGAACTGCTGTAATACACACAGCACGTTAAATTTGACATCCTGGGAAACGGAAAACCTACACTCAGGTGCACATAACTCAACAAATTGATGAAAAACTTAATTCATTGAATTTATATCTTTAGCCATGTTGGAATGTAAGAAATTATACTTCAAACCAGACAGGATTTTAAGACCAAATATTTTTTCTGTGTCTCCAACTAAGACAGTTGGTTTATTTACTTTTCACCCTGTTGATTCATTTTTAAGAAATATGGTAGGTATATTTGGAGGAAAAGGATTTTTTGTTTCTAGTATAATAAAAAAAGATGTTTCCAGCTTTCACAGGCTTGGGACATGGGGGGCAGCAGTATAAGTGATGGATTAGTGAGCAGAGTGCAGCAGAAGTGGTCAAACTTAGGTGTTCAAGACAATTTATCAGAAAACTTCCACAGCTCTACAACACATCCCTCACGCAGCCTTCACAACCGCACTTACTTTTTCAGTGTGTTTCACTGCAGCCATCACCTCTTTTAAGAAACAAAAAGCTCCTTAACTTACTTTTTCTTTCCTGGCTTCTCTTGGTTCTTGCTCACCCAAGCCTGCCTGCAGCAGGAGACCTTCTTGCAAGCTGCTCAGATTTGAAATTGAGCGTAACACTTTCACCTGTCCCTAGGCAGGATGGATTTTTCATGCATCCCCAAGATTGGTCATAGCTAATAAAAAAACCACAGTTAAGCTGGGCCAAATTTAGTCCATAGTCCTTTGGAGAATTTACCTTGATGTACTTTTCAAGAGATTGATTTTTCAGAGGATGGACACAGAGCAGCCCATTGAAGGTCCATCCCGATGCTCATCTATACTCACTAATCTCAGCCTAGGGACAGACCATTATAATTCGGTATGCATGGGTATGAAAGACAGGTTTTTGGTTGCAGTGCCAGAGGAAAAGCAGAGGAAAAAGCCTTCACAGACAGACATTTTCTGAAGTCCTAGCTGCTGCTCAGATAGCAATGTTACACGTGCCATTTTGTAATGAAAAAGACTGTGTGATTATGCTTACACATAGCTGGGCACATGCAATGGCTCGGCAATATGTGGAAAGAAACAGCATTTAAGGGAATAATAGGCTGAAAGTAAGCTGTACTTCAGTATCAAGCACAGAGATCTCTCTGGAGATTTCTTGTGGGAGAATTACACTAAACTCTAGTATTGACGTAAGGTTAAAAGATATCCTAAATCAATTGACATTTAAATGCAAAAACCTTGTTAACCCTCACGTATGGATCTTTAACTTTAAAATGCTACCTCAATTTGATACGAGGAAAAAGATACTTAGTATGATCAGGAGGTTTTAGGCTACTAAGATACAGCCAGATAGTGTATTTTCATTTTAAATAGTACAGGCTAGAACCCCAACTTGCATAAACCAACTGTTGCTTTCTCCCCTGGGGAACAGCAGCCTACCTGTGTTTCTTGCTCATGCAGAAGAAGCTGGAAGGACTCAAAGGAGAAATTACTTTTACAGTGTCACCCCAGTTTTCCTTATTTCTGGGGGCCCCTAGTTATTTTCCTTCCCCAGGTTGTGTCTGAGAGCTGCAGCATACCCCTACATTATCTGCTGCTTCACGTGGTGTTTACCCTTTGCCAGCCTCTGAAGAGAGTTTAAATTATTTCCTGTTTCTTCAATCTGGGATGTGGTCACCCGGCTGTCTCCGATGCTTCCACTCCAGTAAATACCATTATGGTTTAATGACCCTCTATCATCCCTCTCCTGAGAGCAGATGGTGAGTACACGCACACAGAGGCAGCTAAAGATACGCAACTTCATCAAACCTCCTCAGATCCATAATTTATACATGGGGAACTTCACCAGCCACCTAACCTGATTAAGTTCTCATGCCCCACTTGCAAAAGTTACAGAGATACTTCTAGAATTATTTATAAAATCAGTGAGAGGTGAACCCAGGATCTAAGGTATAAAAGAAGTTGTATTTGAAACTGGTGCCCATTAACAGAACCGTCAGCTGCATAAAACCTCAGAACTGTGCCTAAGGCCTTTCCATGTGAGAAATAACACGGTGTGGAGCCTTTTGCTCTGTAACACAAATCTATTAATTTTTTTCTAAGTTCAGCTTTGTAAAAAATTCAAATAATCTTTATTAGAAACTGATCCTTCATTTTGAGGAAGATTGGACCCAATGTTGAACTTCACAGTTTAAGGGCTGTAACAAATAAACTCATCATCATGAAAGTGTCATGACAACTACGCCAGCCACGTCTCCTGTCTTCTTAGCTAAGAATAGAAGCTTTGTGCGTAAATCAGTGCATTTGTCAAGTTAAGAAGATAAATGAAACTGCATGTTTAAATATACGCACTACACTTGCAATATGTTTTTGTAACCACTACTGCCTGAATTCATTCCACAGTTCACAGCAATTTTAATTTTTTTTAATATATCAAAAAAAATTAGCATAGCCTAACAGAGAATGCTTTATAGTTTGACTTTTATTTGTGCCATGCTCTTCCGAAAAGACAACACCTTGCGCAAATGAGAAAGCCCTGCAATATTTCCAGCATTAGTGCAGGGCAACATTGCTGATTTTGCACAACTCAGCAACTATCCTGTCGCCTTCCCTCCAATGTCATTTCCCTCCGCTGGTGAACGAACACTCCCAGACAGTTGTGGGACAGCCAATAGCTTTTTTATTAACTGCAGCTGCTTGGTTTTACTGGGGCAAAGAATTCAGGAAACTCTGTAGATTTTATCTAGTAGGACACCAACTCTATCCTGTGGACAACTTGCAAGATGGCAATATTGGATAGTCCTGAGCCTATGTTCCTGATGAAAATCTAGGCTGGTACTTTAGTTTCATCACACATTTCACACAATAATCCATAAAGATGAAAACTGCAGAAAACCGAAGTAATTTTATAACATCTGTTATCACAAATGCAACATGACACATCCACTCAAATGTATTTGTTGAGTAGTATCTCTCATAGTTTTGTTACTGTTAATAACAATTTTTCCCCTTGCTTGTATGATTTAGCTATAATGTATGGTGGGTTTTTGAGTTTTTTGGTACTCTATAAGCTTGGCAGACCAAATATTTCCTTTTGAAAAAGGTTAAAACAACAACAGAGTAGGTTTCCCTACAGGGAGCAGGGCAAAGAAGGTGCCTGTCCAGCATCTCTTGGGCATTGCACCTTCCCTTTGCAATAAACACATCAAGAGCCAAGACAAACAGCCAAACACTTTGACACATCTGAATTTCCAGGAGACCTGAAAGGGAATAGTTTTCTCATTACTATGGCTAATTAGTAACCTTGCTTAGTACGACCCTTGCATTCAGCAGCCAAACACATTTTACTAACTGCCTGCAACTCCTAGACACATTACTCGGGCTCTGATTCTTTCAGCTAGGAGACTAAAGCACTAAAGACATTTACTCATATCTGTGTAGTTATCACGCATGCACAAAAATGCCCTTGTCTATTAGAAGGGCTCTACACTTCCCTCATACTCATCAGGATAAGGTGCCGTGCTTTGATTGTGTACTTTGCTTACATAATTTCTTCTCACTTACTGACATCTACCAAGCAAATGCCTGCACAGAAAATAGCAAAGATCCTGCATTTCAACAGCCAAATCCTAGTACACCTCTAGGGTAAATATTACCACTCACTAGAAGACTACAAGGTCTGCTTTTTATTATATTTGTTAGCTTATGCAGATTTTTTTAACATGTTTAGGCATCAGAAAGTACCTAAAGGCAATTACCTTTTAAAGATCTCTTCTCACTATAAACTATTCAAGTTTCATAATCGTTTATACAGTAACTTACCAATGCATGTGACAGCTGTTCCCAAATTCCTCCCCGTGGTCTTATACTTGATATTTTTCCACGTACAACACATCCGCTCTCCTCAGCGTGAAGCTGTTTCTCTGCGTTTCATTTGACCACAGTCCTCTTGGACGTCTATTGCCTTATTTACATTTTCTTCGCAGAGCAGTTGAATTTCTATCCCCTGATATAGGGTTTCCTTCTGGAAAGTCTTAAATTTGTCTTCTTTAGTCCATTTGCCAACTGCCTGAGATAATCAGCTTCTGTAAATTCTGCCATCTCCTTTAAAATCTACACCACTGCTTTTTATATCTTGCCATAAGATATACTTTATTTCTTTGGTATCCTTCTGATGCTTTCCTCTAACGTTAAATCACTGGTTTTCCTTACTCAAAACCAAGCTGATACTGGTGCAGCCCTTTGCTTTATGAGCAAAACTACTTTATAGGTTCCCTGAGAATATGTACCTTTTAATTGTCGTAAAACAGATCTCTAACAAAGGCTTTCTGTGCAATAAATACAGGCAGGTCTTACCTGTGATTTATAGTTTGCCTTCTACCGTACAATAAAACTGTCAGGTGCACCATTGGAACTATTAACTAAGCAGTATTGAGCTGAACATTCAAAAATCTTCTGATTCATTGGTTCAAAGCCAAATGTATGATGTTGCTGAAGTCAATACGTAAAGTTGCAGCTAAGGAATTAACAGCTTAAAGAAATCAAAGATCCCCGTCATCGCTATACTCTGCATAACAGAGCCTGGCTAGCTGGAAGTATACTTTGCTTTAAAATGGATGCACATTTTTGAGACGGAAAGAATGCAGTAAAAAAGGGCAGATCTTGCATCAGTGCTTTCTCTTAATTAGGTCTGACTTGTTCAGCTAGGCTATTGATACTTTAAAACCCCAAAGCAATAGGATTTTCATTGAGCTTATAAAAAATTTAACTATTTCATGGTTCAAAATACTATACCATATAAGTTTAATCAGAAATGACATTACCAAAACTAAAGCAGAGAAAATCTGAAATGGTATCTATTGCTCTCAGCACTAAAGGGACTCAAATTACGTGCAATAAAGCATTTAAAGCATATAAAAAATCGTGTTATGTTCCTCAGTAGCTTAAGAATACCAGGGATTACTTTATGCAATCTTTAAAGAAACCTTTCATCAAATAATTTTTACAGCGTACTTTTGAATGTAAAGCAGATCATTTTACATTTTATTCCACCTGCTGGGTGCTCCTATCCAAATCTCTCTCCTTTCAATTGCCATGCCTGTAGAAGAGGGGGAGTGCAGCGCTGGGAACCGCACTACAGGTGCCCTGCGAGATGCACGATCGGCCGCCCAAGGACCGTCTCGGAGCTTCCCGAAGTAAATGCTGGAGCATTCACCGCTCTTCGAGCCTGGAAGTGCTCTTCCCAGCTTTGGGCAGGAGCCACGCGCTTACCTGACACCCCGCACGTTTCCATACTTTTCCTAACTTGATATAGCGCTCTTTTTAAGATCGGTCAAGCCACTCCTTCGCTTGATCGTCCGTGCTGATAGCGGATGCGCTGCTGCTGCTCAGCAGAACAGCTCTCACTGATTTTCTCTCCAAATTCCCTTTTTTCTCTCTTGCACGCTTCTAAGCCATTGCAGATCCAGCATAACCCCTTTGCTTTCAAATGCCTTGGTACGTGGTGGTTTGCTAGGAACTGCATTGTTAGCTACCACACGCCCAGTATGGGGAACATTTTCTAATAATTCAACTTTTGCTTTCAATTAAGCTGGACTGTGTTTTGCAAGGGGATTGCAACTGCTTTCTTTATCAAGGTTTTCAAACATACTTCAAATTTTCCCTCCATAAATAACAGCACAAGGCTACTAGTACTCAGTATTTTTGTTCTTTAATGCAAACCAGAAATGGAGGAGATTACCCCATAGCTCATTCTAGCATCAAAATCAACTTGATTTATCTGTTTAAAGTAAAAGCAAGGTAAGTGACAGGCATAAAAATATTATTTAGAGAATTCACTCTATAGTGGTAAAGTTTTGCTTAATTGTGCTAGGAAAGTTTGGCAATAGGGTCAAGTTTCAGCAACAAGATAAACTCTTAATGTAGAAGCTTTGGTCTTGTAAAAGCAAGGCCTCAGTGTGGGTTGGTTTGTTTATTTATGCTTTTGAAGGAAAACGTATATATTTGCAAAAGTCTGGCATGTTACTAAGTACACTGGGTTTTGCTAATGCGATGCATGCTGAAGCAGTACCCTGTTCTTTCCTGCATCTGCTTATAATCATTCTAGAAATGCTGAAATTACAACATTCCTAAGAAAAGAAATTATCATCATAATATTCACATCAGCCCTTTCACCGGTGCTCATTGGGGATGCCTTTTATTCTGAAATGAGGGCAAGTTCTTCTTTCAATTAGGAAAAAAATGCTGAAAACAACAAACCTTAAACATACTCATTGCACATGCTTAATTCAGACTTAACTGTTTTCCGTGAAAGCAGCAAACTTCATAATAAAACCCCAGTGTACCTTTGCAGGGTAGGATGCCAGTTCCCTCGGGTGCATACCTGATACTGCACCCATACTTCACCAGCTCTGCTTGCTGTATGTTACATTTTCCTTATTCTACCCCCGTGGACTCCTTGGCTCCAGGAATATCTGTAGCACGCAGATAACCAGACACTGCTGCTCTTTTCTTCCCGTGTGGTTCTCCTCAGCCGAATCTAACGAGAATACACTCTGTCCTTACTAGCGAGACATTTCCATTCTTCACGACCTGTGGTCTTCTCCGCTTTGAGACTTACTGCCCATTCAGGAGAAGACTTATCTGCTCGTTCTTATGTACCTTCTGCAGCGCAGAATTTCATGCAACTTGTGCTACTACTCTGGCCCTCGAGTAAGACCAATTCAGCGTGGCTTCAAAGCACGCCGAGGCTTTGAGCTTTAGCCAGGAGAAAACAAAGTCCAGAAACACCGCATTTAAACCAGTGCGTTGAAAAGCATATGAAACTGCAGAGGGACATTTACTAACATCACGCAACGCCCCCGAAAATCCATACACCCGGATACGTGCTGTTATCGATCTTAAATGTCACTACCACCACTTAGAGATTGCACGGCCTTGCAAAACCCACAGCAGTACCCAAACGTGAGGTTAGTATTAGAGGTACGGACTCATGCTCTTGGCCAGACAGGGCTCAGTGGGCTGAAGTAGGCATCAGTGCACGTATCAAGTAGGCGGAGGAGAACGGTCCAGCTCTTAGCCATCGATGGGTACCGCAAAAGTGCAATGACAACTCTTTCTGTAAGCACAGCATTAGCTTAATGCATCTTTGTGAGTCATTTAAGCTGCTCGGAGTAGACTTAAAGTTTCATGCTTTATTTTATTAAGTACAGGGTTATCTAGGCACCTGGAAGTATTTGTAAGAATAAAAGCAAATACTTAAAGTTTCAGCCATTTATCATGCAACTCTAATTTGTGCTTTCATAATACTCCAAGAAACCAAAGCGAAAAGTCTCCCTGGGCAAAGCATATGCTTCTCTTAACTCGCTTCTCAGCATTTAAATGAAACAAATCAATATTGCTGACATTCTATCAACAAAGCCACAAACAACCCCAAAAGTTTTAAAGCCTAGGGAAAGGCATCACCCACCCACTGCACTTGGCCACCCCTCCACCCCGAGGGCTCCAGTGAAAGGCTGCTCTGTCAACAAGTAATTTCTATATTCTAGCGGAGAACGCAACAGCCAGGAAAATTCTACTTACGCTAAATAATTCGTCCTACTTTTGTCCCTGATACACCTGGCTGAACCACGCTTGCTCATAAAGAGTTTTATTGATGCTTGGCTCTGAGACGATGCCGTGCTATCCTACGCAACGAGATCTTTAACTTTTCCAGAAAGCGTTCGGTCTAAAGCAGGGCTGATTTGCTCAAACGAAATCAATTACGTACCTCTGAAAGAAAAGCCAAAGGGGCTGTCGAGCTCTGAGCAGATGATTCTCTGTCTCAGCAGCTTGATTCAGCGAAGAGCAGCGGGACAGAGAACCGACGGCAGCTGGCAGAGCCCCGTCCACAGGCGCACGCGGAAGGAAAACCGGTCCTTGCGGCGCCGTGCAGGGAACCGGCCCGGTTTTGCTCTACCCATTACACAGAACCAGAGAGCGGACCCGCTCCCCCCGAGTCCCCACCGCCGTGTCCTCGGCCGGGCCGGGCAGGCAGCCTGCCTCCGTGCTCTGCCCTCCGCCACGAGCGGCCGCATCCCGGCGGGACGCGGGGAGGGAGCAGCATCCCTCCCCCCCGCCGAGGAGAGCCCGCCGTCCCGCTCGCCCCTCCACCGCGCCGCTCCTCTTCGAATTCAGGGTAGACCACGCAAAACAAAACAGATACTCGGGCTCTAATCCTATCACCGCTGAAAGATGGTTATAGAAATCGCTGTAATTAAACTGGACGGCGGGTGTCCGCAGCGGGCTGGGCGGGTGGGCTGACCAGCCCGTGCCAGCTCGGCGGCCCCGGTGAACTGGGCGCGGGACTGCACCCGCCGAAGCGTCGCCTCGCTCCCCTCTGCATAAACCTGTACTTTCTCCGCAGGTTTAATCATTGGGGAGCGGGCTCTTCTTGAAGTCTCCCCTTCGAAGACACCAATAAAAAAATACCTTCATACATCATTATGTTTTTTCAGTTGTTTGTTTTTTTTTTTTTTTTATTGCAGTAAGGGCAGCTATATAGATATACCCTTCTCCTACATATACTGCAGGTTTATTGTTCTACGCATGTTTTATTTAAGCATCAAATCCACTAGTGCATAAGGTCAACATAACAAATACTTAATTGCCACATTTATTTTTAAGTAAACAGATTCTTTCCCCACGGTCCTTTTGAATCAGTAAAGACTGCACTTAAACCTTCTCAACACAGCCCCAGGAACAAAACGGTGTATTGCAATTATAACAACTGAATTTACACGCTTGCGGATGTACATAAACACGTACATCAAACGGATGGGGACAAATGGTTAAGGAAAAGTCAGGATGCAGATTCGCTAAAGGAATTATCTGCAGGACACCTGCAGCACTCTCATCCCCATCCAGAGGATGCCCAAGGACACAGGTCCCACACTTGGCACCGCCACTCCCAGGCTGCCAGTGGAATCAGGGACCACCAGTGTTTTAAGGAAACTGCTTCCTGGGCTTCAACAAAAGCAATATTTACTTTATGCAATATATGCTGGAATAAACCAAAGCCATTCACTTGAGATACAGGAGAGGACTGGGACTAAGGTCGTCAAAAGTGACAGACGAATGGACCAACATCTAGCTTCCGTACAACCCATACAGTATTCACAACATGTTGCCTGGGATTATTGCGTACCAAATTCTTTGAAACTGAGAGCAGAATACATGTTTCAATTTTGTTTGTGTGTCAATTATATATTTCTGCATTCACCGATTAGAAAATAAAAATGATATTATTCCATTTTTTCATATAATATTCTGAAACTGCAGCTTTTGGTAAGGTAACCATGCTTTTATTATAACTTTATGTAAATTGCCATAGATCCAATGAATTCAATTAACTGAACTGAATTCCAATTTGCAGAGCAGCCTGGTCCGATAATTCAAAAACTGCATTTCTTGAACATTTTTAAATTGACCAGTGCTTACAAATCTGTCATTTCTATTTTTACTATTGTTACATAGCTGTCAGCATACATATTTCATAGAAACTGTGAGATGCCCACAAAAACAGGTTAATTAAGGAGTTCTTGTCCATCCCAGTCATATTAACAAGCAGACCCCGTGAGCAAACAAAAAGTGAAGCAAATGAAAATATCCTGCAGTATTTATTCAGTTATAAAATGGAAATAAAGGTTTTAATTGCCTTTAAGTTCTATTCAGTCTTCATTTCCTTAGCAATTACATAGATTCATTTTTTATTGTGCTTTGGGTTGGATTCACTGTGGTGCTCTGTGACTCATATTTGTTTCTAAACGGTGGTGGTAATTAGTAAACACAACTCCGCCTAGTTCTGTTTATCCCTGTTGGGATGTATTCCCTTGGAGACAGACTATCAAAGACAGGAAGACTTGTAACTTTAAATTGTATGATGTCTCAATGATTTCTTTAAAGTAGGATTCATTGCAATAAAGTAAACACAACATTACTGAAAAGAAAGCACATATTCATTATTAAATCATTCCATACATGTAAGAAAGACCAACAAAACAGGAACTGATGGATCCTGTGTAAGAGAACACTATCAGAGGAGGAAAAAAAAAAAAAAAAAAGAAAAAACTACATTAAGCGATTCAAAAGAAAGTGCTGAAATCTGATTAATAAACCACAGCAATCTCGCCTAACAATGTTTTAAATCCCTTATTTCATAAGACTGTATAAAGCAACGGGTGTTTCCGCTACTAGAGCTTTGTGGCGGTGCTTAGGGAGACTGAACAGAAGAAAGGAGCTACTTATTTTAACGCAAGCACAACAAAAATGTGCACAACTCTCCCAGGCGCTGCAGGGGTTTGCAAGCCCCTTGCCTGAGCTGCTTCTTTCTCCGAGCAGCGTCGGGCTGGCACCTACCCCTGGATGTCCTCACTCCCACACCCATTCTGTAAAGCAAAGGTAATTCCTTCCCTCCCCTAAAGAAACTTTACACCTAGCAAACGCACGCCTATTTGCTAAAACTCTCTCCTCCCGCTACTGAAGTTTGTTTCATGTTTTCCAGAAGTTTTGTCTCTCTGATAAAGGATGGATTCTTCTGCTGGGAGTAAATCAGCTTTGCAGTGTCATTTTTGTCCTGGAAATTTGTGTGAAGGAGCCTATACTCTTGGACAGTTACCTGTTTTTAACAGTGATAAAAATAAAACAAAAATAATTGAAGAATCCAGGTGAGGGAAAAAAAAATTACCCTGTGATTCATAAACTATACCAAGTGTCAGGATCGGTGGTTCTGTTTCTCAGTCTCTTTTAAACAGCTCAACATCCCACACATACCAATCTGGACTCACAGAAAAGGGTTTTGCGCAAAAGATCTAGGCCACTGTTTGGAAAGAAAATAACTAAGTTTTGCCATGACAACCTCCTTTACCCCTTGGACGCCAGCTAAGCACCCTCAACCGAAAGCTGGGGAGAAGGCTGGAGGGGCAGACACCCCACGCACCCCACGCTGCCGGACCCACCGGGGACACACCACACTGCCAGGCAGATCCCACCTTCCCGAAAAAAACCCCATCCTGCCCACCATCCCCAACTTCTTACTGCTTTCTAACCAGAACAAGTGCTACAGCGGGAGGGAATACCCCTGTTCCGCCACGCAGAGACCCCCCCAGATCGCCCCGACCCGCAAGCGCTCGTTAGCCCGGGCAGCACAGCACGCTGCTGTGGTTCAGACCGGAGATCGCTCCTGCGGGATTCACCTCAGCACACCTAAAGCATTTCGGTAGAGCGTCAATCTTTGTGCAGAAAATCCTTAGGAAAATTAAAAATAAAAGTGTTTTTTTTTTTTACTTATGCGCCAATATTTTTTTCATATGTCCCACCCCAGGGAATTACTGTACTGTCTGTTAGAGGCGATGGCTCACTGCATCCTGGTCCATCCTGTAAAAGATGGGAAGGTGAAGTTGTAGACCATGCAAAAAAGAGGATGAGGTGGTTACGGGAGACAGAAGAATGCTCTCTTTTTACGGTAATATTAGAGTTAAAACAAGGTTTAGAAAGCAAAAGGAGACAGAAGGGGTTTGGACAATACTATGACAAACTTGCTCCCGCGATGGTATACATCTACCGCATATCACTTCAGCTTGGTGATGGCAAGGATGCTGAATAAAGAACACAATTCAAGTGCCAGATTCCTTTCCAGAAGGTTTTTGTTGTTGTTGCTGTATATGCCATTAAGGAATTACTTGCTAGGAGCATCCTATACAGGAAAACATTCAAAGTACAATCCTTACTCTTTTATGATTCAGCTAAGTTGTTTCCAGTAAATAAGGGAAGTCAAGAATAACTTTAATTACTCAGCTTCAACAATTTCTCCCATAAAAGATGAGAGCTATCAACTAAAAGTATATACTGTATGAGTTAAAAAAAAAAATCATACTGGAAGATTCACAAAAAAGCACTTACATTTAGAAAAAGAAGGAAAATTATCCTATGTGTTATTTTAGACTATATAAAGATGACGGTCATGAAAGGGTAGATTTATTCTCTCTTACATCTTTGATGACTTACCAAATGGATCACAGTCATCAAAGACAGAATAGTGATGCTCGGTAAAGCTCATTCTTTTAATGCTACCCGTATTTTTCTTCCATTAAGACTTGAACAAATAACATTTCTAAGATTATCAGAAAATATTGAACTGTTAAGGTAACTGGTTCATCATTCCACCAAAACAAAAAGTGTATTTTTTCAATCTGCAAATGTTTCATTTCATAACAGAAAAACAATTTGTAAAAAGACAAAGCTGCATGCCAAACAAAAGCTAATGCAAGTCAGCAAGTCTCAATATGGCAACGCTAAGATGAATGGTTTGTCCCTTTTGTATTATTTATTGTGCCTTTATATCTATGAATTCCAAACTATCTATTACCAGAGATGGTGCCCACACTCAATTTATACAATATTGTGACAGTCAGTTGTTTCCATCATTCCTAAAAGCCACTTCAACTGAAGCTGATGTTAATGCACTAATATCAAAGTTAGGGTTTATGCTACCTCCCACATACGCTGTAATTGCATATGAAAGGGAAGTTGCTATGCTATGGAATTACTTTTGCTCACTTTTTCAAGCAAACAAGACCTTGAATTGCTAATTGTTAAGACTATGCATTTTAGATAATTGCTGATTACGGTATTTGAAGTGTAAGTGATTGTTAAATGTGCTGTTTGGCTAATGCCCAGAAAGCCAACGTGATATCATGGATAATTATAGACAGTTTAATTGCTTCAGGTCTTTTAATTGGCAAAGTACACGGATGATGAGAGATGAGATGAACCTGAAAGGTCCGCTGAGCCAAGGAGGCCTCCAGGATTGCATGCCATGAGCTGACCCTCTGTATTTCGGGTTCATCCTTTAGGGACCAAAGTAGGGTAACAGGAGACAACATCGTTTTAGAAAGAAAGAGCTAACCTGTCCTGCCTCTACAGCTAGGTTTTCCTTGCAAGAAATTCCTCTGCTTGTCTGCCAAAAGCTGTCTCCTACATTCTTTTGAGCCCTGTATGTTACGCAGACGTGAATTCCCGCAGAGACATTGTCACTGCATCTTGTATTACCCCGTCTGCCTTCTGCTGAGCTTGCTCCTTTCACCTGGTAGGGAAGGTTCCCAACAAGCATGGCTTTGAGTCGCGGCAGGGGTTAGATGCGGAAAAGCAAGAACCTGCAGAGTATTCATGCCTGCAAATTTTTGTAGATGGCAGTGAGTTTTGACTAAAAATTACAGAATTTGGCTCATGAAGTAAGTCCAGCCAGCAGATGGAGTGAAGTAGCCTTTGTGCTTCGGATAACTCTGTTCCAGCACTCGTGACAATTCATGAATTTCCCATCCCCAAAAGTTATTAGATAAATTTAAAGCTCATGAAATAAGTCAGATTGGCAGATGTGAAAATGAGTCCTCCTTTTACCCACAGAGAGGTAACTGTGCAAAAATCCCTCATACTGGTTTGCACATCTCTCTAATTTCAGAGATTTTCTGTCCAGTGGCTAAAAGGTGGCACTTTTAAAATACCATTCTGCTAATAAAATATAGCACTGGACTTCCTGCGCAATGGCCTTTAGTCGCTCAGAGCAGAAACTTGGCACCGAAGTAATTGGAAGCGCATCGGTTTCTCAGGCACGAGAGCTGATGCATGTCTCCACTCGACTGCGTGGCAATGGATCATTTCAAACACTTTATTTCTTGTGTTGTTTAAAAAAATACCAGCTCATTATCTCAATTTATAAATATCTTCCTGGGATCCATTTCAGTTTGCCATCGATCACAAGAGAAACACATATACAAAAATAATCGCGGCGCTAATTTGCATTGTCAGATGTTGAGACTTATAACGAAGGAACACGTTCAGGGTAGATGAAATTGTTACCAACTGCATGAGGGTCTTTTAGATAAGCTTTACACTGTGATAAATGGCCACACAAAAGCAATACAGAGGATCAGCAGGTCAACAGTCTCTTGTAGGGACGTTAATCTACTGCTCTTAATCCCCAGAAAAGCGTCTGGAGACACTGGACACCTCCAGGCAGGAGATGCAGGAGCAGGAGGTGGAGGTACCGGGCAGGAGCCATGCGAGGGTCGGGTCGGACTACAAACCAAACATATGCAACAGGTATGTAAACCAAACACAAAGTATTTCGAAGCGATGCCGGCCAACCCAAGCAGTGAGCTGCAGCAGCAACTGTACGACGGAGAGGGACGGGACGGGACGGGACGGGACGGCAGATGCAGGAGGAGATGTGCCCAGGAGGGACGGGACTGCCCAAAGCAGCCAAGGGGACTGTGAGAGAGCCAGAGGTGATGGGCCCAAGGGTCTGGCCTGAAACCTGAACCAGAGAGAAGATTGCTGTAAATGCTAAAAAGGAAAACTTGGCCTCTGTTTCTGCTTCAGGTTTTGACAAAATGCGGATGGACGCTAATTAAGGCAGGCAGTCTATCGGCACAAACTCTCAGCTGCGCTTTCCACTGACATTTCAGCCACGCGAATGCTGGCAGACATCAGAAATGTTTAGTTTTTAAAACTTCAAAGTGGTATTTTATTTAAGGAATAACTGGCTGAATTGCACGATCCCTGACAGCGTTACAAAGATGACAGTGTTGCTCAGAATGAGCTCATTTGTAAGATCTTCCGCTTGCTACTGTCATTTCACGTTTTGCAGTATTTTTGCTATAACATCCCTGTATTCATTTCATTATAGGAGATGCTTTTCAGGAAGATAATAAAAGATGTTGCGGGTTTGGGTCCTAAAGTAATCTAATCTGTCTTTTTGAGAGGTAAGATCTCCCTGTGACTTTGTTTCTACTTTTGAAAAACTGATTTATCCACCTTCTCAGAATACTACCAGATTTAATTCCAGCATCTGTAAATTTAAGATCTTTGAAGTATTTTGAGTCCCCTCAGAGAACTATAACTTTGTAAGTTTGTGCTAGCTAAAGCATCTACCAAAAAAACCCCGCCCTAGGATATTAGAGTAATGATCGTAGACCTGCGTTACACTTAACTGGTTTAAACGCTGCCAAAATGCTGCAAGAATTTTCTATAACTGCCTCCAAACTCCTTTTCATCTTTGCCAGGTGGCCTGTAAATGGCCACAAATATGTATTTTTTGTTGTTGTTTATTCCTTATTCACCTGGGATTGAGCAATGCCCCTCCTATGGGTGCACTTTGGGAAGTGTTTCCCACGCCGGGGCAGCGGAAGCACAATGTCACCGCTTCCTCCGAGCTGTGAGAGGGCATCGACACGGCGAAGTGAACGACACTAATAAATTCACATATACACCCTGCAGTATGTGTACCCAGCAGTACGCACGCAAAAAGATAACCTAAAATAAACCCTAATTTGGGGTTTGGTGTAATTCATAAGTCTGTGTTTTTCTCACATGAAAGAGTATCCATCATTTCAGATCTCTGGCTGAACAGTTCTGGTTTTAAAACATTATTGTTTGGAAAACTGTACACTACAGTTTTTGCTCAGTTTTGTACAAGTTAATGGCTTGCAGAGACTGCAAACCTGAATGCCTTCTAGAGACTGCAAACATGAGAAGAGAAAAAAAAAAACCAAACAATTGTAGACAAAATAAGCTACTACCACAAACTTGCATTAATTTTAAAAATCTCTATGGATGTATACACATAAATACATATATATTTATTGAAATAACTAATTCAGATCCCCCCAAATCTTCTGAAACCATCTCCTGATTATAGTAGCTATTACGAATGTTTGAATTGCAGAATATTGCTTTGTAGAGAAAAACAAATACACTGAATCACAGAGTCAAGATGTGGTCGGACAGGGTGCCCAATAATCTCATCTCGGCTCCCTTTCCCACAAAAGGCTGGACCAGATGATCTTTGGAGGTCCCTTCCAAAAGGGCTGTTCTGTTGTTCTCTCCCCGCTGCCCGTGCCCAGATGTCTCTGGGGTTCCCCAAGCCTCCCCCCCCACCGCTGCTGGGAGTCCCCATCCTTCCTCTCCAGCCAGACCTATCCATCTCCCACCCCCAAGCTCCCACGTCCTCGCGACGACCACGTCGGGAAAGATGCGAGAGCATCTCCCTGCTCCGCGCAATCCCCGAGACTCCCATGGCGTACGTGCCGCCGCGGCCAGTGCGGGCTGAGCCCGAATTCGAATGGCGCCTTGGCGGTCATTTAGTTCTCCTAATGGCACCTACTCTATGCAAAACTGCAGAAATTAGAGCTGGAGAAGACACATTGGGTAAATTATGCTGAATGACTAGAATGGGATAGATAGAAATAACTGGCTTAGCGTTTCTTATCATACTGCACTTCTGATGAGTCACAGGAATGTTGGAATATCACGTTCTGTGAAGAAAACATGAAAGAAAGGGGAACGAAGAGCCGTCCTACTTTGAAAATCCTAGTAGACTTTAAAATACAGTAAATCTGTGATCATTTTTCAAATCACTGTTCCCCAAATGCCTGAATTATCTCCAGCTATGATGAATTACATCTTCCTTCCACCCTTTCACTGAAAACGTTCAAGCAATGGACTTGTCACCACCTCCTTGAGATAACAACCTACGGTTCTGTAAATCTCACTCTCGGAAAACTTTCTCCATTATCATGTTTTCTTAATTACGTTTTCACCTTTCCCTCAGTTATATTCCTCTTTGTACAAGCCTAAATGGATGCTTTTCCAGCTTGCAGCTTTTCTCTGATGGCTCTTGTCCTTTTGATTTTCAAAGGGGTTGCTGCTCCCCGCTCAGTTTTGCCTGCGAAGTCCTGGAAGACCATGGGTTTTCGCAGGTGTAACCAAGAGAAGAATTTGTCCTGCGGATTCTTTATTACTGATGGAAATGTAGAAGCCAGAAAGATCACAGCTTGAGCTTCAGAGCTCACATAGCGTTGGCAAAGCTAGCAGCTAGGAGAATGAAAAATACCTTTTCCCTGTAAACTGAACAGATTGAGGAACAATAAAGCACGAAATCACACACTGTACCACTTACAGACATTTCTTAGAAACACATTTTGATATAAAAGACAATATAGCTATTTTTCAATTGTCCTAGCCTGGACATTTTGTTTACAGCCAATGATACATAAAAGATTTTGAGCCTCGTTCACTTTGCCTACAACTGTCTGCTGCAAAGCTGAAATTCTCTTCTTCACGTTAAAGCTGATTTCCTATGGAAGCACCGGTGCTTTAAGCCTCGTGACAGAAAGCCAGGCTACATACAGGTGCTAGAAACATTATTAGGAGATGAATAGAAGGTCTGTTTGCGTTGCAGGCTTAGGTCGACCTTAACCTGCTTCTCTTTGAATTGCTCTGTTCTCAGACCCAGTCCTAAGCCTCTTGACTCTGGATTTGAAAACCCTTTGCTATCCCAGGATCGGCAGCTTGTCTATACAAGTAGAAAGCTTAAACGTAGCATATTTCAGGTATCTCCAAGGCTGCTTTTGCTATGAATCTTCACAGCTTTTTTCCAAATACACTTACCCTTCGACACCACCTACTTCCCAGCCCCACCAGAGCTCATCTTTTGCTTCGCAGGTTGTCAAACGATGGCTCAGAGACTTGGAAAAAACCCCCCAGTCTCTGCAGAGTCTTAATATAAATGTTAGTGGGTAGCTAAGAATTAGCAATGATCTATGGTTATGCAAAAGACAATGAGAATTAACCCCTTACGGAGGCTGAGAAAGCTTCATCAAACATTGCTTCTCCACATCTTTTCCTGGCCACCGCTACTTACCTCACCGCAGTTCCTATAATCACTAAGTCTGCTAATGCAGCAATTAGTTACAAAAGCAAGCAGAACTGATGCTACATTAACCACACTTAGCATGTCCTAATACTACATTGCAAATCATTTCTAATGGTTTTATTACACGTCTGAATGTCAGACGACACCGAGAAACCAGATTATTTGAGGCCAAAAGGAGAACTGCGTCGCCTCTGCCACCTGCCCGCCTCGGTGGTGGCCCGGGACCAGGGGTTCAGAGGGACACCGCGAGCACAAACCCAGGGCTCTGCCAGCCCTTCTGCTAAGGGGGGGCTGAATCTCACCCTCCAGCCTTCCCTGAGCCGGAGCTCCAGGACCGCACGGTTAAACCTGGCAGAACCCGAGGGACCGGCGCGTCTCCCCCCGATCCACAGCCCCGTGGTGACACAGCACTAGGTAAAGGACTAGGCACGACACATCTCCTGGTTGCTTTTTGCTGCAGTATGTAAAGACCTTATAATTTGGTATTGCAGATCTAAGAGAAGAACTCAATGATGCAGCAAAGATTTAAATTTAGTTAGGGAAGACTTTTCGGGCAATGGAGCTGGCGAACGTGAGTCTGACAATCTCGGGACAGTAATTCCAGTTCCACCATCAACTACTACTACTTTATCTTAAAAGTAAAACAAAAAAAGAATAACCAAGTAAGAGCACTGAAGAGGTTACATCATATAAATATATTATGGCTGATTTCCTATTTATGATCCATTACATTAAGAAAATATAACTGTTAATTTATGCCTGTGATGGAGAAAATTGTATACCTTGACAGAATTGATAGTGTCATCTGTAGGAAGGAAAGTGTGATATTGCCGGAGTATCAAATGTAAAGTACTCTGAAATACAGAAATTATGGTTTGATGTAAGAGATTCCACCCAGAAAATACTGGCTACCAGATTAAAAAGTAATCTCGGAGATGAGACGGAGGGTTGATACATGCTGGGGAGTTTGAAGGACTCA
Organism: Leptodon cayanensis; assembly: GCA_027564655.1. Taxonomy (NCBI): domain Eukaryota; kingdom Metazoa; phylum Chordata; class Aves; order Accipitriformes; family Accipitridae; genus Leptodon; species Leptodon cayanensis. Next base: position 22,089,667 of record JANXJC010000037.1, on the reverse strand, counting down.
AAACACTACCTTCAGCAAACTGAACTCTTACACCCAACCCGCACTTCCTCTTGAATGCTGCTGGTTTAAAACCTAAAGAAGAATAAGGGAACAAAAGTCGGCGTTTTTTTTTCTTTCTTCCTTTCTTTTTCTCAATTTCAGTAGTTCTAATGAAAGCTGTAACTTCTGCCAACAAACCACATCTAAAATCTACAGCGAGACCTTTGCTGCCTGCTGGAGAGGCAGACTGGACAATACCGAGGAAGAACAGGGCATAGCTTCATGTCTCAGCTGCTACAAATTCTTTAATAAATGGGATTGAAGGGGCTTTTTTTTGTCTTTTTTTGGTATGCTGAAGTACTTTGGGAATTTTAGGACTACTCTGAAGGTAAAGATAATTTGATTGACTTAGAAGTACAGCAGTAATACCTGAAACTACAGTATGAAAACCCAACAATGTCAACAGGAGGAGAAAAAATTGGAAACGGAGATGCAGGATGATCACAGAAAACGTGAGGCTTAGATGTCAAAGGTCTCTGCAGACCTCCATGGATAAGTTCGGAGAGAGCTACAAAGGACTAATTTAAGCAGTTTTCTGTAAATGAAAATAGGCACCACTTAAAAAAAAAAAAGTAATTATTGAACTGTGATTCTAACATTGTAATCACTAAGGCTGATACAAAGAAAATATAAAGATGAAGCTTTAGATATGGCAAAAATATGACAATTATATAATGAAGGTGACGAGACTGCAGTTAATAAAGCTGAGTGCAACATCTCTGGACATAAACAGGCTGATGAGAGGAAATAAGAAAAAGCCTACCACAGAAAAGTATATTTGCAATATAAACCCAGAGAAGCAACATGAAAAGCTGGCATTAATTTTTGAAAAAGGAAGTAACGTAAGAGCTGAATACAACTGTTTGGGTAAGTCAAATGCAACATAATTAGCTGGGTAGTTAATGCAAGTTCTATGATCTATGTGACGCTTTAGCTCACTTAATTTACTTTTAGGTAAAGAAATTATTTTTAAGTGATCTATTCTATTCTTCAGACTGAGCTGAGTAGAAATAAAAACCGCCAGCAAAAAAACGTGGGTAGAGTAGAAAGGTGCCCATCAGTGGTAACAGGAAGATGGGAAGAAAGATAATACAGAAGTAAGGGGAAAGCAGAAAAATACATTATTTTTTTTTTCTTTCAAAAAGGCAAGCAAACCAAAAACCCAAACTAAAACAAACTGAAAAAGTTTCTTGGTAACAGGAGTACAAACAGAGAAGAAAGGAATGCAGAAAGCCATCCGAGATGAAGGACTCCAAAAGCAAAACGGAGGTTGCGCTTCGGCGCGCGGTGAGGCTGAAGAGCTGCGCCGCGCAGAGCAACGCTCTCGCCTGGCCCTGGGCAGCTGCACAGCCCCGAGCCGGCGCTGGGCACCACGTCCCTAATTAGGTTAGGAAGAGGAAATGCATGTGGCTATGCTATAATAGTTATGAGAAAGTACTATTAAATAACACTGGAATCAAAATACTGAGGAAATAATTGCAGGGACCGATCAGTTCTGCCTATCAGGTTTGTCTGACTCTCTCCTACCGCAAAAGCCACATCAGACTAAATTTCAAAGCAGCACTGGCTTCTTTCTGGAAATTTTTCATAACTGTTGATTAGGGTTATCTGGTTTGTTATGGTTAACATGGGGTGATGCTTTGACAAGTTATCTCCCTGATACGAAACAAAGCCATGAAGGAGGTTTATTTCAGCTCCAGATCTGTGTGAGCAGGGAGATGGATGAGCATGTCCCGACACCTTTCGCAGGACAACGGAGCTATCGTGAAGCCACGAGTCTCTCGCAAGCTTCTTCCCACTGTCACTAAGGCCAGTACAACTTTTGCCATTCACAGGCAAATACCACTTGAACAGGAGCTGATTGAGCGAGAGTATTAAAGACAGGTGAAGGTTCAACCATCGAACATGTTCTCGCTTATCAAGACGTCGGCAGGTCCGTTTGGATTACATGATAACCAATGGTACGTAGTCTGGTTTTTTCCTAAGATGTGTTAAGTACCTCAGAGCTAGAGATAAAAGAATGCCACTGAAGGAACACCTAAGGAATGAGGAGTTTGGTTTGTCTTTGTTCTGAAACAATACGGTCACTGGACCAGCAGCGGTAAAGCACGATGCTCTGTATTGGTGACGAGCAAAATCCGCAGAGGGGTACCCATCTTCATCTTAGCTGAGTAACTGATGGTGGGAAATGAAGCTTTATGTTTTCATGCACATTTGAAACAGCTCAATTATTGTTTCTATCGGCACAGTAGTTATGGACCGCAGTCATTAACTAGGTGTGCTAGGCAAAGTGTGAACACACGAGGGAAAGACAGTCCCTCTCCTGATCATTTTTACAGATAATTCTTACAGAGGGGACAAAACAGAATAAAGGAAAAAAAAAAAAAAAAAAAAGACAAACACACAGAAGAGATCCAAGGAACAGGGAAACAGATTTTGTCAGTATAACAAACAAATCCTTTTTATAAACATGAATATCAAATTTACTATTGCTAACCTGCATAACATGAAACATATGCTGCCTCACATTATTATATAAGTATATAGCGATAAAAAAAAATCATGTGACCAACACTTCAAAATAATAGACTTCAAACCACTCATCCGAAGTCATGCAATGCTGACAGAAATGAGAATAGAAACAAGAACTGAATATTTTGTGATGTACTAAGTATATTTAGTATTGTCTTAGTAATTGAGCACTTAAGAAAGATTATGGCTGGACGAAAAGACATGAAAACAGCCGCTGTCACTTTAGTTCTCATTACTGTCAATGGCTGGTAACATGTAGGGGTTAGAGGCATGGAAAGAGTGTGCTGTATATCCAGAGGGCGTACAGGCAAAAAGACCTAAGACGCCCACCCATATTGAAGGCTAAGAGCAGAAGAAAACAGCCAGCATGCTATTTTTCAAACAAAGAAAACCCAATAGTTACCAACTACTTTAGGTCATAACATTGTGCCTTGGTTTTCCTCATCTCCTTACCCTCCAAAATCTGAATTCTCTTGCATTTAAGTTTCTGTGAAGTAATCGTTTTCTGTTAACATAATGAAATCAAGTTCTTATTTCAAACAACATGAATTTCAACCATCTTCAAACTCTAGGCTTTCAGATGTCCATGTCTTTATTTCCCTGCTTCCACAGACACAGTGAGAGTTTATAACTCATCTGAACAAGAGTGACAGATTTCAGGCTAGTTTTGCTCGCTAGAATTATCCCTTGTTCCCAAGAACATCACTGATCACCAGAATAACTTTTTCTGAGGTTTTCCTTAAATATACTTTCCCTAATGTCACATAAAGTCTCTGAATCTCAAAATGTGCTTTATTAATAGAAAAAAAAAAATCACTGGGGACATTTAAGTTCATCAAGTGACAAATGTCCCCTTTGATACGAGCATGGCACACCTGCAACAATTACTGGGGAGAGATTAGCAAGCCTTTTCTATGCTCCGATAGCTTCATGGAGTGTTGGTTTAGTGCATCGAAGTGCATGTAATAGATTGAATTCCCTGCTGTTTTCTGCAGACAGCCAATTACAAACTACCTGCACACTTGATGCTTTTGACCTTGCCCATAACAATATCTGAACTGATGGACTAAGTCACTTTCAAATGATAAGACTTTGCAACAAAAAGCCAGACACTCCACCCTCCAAAGAGCATTAGGAAATTTACAGTAGGATTATTTTAATTAGTCTCTTAAACCTATACTGTTTACTTTAAATCCCTCTATCCCACTTACCCTGGTGCTACTAGAAATGAGGAGTGAGAAAGTATCACAAATAATTTCTTTAGATGAGAATTAAAAAAAAAAAAAATTGCAAAGCAAGATTTACTTTTTGCAAGCCAAAATTTTTAGCATTTCCAAAAAACCAAATTCATGGTCGGTGTCAAATTAACCAATAGCTTCAGCCTAAACTGGACAAAAATACGTTCACTTATCACCACCAGTTAAACATCTTTCATTGTTACTAATTCTGATGCAGATTGTGCTTCTGTTCAAAAGCAGATGGGAGCTATGTGGGCTCCTAGAATTTATTTCAGCATATTGCCTTCAGAAGTCCTTCATTAGCTTTAAGTCTGAGTATTTAAAGCCAGGCATTCAGAAACAGTAGTCAAAGAAAATGTGCTATTTTTGTTTTATTCAAGTTGGCGTGTTTGACTGCCATACCCGTATATAACTTCTATTCTGCTCATGTTTATGAAAATGAGTTGGAATAAGTTTCTTCGGAAACATTCTCTCCTCATTTCTCATTTCCCTCCTGTCAAAAGTCTTCTGAATGGAACTTATTATTGGCTTTATAATTTGTAACCTCTAAAATCCCTCAAGGTGAATACAGAAAATTTATTTTCTGTTTAACATTATTGTGCCTTAGCTAACATTGCCTTTTGAGGACAGTATATACTAAGGAAGACTGCCTAAAATAAATAAAAACAAGGAAAAAAAAGTCCTTCAATAGACGATCCAATTACACGTGAGATTACTACGGTAGGGTTTTATGCAAAAATAGGTTTATGATCCCTCAGTGGGTTTCTTATATCCCTTAAAATCATGCAGAGCAAGGAGGTGGCATATTTACATATCCCCATGAATTGATTTGAGGGTTAATCTTCAAAACTCTGTATGTACCTGCTACTACATTTCTCGTTAAGCAAAGGCAGAGCAGACAGTCTGGGTGCTGGCCATGCCCAGACCTCAGCAGATGGCACTGTTTCTCCCGCTCAGCCTCACCAGAGCTCTTTGAAAATTAACTTTTAACTTTTCATCTCCTTTGCCAGCAGCCCCGCAACCCTCCAGGAAAGACCCGGACCCAGGCAGGGGCCCTTGGCGGGTGGCATGTCCCCAGCGAGGCCGCCCGAGGCACGGTGACACTCGTTGTCAGGACGTCCTAAATATATTTACTGTAATGACGAATATACCCTCACACCAGCCCATCAAAAGCTGGTGCGTATCCCACTTGTAGTCTATAACTGCTCTCTATACAAACAACAGATACGTAAGAAAACCATGTATTTACAAACAAGTGCCACAGAGTTCCTGATATTTTCCATATATTGTTGAAAAAAAATACTGCTTGCTTTTACACTGCTTTCTTAAAAATCATACCACGCTAGTATCAGTCTTGCAGCGGAAACCCCAAAAGCAAACTGCACCGCGTCCGGGACTCCCGGCACCCAACGCACACACGCCACGCGGCTGAGCTCTGCGCCCACCCGAAGCACGAGGCCGCCTGGTCTCCCCTGTGCAAAGCCACCCCAAAAAACGTGGGCGGCGGTGGCCAGGGCCACGGGGACAGCACCCAGGGTCCCCACGGTACACCTCCGTCACTGCGAGAGCCGACGCGAAACACAGCAGAGTGGTAAGTGCTGGTGGGTGTTTACGAGACCAACCGCACGTTATCGGACCCAAATCACCTAAAAAAAGCAGACGAGTGCTGGCCAGGGCTGCTCTTCCAAATATTTCATCACTTCTGCCAACTCCGCAGGCCCAGCGAAGGAGATCTACCGCGCACGCAGCCATGTACGGAGCAACTGCAGGCTCCAGCCGCTTTGGAAGGTCAGGTAAAGGCAGTGGCGAAAATGTCACAAATTATTATTATTTCTTATTTTGCACTTGAAAATGAGGGCACGGCCTTGGTGATGTGGCAAATGCGCTATTAGGGTGCCAAGGAGCTGCGTACGTATGGAAATCACACCTCAAATTAATATCCGAAACCATGTAAATGTGAGTACTTTCACTATCCAAATTTTCCGTTAAAGCTACGTGGACTAATAAAGTTTGACCTATATTAATTTATTTAAACAAACATATTCCTAAAATCTACACCGAAAGTTATCTAGCATGGGTTTTTAAACCTCTATAAATACACGAAGATGCTGAAGATGACTCCCTGCCATTAGAGTTACAAGGAAAGTGTTAATACCCCTTTTTCCTTGAATGATAATCCTGCTCTTTGTAGATTCTTTTGCTGAGATTGCATCTCACTTGCCTTAGGTATTAAGCCTATGTAATTTTCTTAACCATGGGGTATCCATTTATCAGATTTGATGCTGATACCTTTGAGTTGCTTCAGCTGGAAAAAAAAAAAGGCTTCTTTCAGAGAAAGGTTATTTAAATGTGACTATGAATAACCAGAAAAAAAGGCCACCTAAAGCTAGCAATAGATCTAACGCAATAAAATTCAGTGACATCTGGAAATACATTAGGGTAAGTCAATAGCCTAAAACAAGGCATTATTAGCTGTATCTAGCAATTCATGCTAGTCCCCATTACTTTATTTGCAATCATTTAGTAGAGCCTCTGTTGGCCTTTTTTTCATTAGAGAAGTACTTTTAATTCCACAAAATAAAGTCAAGAAAGTTATTATGCTTTCTTTTATTCCTAGTCCACATAAAATAATGGCTGGTGTTTATTGATGCTGTTTTAGTGGAGAAAATTAATTTGTGGAAAATTCATTAACAAACTGCATTGATGTGCTAGCATGGTCACCACAAATGACCACCACAGACTGCTAGGTAACAGGGGAAGAAAGATAACAGCCAAATAAAATCCTTAGTTTTAATGAAACCATCACATTAAGGCCATCTATTTGACTATTAAGGTTTTTATAGATTTTTTTTTTTTAAATTGTAAAATAAATAGCATACTGAAATAAAAGGAAAACTCTCCCTATAATGAGATGCATGCACCGTTAAGACTGTTGTCCAGCTGAGCCCCGGTGTAATTCCACTGTCCTTCTCCTGAACTTTATTTTAATAAACATATGCACTTGCCAATATATTATGTAAATCAAATCCTTGATATTAAGGGCATTGCACATTTCAGTGCATCTGCCAGCATAGGTTAATTATCTTTATACAATTTGTATGGTTAGATCATCGCTTGGATAAAAAAGCACTACCAATTCCCAGGACAACATGATTTCATCACTTGTTTTTCTTAACAGAACGCCAGGTCCTCCTCGGCTGGAAGTATTCTGTTTCCAAGGCCATAAGGAAAGGTCTTTGGGGACCTTCCCCTGAAGTTTACAGCTCCTGAACGAGGTAGCTTATCCTACACTTCAAAGTAACTCGTTTGCCTCTGACCTTGAACAAAGACAACACAACCGCCCGCTCCGCGCCAGTGGCGAATCCCTTCGAGCCTTGCTCGTGTTTGTGCCGTCCCTCATCCCCACCGCACGCAGGAGGAAGGTTAAATTCCCCTGGAGAAATGAATGTTCTCGGTAACCCAATTCCTCGCACGTTTCCAGTCCAGTTAGAGAGCTGACAGGAAACTGAGCAAGACATTTAAGTGTTTGCATGGTCCTTGAATTGGGCTCGGGTTCCAGAGTAAGTACGGTTTAACACTATAAGTTTTCCCTGAAAAAACATAGAGGACTTGTGGGTCAGAGACGCACTTAATGAGTTCTACAGGCTCATCATGTCTGAAAGCATCTTCAGGGCTTGAGCGGTGGCAGAGTGCCGTCCCTAAGCCTGGCAGCAGAGACATCGGGGAGAAAGAGCGAATGGCAGAGGATGCAGAAGGCTTTGGGTACAGAGGTGGCCTTGGAATGAAAATGCGAGAGAAAGGTGAAAAAGTGTAAAAGTCAATTTAAGGAAGAAATTGAATTATCCCAAGAAATGGAAATCAGAACAACAACAGAACCAGTCGCAGCGTGCCATAAACCACGTCATTAAGTTTCAGAAGCGTTAGGATTTGAAGATTCCTAGTGCACAATCTTCGACAAGTTTGAACATCTGTGGACCCTAACAGAGGAAAAAATGAAACCATTTGGGGGAGCGAAATGACCAGGCATCCCTCCCGAACCAGGCTGTCGCTTAACTTTTGCTTCAAACCCGAGCAGCGGTCAGCACTCGAGCCTCCGGCCTCGAAAGCGGGCAAGGGACCCCGAAACCCTGCGCGAGCTGGGGGCACCTCCATCACCTCACCAGGGCTGTTGGGAAGGCGACGTGAAGCACACGAGGCAGGACCTGCTCACACGCTGGGGAAGGCTTTTGGCTTCACGAGGATGGGTACCCGACCCCAGCGCCCCCCCCGTACAGCCCAGCGCCTGTCCGCTCAGGACGGCCAGCGTCAGCCCGACCACGACTCTCTCGAGGGCTTGGTTCAGAAGAAAATCAGCGTTCTTCATTTTCTCCCTTGCACAGAGATCTCTGGGACAGGTATAAACAGCGCCTTTGCTGTTGATTCATTTCTATACGTCTTGAGGGAAGAGATAGTTAACATTTGCTAGGAATATTCTTCGGAGTATTAAAATCAATTCACCTCCAGTATCTTCCTTTGCGAGTTTATTTTCTACGCATCGTGGGCAATCTATGTCTACCCATTTTCAGGTCACTGAAAACGCATTTTAAAACTACACTTTGCAGAAAGGAATCTCAAATGCATTTTCAGCATGCTTTCCTGCCACAGGGTTGTTTGTTTTTTGTTGGTTTTTTGTTGTTGTTGTTGTTGTTTTTTAACTGGATTTGTGATTACTCAATTAGTAAGGAGAAATAATGAATGATAACCAATAGAAACTGTGCACTGCTATGAAAAATTGAATCAAGAATAAGTGATCTAGAAAGAGAGGTCACTGAGTCATTTTGAATAAGTAGATTTGAGATAATTGTTATGTGCTTTGAAGACATTCCGAGAAAAAGAGGCAAAATTAATCAGATACATTAAATTATGAATTACTAACTCAGCTCTATTAAATATCAAATAGAAAAGCTTTTTAGGATTAACCATGTTTTTAGAAATTCTACTAACTAGTGAGTAGATTTCTTTGATTTAAAAATGATTTTTATTTACATTTGAAGCACAGGAGAGTCCCTCTGGGGCAAGCGAAGCTTTCCAGGAGTGGCGGATCACTTCTATGGACAGGGTCTTACTCCAAGGCAATATAAAGACAGTAATCCATTTCCACTGAACCTTTTCAGACTGAAATGGGGATGGTACACAGAAAACAAAGTTTATAAGTACCTAAAGACAGAGGTATTGGGCAGACTCACCATTTTACGAGCACTGGAGATCTGTCTTAATTATAACTTTTACCGAGTCTGTCGATCCCTAAGTGAGTAGTGGCAGCTCCTGTACTGCTACATTCATCTCAAAATAAATGCAGGACTTCTGTTTCACATCTCCCACAACGCTATGGATATTTCGGCTGGCTGATGCAAGTTTTTTTTTAATAACAAATTCCTTGGCAAAGTCAGCCTTCACATGGAATGATGCCAGAACTACTCATGAAACAAGTTACCGTGGCCTTAAGTTAAATCAATAATGCTGAATGAATAATGGTTGTTGCTGGATGCTGATTTTTCCTGGCTAATAAATAGTTCTCATGTCATTTCCTGAACCACCAGGCCAGCTCCAGCCACTCGGCACGATGAAATGCAAGACGCGTTCCTTCAGCAGAGAGGATGTGAACCCACCCGCTGAACGATCCTTAATCGTATCACGGTCTCTCGCTTCCGTGCCATCTATCAGCGAGTTTTGCGTCTGTCTCTGCAACTGCCAACAGATGTAATGCAGCTCATATTTAGCGATACACCCACTGTTCTTCCATATCTATAAAGTACACTTGAAACTGTTGGCCTTTATTTCTAAATGGTTTACAGGATTACAGCAAAAACAGATTTTGACCAAAGTTAAGCACTACAGGTTTTGTTAATTCTTTAAAAGCGGTATTTCTAGAAGAAGAAAGTTTCTAATAATTAAATGCCTAATTTTTCTTATTTATTTCCATTTCTCAGAGTCTGTGGCACAGAAGGGCAGACTAAGCAGCAGTATGCCGGTGTCTCAGCTGCCCCGGGGGTTCTCAGGTCCCCAGCTCCTCTTGAGCACCAGCCCCGCTCCACCAGCACTGCGCCATATGGAAACCCTTCAGCAAACGTGCCCATAATCTTTCTCCTTCACAGCTTACAGATAATTTCTTACATGCCAGACACACTTTCCTCGCCTATTTGCTGGTTAGCACTGGTATTAAGTAATTGAACCGTTGCCCTCTGCATTTTCGTCTTCGTTTTCAAGACTGGATACCCGCAGAGAGTTCAGAGGAGGGGTAAGAGCGGCTGCGCAGCACTCAAGGCACTACTACAAAACTTGCAGCAATTTGTTATATTGTTTGATGATTCTGACGTGATTGATTTTCTTCTTGGCAAGCTAATGATATAATTACAAATTAGTGAATTATTTTATACTAGAGGATTGTTTCGTAAATTAGGTCGCTGTCATTTATCATTATAATTTCTTTAACCAACACATCTGATCCTTTGATCTGTTAACATCTCTACTCTGTGGCGTTAATACACACTCTCAGTCATCACCATGACATGACGAATAATGAAGCTCAAAGTTTACCAAGCCATAAAAATACACTTTCTTCATTTTCCTCATTAGCAGGCACACGTGAATAGGTAAAAGCTGCAAACCTTTCCAAATCTTCTCCTAATACAGAGCACGCATGGAGAAACCATGGGGTTTACCTTACAACTGAAACTCACCCTGGATAAGGCACCTCTTTCCTACTCATCAGCTAACCAGATTTTGTTATCATCCCCACTCTTCCCCTAAACATGCTGTCAAATCGTTCTGCATCTTTCCTTGCCTCATATCCTTCAAACACTTGAGCAAGAAACTTTGTTCTGAAAGCTGTGCTCATCTAATCAAAGAAGGTTTAAAAGAAAGTAATCCTGGATTGTGCCATACACCCAGTCAAAATTAACCATCCATCTCTTAAGTTTCTGACCTAAAGAAGGATCATTTACAGGCCAAAAACTCTTCTGTGTTTACTTAGGGAAGACTTCAGAAGTTCATTCACGGATAATTCAAAAACTGATTGAATTAGCAAGTCAGCAAAGGTTACCGGCTCAGCTCTGGAAGACAGCAAACACACAAATTTCAGTCAAATTACTGAAACCAGGGGAAGCTGCACACATGCAGATGAGGACCAAACTTAGAACGATTAAAATTATTTCCATAGCTTTTCCATGCATACTGTTATCTCAGAGAGCAGGAAACACGGTGAGGTGATGGAGGAACCACTCTCAATGCCAGTGAGCGTAGTCAAACCAAGTCCAGTTTGAACAACGCCGAAGTGTGCACTTCACCGGCCCTTTGCACAGCGCGTGTCAGCCCATAACTTGTCATTAAAAAAAAAAAAGTGTATTTTACACAGATATCTTGGAAAATACTGCCAGTGTGCCAAATTTGCATTCCTAGCTTATTCTGGTTAGCCTCTTGTACGCACCAGATACAGAGCAGACATCCCTGGCGCCAGCTTTACATCTCTATTGTTGGACCCTGCTTAATTGGAACTAAATTAGTCTGAGATATTATCTATAAACTTTTTGACTGAGATTTGTTTCATTGCCTGTAATTGGATCAACTCTAATACCTTTCTTCCAGTACCACGACAGCTGCTTCTTCAGAAAGTTCTGCTGGAATTAATTAAAAAAAAAAAAACAAACAGATCCTGATGCATTTTTATCTCTTTGTAATTTTGACAGAGAGGACAATTAAATATAAAACCAACAAAAACCACTACTTCTTTCTTTTGTAATGAAAATAAGCAACTATCATCTACATTCCTGCAGTGACACGCACATACACCAGGCATACAGCAGATGACCATCAAGCTGGTGAGGAGACGTGGGCACATAGGTATCGCTGCCTTGTATTCATCTTAAAAATGGGCTTCTTTCAAGTGATTGTAACCGACTCCGAGTCTTTGGTCTAACAAAAGGAGAAGCAAAAATCTTAGTCTTAAAAAGCTTTTTAAAATATTTCCAAGAAAGCATTTTTCTTTCCACGGTTTAGCGTGTTATCTATAACCTGTGTTGTGAGGACAACAAGCAGTTGTGATTTTATGAGAAAGGCTCAGGAATTCAAGATAGTGTTGTAGACAAAATACCTCAGTTTGGTTTCTTTTCAGAGTCTAATGAAATGGATGAAGTTTTCTGGCATTGCCACTGAATTATATAATCCTACAGAAGACATTAATGGCTGCTCTAAAAATCTAATTAAATTTTAGAGCACTAGTAAGGCAGCCATAAGGACCATGTAAGCTATTATCTACATTAATAAAAATTAAAGTCAAACAGTATCTATACAGTAATAACGTACCTGGATTCAAGGTCACTTTAATTCCCTTACTCCCATATTTTTCTTTATTGTTGCTATAAATATTATTATTTAATCAAAATTTCAAATGTATGTACATTTGTTACCCTGAACTGTTCTCTTAATACACAGCATTGAGACAAGAATTAATTTAATTGTTTTTTCTTAATTGCTTATTTTCTCACCTTCTACATAATAGAACTCCTATTATTAGCATATAAAAGGGCAAGAAACTGGGACAAGCTACAGGTACTTTATTGTATATCTAAATGAAAATCTAGAATCAATGCAACACAACATGGGCATGACTCATCTCAAATGCAACTCTTCTCCTGCATGGAAGAGAAGAAAAAGAAGAAAGCGGATGCTATGGAAAGGAACATGGAATAAAAGCAGAAAATTGAAAAAAGCTAACAGGAGAGCTGGCACAGAGCTGCCCTTACCCTGGGAGCCAGGGCTCTGCGCCGGGGACGAGAGGCTTGAGCTGCCCCGAGTCTGCTCCTGGGGCAAGGGCATCACAGCCAGGGACTGGAAAAGTAGCCGGTGCTTGAAAAATCAGTATTGACTAAACATTTGTGCCAGTCTTGGATGGTTTATCTGACTGAGGAAACCCCCGGTTACAATCCTTTTGAGTTCTTAGGATAATCTGAGTTGGGAGGAATTATCGCTGTAGGTACTGGGCTGAGAATCTCGTCTGCTTTGTCTCAGCCACGAACTGCGCCTTCTTCCTCAAAAATCAACAGAAAGAGCAGACCGCACCAATTCCTGATGCAAAACACAAAACGAGGCCAGAGAGGCTGCTGACCCGTCCCAGAGTACGGCATTGACCCCTTGGCTGGCAAACAAAGTCCACCTAACGATGGGGCAGTGGAAACAGAGACGTTCTGGCAGACAGGTGAGTTCTCTACTTGCTGGGTGAAGAAATTCTTTCATTAGCATGCTAATGGCTTGGATTTTGCCTGGGATGCTACATCTGTGCCATTATATTGGGATTTTATTTCTATCTAATATGTGTTCTCTGCAGATTGAAACAAATGGATTTTATTTTCCTACTTTGAATGGGAGAGATTACTGTGCATTTAAATAACGTCTCTACCTACCAAGGAGTATTGTAAGTGACAGAACAAATTGCAAAGATAATTTTGAAGCAGTATCTTGAAGGCGGGGGATTTACTTCACTGAAACTTTGCTTTGATTTCTTTGGAAAGACTGAAAACTGTTGGAAAAGCAGAGGATCTCAAGCGGGATCATCTGCATTGCTTCTAAGCCCTTCTGCAAACCTTATGGTTTTTTCCTCTCTTGTTAACGATCAGGGGTGAGATTGTACCAGCCACGGCAATCTATAGTTAGGATGCATTTAATGATCCCCCTGGCTCTTATCACACGGAAGTGCATTCTAAGAATCAAAATATCACCAAAAGGCCACTCCTAAGATTATGCCGCGCACTAACCTACAGCACGCCAACAGTGTTTTAAATAAAAAGCCCTATCTGAAAAGGGGAGGAGGGAAAAGGAAACGCTTCCAGGAGCTGAAGTATCCAACTCCAGGTTCCCCGCGCAGAGCAAGGCAGGCGACCGGGCAGAGGGGGTCGGGCAGGGGGTCCCCACTTCGCTCTCCCGGCAGCTGTAAGGCAGCCAGCTATGCGGGTGCCTAAAGAGTGGAAATAGCTCCCAAATGTGAACAAAATATTCAGAAATACATGGATTTTCACTACACTTCTAATCACTGATGCGCACAAATCGTTTACTGAGTGCATAATTAAAACCTCAAGTGTTTTCCATAAAAATATTTGTAAATTAGGTGAATAAATTATTCAGTGGTCATTATTGAAATTAAATCTTCTCCAAGTGAATTCCTTGCTACCTCGCAAGCAGAACTCCGAGCAACACAGCTAATTTTTCTCTCAAATGTAGCAGTACAATATACGGATGGTACTTCAGTGCTGGTCACAGCAAACAAACCTCGCAAATGCTGTACTACGTGTGTCGGCTTGGTACATGTAGCTCCAGTCTTCGCCTCCTGAATATTTCTTGGGTACACATGATACAGATGTTGAGTCCCCAGCAAGATCGTCAGACCTTGAATTTCTTTTTCCACTGTCCAAGACCATTTGCCAGCATCTCAAGAAAAAGATCAAGGAGGCTGCTGTGGCCGTGTCACCTCTCTTAATGACCTTGAAATGCTCAGATCTTATGCCTACAGTGATAAAAGTAAGAGACTTCAAACACGTGTTAAGAAATCAGAGGGATGGGAGTGCTCAGCTTTTCATCACCAAATCCAGCTCAGGCAGCATGACCCACAGTGATGTTACCTGTACAGATGCTGCATCCAAGGATAACTAATTCCCATTCATTTTTTAAGCAGGTTCACATTCCTGGATACAGTTCAATGTCGGACACTATCGGTTCAAAGACAGGAAGGATGAACGGGGCAACTATGGGTATAACATATTGGGACAGCTATTTACTGGGTTCTGGCGAGAGGACAGAGAATGGTTTTACCTGGGCTAAACACTGTGAGAGTTTTTCTCATATTGTTCACTTATTTCCAATTCTAATCCTGGCTGGCACCTGGGGAAATTAAAAAAAACCTCCCTCACATTTATTCACCATGAGAACCTTGCCTCGTGCAGCCGCGGCACCGAGGGTAAAAACCCCAGGGACGGAGGGAAGAGCGAGGAAGAGAAAGAGCTAAAGGACAGCATGTTTTTCTCTAGAATAGTTCATTCAGTTCTAGTAAACATGCCACTTTCTGAATTGGTTTATAACTATTTTTAGGTTACGTATAAAAGTCAGTTTACACATCCAGATGATGTGCATGTATTCCTGCATAGATTCTTCCTGTTTTGCTTTTCAAAAGTGACAATATGCAGGAGCTCATAAACAACCAGAAATATCAGCTCATCAGGGAAAATACATTCTCTGCTTCGCTTTTCCCTTCAGTTTAAAGAAAATTAGCTAGGCACACAACAGCTTTTACAGCCCAAAGACCTTCTCCACTTAAAGTGAAAAATTTTGCCAGTGTTATTTCCTTCAAGCAGTCATTTCACTGCTGGGCATGTTATAGAAGCAATTTTTTTGCCATGAGTGAAAAATTATTTGGTTTTAGACACCAATTCTTAGAAGAGATGCTATGAACTTCATTTAGAAAAATGTCAGAATTGGTTTCTTCATTCAAAATTTTTTGACGATTGGGCATGAGAAAATTTAATTTTTTATTTGTTTTTATTTATTTTGATTTATTATTTCACTCGAAGCAAACTCCTTGATGCACTGTTTCATTTTTAAGTACAAGCAGCACCACTTAAGCATTCTGCATTACACAGGAAAATTGTAAAATAATAATTCAGCTCTGAATTTTGTGTCCCCAAATTCCTAGCCGTTTGTCCTCGCTGCTTCACAAACCTCAGTGGAGGGGAGAGGAGGACGGATGGTTGGGAGGAGCAGGGGATCGCCAAGGCCGACAGAAACCGCAGGCTCCCGTTACAAATTATACCATTTCTTGCACCATTTCCTCCTGTCTTCAGGATGGGCCACTGGTAGCTAGAAAGGAGCCTATAAATCAACTACAGCGAGTGGAGAGGTCCCTAAAATAATATTTTCTTTGTACTGTACCAGCAGGGATTGGCCATTTGTTATTTACATTTCCACTACAAACTATTTTATAGCTTAGGCAAATAAATTGCTTCAATAACTCATTGGAAGAAAATGTTTAAATAAAACCTGTATTTCACGTGGTGCCTGCACTTGTAACTCCCCTTTCAGCTTAGCTGAGGTTTAGTGTTGAATTCCTTTGCGATTTAAAACAAACAAACAAAAAAACCCAAATGGAAAACACACCTGCATATCTGTGCTGTGAACTTCAGAGATGCAGCCCTAAACATCTGGGTGCCCGAAAGGGCATCCAAAATCTGTCTGTGTGTGTGTTAAACTCCGCTGCTATGGACTCCTGTGACTCTCTAAACTTCATGAAGAGCCTGGCTGGGAACAGCAGGTATCTTCAGACAAAGACGTTATTACCAGCCTTCAGCAAACTGGCAAATTTCAAGGTAATGATGGAAGGATGCCTTAAAATCACAACAGGTAATGCCTTTTACCCAGAGTGACCTCAGACTGCTTTGCAGCTATTTCAAATTGATACACACATTTTTTCATGCTCAAACCTCTTTATTTGGCTGTTACAACGTGAATCTACGTTACAAAGGTGACCACTATGCTTCACCAAGGCCGAGAAGGAGGGGGTCAGCACATCCACGACCTCCCTCTTCTCTCTCCAGCCAGCCAAAAAGTCATACCTCAAGCCACACAACAGCACATAAGAGTTACGATATTTCCTGGTTTGTTTGTAGCAAAGATAAAACTGGAACATGAAAGACCATGCCACTACCCCAAACTTGTCTTTCTAGTACCCTTCATAAAATCAAATTACTATAACCCAACCTGAAAAGCAAATTCCGAATTACCTCTAGATGAGCTGTTAAAGACAAACTGATTGAAATATCTATTTTGTAAAGCTGCAGTGTAACTTCTAAATCCTAAATCTAAATCTAAATCACTTCTTGGAACCCACCATCAACTCCCACAGTGCCTGTGTGGGCACTAAAGCTGCTGCTCTGTGACTGTAACTATAACCCGGCGATTTTATTTACTCTTGCTAAATAAATTTCCAACTTTATATCTGGTGGAACGTCTGCAATATTTTCTACTTGAAAAAGACAAAGTAATGTACAAATGGTATTTGGAGTGCTCCAGATAACAGTTATTTTCCCTTTACCAAATGTAAAGCTTTTTTAAAAAAAAACAGTAAGAAAAAGTCCTTCAGCTGTTTTGAGATCTGTGCCTCTCTACCTGAGCTCTAAATTGGTGAGCAGTTACGTTATTCCCCAGATCCCACAAAAACAGAGCAAGATCTACTTCCAAGCAACCCTCTTTCTTCCCTCCACCAACACTCTTCGGCGAGTTGAGCCCAACGTTGGGTCTCAAATCGGTGCTTGGAACAAAGGGCAGTTTGCAGCACCCAAAGCAATACCAGATCTGCTCCCCCAAGGGCAGGGACTGACGGTTTTCGGGTCAAACCACGCACTCTCGCAGGAAGGAGCCGAGACCCGGGAGCTGGGGTCCCACACGGTAACTCCTGTCCGGTGCGTTACTGCTCCTTTTTTCTTCCAACTCCTCCACGAGCCCCGCTGACGCGCTGTCACCGCGGGCTGGAAGTTAAAAGACGGACACTACAGTTCACCAGAAAAACGCTCAGTCTGACTCACTCTGTAAAACCCATGTTTCTGGGAAGACATGCTACGCTTCATCTGCCACATCGTAAGTGTTATTTGCATTTTAGGACCCCTTCTCGGCTCTCTATTAGTCAGACAAGAAATGAAACATGTAATATATCACACGCATCTCCCCGCCGCACACACATCATTTTGGCAATCTGCTCCCTGGCTCTCCCTGAGACTCCCGAAATCCACACAAAGACACAGAAAACACGGGAGCTTCTCTTTTTTAAAGCACTTGCTGTACATGCTGTTCAGTGCCAGGTGAGTGGATCTGCATTCTGCAAATCCCAGATCACAACAGCTGACCAAAATTTTAGAAACAAAATGCGAACACAATCCTCATGCATCAAATACTGTTAAATATTTGAGATAGCTTTATTGCATACTTAATCGGTAAATCCGTTTACTTGCTGCTAAAGGCTCTTCCTATAAGCCTTCTCCCCTCTGGCACTGGGCACAGAAAGGAAAGGTTCTCCCTCTCCGCAGGCTCATTCCTATCCAACCTGTTTTCTGCAAATGAATACATGGCATTAAAAAGTGCAGTCAAGGTCTGAGACCTCTTCAGGCTGCAGATGAACTGGGAGCCTCAGGCTGCAGAAATCAAAGATTGTAAGTAGAAGCCTCTAAGAATCAAAATATTTTAATATTTTTCTGTGCTTTATTGCCCTCTCACTTGGCTTGACAGTCTCATCTACCCACTGCCATAGGCTATCTTTATCAATGATTGATCTTTGTCTCGCTTCCAACCTTACAGGGAAATTTGGAAAGTTGAACAGAATATATACTTTTATTTTATATAACAACAAGGCTTACTGTAAAAGAGACCGCCGTGTGTTGAACACTCCATATGTGACCCAAATCATTTATTGATGTTTAATATTCTCCTCTCTCGCTCACTATAACCATTGGAGGAACGTGGAAGCACAGAGGAGCAGAATACAAAACAACTTGAGCCACCGTCAATCTGAGCCCCATGGGTCTTCAGTGATGACAAAAACGCTAATGAGCTGCACCAACGCAGAAGACAAAAACCCATCCGTCGTCCCCTGGCCGTCCAATTGGTGAGATTCCACTTTAAGCAGTGCCTTGGAAATTCCCTATTAAATAATGGTTCTGAAAGATCATTTTCATTTGCAAATACGACAACGAGAGACACTAAAATGACCACCGAAGGAGTAGCTACCATTTGTAAAGAAACGCAGCGACAAGAGCGCGGGGAATTTGCGGGCACGGCTTCGCTGGGGGTGACGCGCTGTGCTTATTTCAAAACACACAGAAATACATCAAGAGGTTAAACAGAACTTCACATTGAGTGGTGGGAAAGGAATGAAGAGAACAAGGAATATAAGAAAATAAGGAAAAGTAAGAAATCTCACATCCTTGAGCAAGTAGCATCCCCTGCCTGCGGGGTGGGACCCTGCTTTGAACACCTCGCCGGCTACAACCAGGCACGGGTTTTGCTCCCTGCATGGCACGGCACCGATGCTGTTGGTCCTCGCTCTCCGGCCAACAACTCCCGAGGAGCTGCCACCGTCAGACCAACCCATGGACTGATAACCTACCTACAGCTCTCCGCCTCGCTGATTATCCATTCTCTTCTCAAAGGTAATTTAAGATCCTGTCCCTCCTTGCTAGCTTAGTTCACTTACTTCTGAATTAAAAGGACCGAAATAAAAGGCACTGTTTAAGCCAGAACCTGTGCTGGACCTAGCACTGTATTATATTGAACACAATCAGGTAAAAGTGGATTTCTTAATACTAAACATCCCAGGGATAAGATTCTCCTTTAGATAAGGTTCTCCTTTACAAAACTGGTTCTATGCGGATCATTAAAAAAAAAAAATATCCTTTAATAACTCTCCGCCACCAAGGAGAAGGGCAGCTCGTTCTCATGCCAGCAGATGAGCCTGCAGTAAGAGCGCTCGCCGAAACGAGCTCGCTCAGCCGGCTCCCGGTCTGCCCGATTCGAACACCGGACTTGAACCGAATCCCTCACATCCCCGCCGGGAGCTCACACCTTCGCTCCGCAGCATCAGTCATCCTCTCTCTAGTGAATAACTGGCAAAGCGGAGCTGCTGCGAGGGGAGGCAGCGAGGGGAACGCGGTCCCCGAGAGCGGGGAATTTGCCGGGGAGGTCACGGCAGTGAGCGGCTCTGCCTGATGCGACCCCGGACCGTGAGCTCCCCTGGCCAGGAGGGTCCACTGCCTCCCTGCCAACCCCGCTTACAGCCTTGGAAAATACCACAATAAGCACAAAAAAAACCCCTTTTCATGTCATAATTGAAAAGCTATAAATTTGGTCGATCATCATCAGGGATCAGACGTGTGGAAGATCACCTGTAGGCTACTGGAAGAGACTTTATAGAGTTGAAGGCATTCAATAATTATGTCTTACCATGAACCAAAGCAGTACAAGGAAAGGAAACTGCTGTTACGAGTCCCCAGGTAGAAATCAAACGCAAGCGCTTTGAAGCGGGACACGATTTCTACACATTTCTACAGCAGGAACTGGATTTCCACAATGTTACATGAGAAGGTGGCTCCAGCCCCATTGGGAAGGTCCACGCTTCAGTGACTTCTGGCATGACCAGCCCCTCGGCAGCTTTCTTCTTCTTTTTCCATTAACAATGGAAGCCTGTGACCCAAATACAATATCATGCAAAATTTTCAAAACTAAGGAAGAGCAGAACTTCAAAATTTGAAGAGTTCCCTGGAAAAAAAAACAACAAATCAGCTATCAGATTTCAAACTGCCGCTGCTATACAACATTTAAAAGAGGAGAATATCTGTGGGCAAATTGTCAAGTTTTATAACCAGAAGGATCTTAGAAATATTTATTCTCACTTAAAAATTGTCAGGAATTTTCACTGACTAAATTAGTTGCTAGTTTACTCTCAAGAGAGCAGGTTAACTCACAAAAAAGCCTAAAATAATTTCTTCAAAGGAAAATGACAAAATTTATCAAATTACTAGTAATGATAACTCTGATCCTATCAGACTAAAAATACACTAGATGCTGCCAGTACAAGGTTAGGTAATTAGGATTATCATCTGAATGCTCTACTTTTATATTCCCCGTCTTCCACAAATTCCAAGCCAAATCGAATTCAAAAGTTTATTGTTAAAATAAGTTGAAAAGGAAAACGAGAAAAAAAAAAAGCTTAAAGTCTAGCACATTGCATTCTTTAGTCCCTGAAGAAGTGAAACTACCTATATTATAAGGTTTCTATCCCCAAATACACAATTCAACTATGAAAGCTCAGCACCTTACAAGATCATTATGAAAACAATATGTAAGAATAACTCCTAAGCTAATAAAATTAGTTTTATTGTTGCAGTAATGACCTATGGATTTATTTCTTTTTACTATGGTCATCACAAATGCAGAGCCTGAAGATCAATTTATTTGGTTCCGGACTTCACTTCAGTCCTTGGTTTAAACTAAACACTGGAAAGGTTTTATTAAAATCAACATATTAAATATTTTTCCTCCTTCTGCAGACATGTAGTTTCTTTCAATTAGGAAACTCACACTAGATTTGTTTAGAAAGATTTTATTTATGGGTTTTTCTTTTCTACAGCTACAATACAATAAGGAATGTAAGCTACCACTATATATTTCACAGTATCTATATCTATTCTAGGTACTTTCCCTGAAACAGCCCATGCAGAAATGGATATTTAACGAAGCAGGACTTAAAACAAGTGTGGCATTTTTAGACCACCTAACAAGATTTCTTCTCTGTAGGATTCCTGAAAATTATTTGTTGATTATGAGTTTCCCGAAAGATCTTATATATCTCCATCATCACACTGTGGTTTCACTTTGTATGTCTTATAGGACACATGCAGCAAACTGTGCCCTACATAGGAGGGAATGGCTCGTAAAGGAGGATGCAGTTGTCTGGTTTATTATTAACTGGGTCCCCACCTGTCTGCTCCCAGCGCTCAGTGCTTCAGGGCACAAACGCTACAGACCCACAAGTTTTAGTACAAATCTGGCAATGCAACACTTCTACATTCGCATTTTATGTCACCTACAGCAGTCCTAAGCAGCAGGAGAAATCTGGTAGGATGGACTGTTCACTCAAACTAGCAAAGAGACAAAGGTTATTTCCCCAAATTGCATAACTAAGTTCTGCATGAGGAGCCAGAGGGATATTTGTTTTCCCAAGGGTAGTACAAGGGACTATTTAAAGACTTCTTTAAACTACAGAGAACAGCATTTTTTTGAACTAACTAAAGAATATATATACATAGTATACTGACAAGTTATACTCTAAAGTCTAAATGAACCTTCACAAGATGACCAAAGTGAATGTACAGATCCTTTTCTCATTGAGTAATAATTTTTCAGATATGGGAATTATTGGCTAACAGTCTTTTCAGGTTCACCCTAAAGACTGTAAGATACTAGGAAAAAAAGAAAAGTTCACACTGTGTTTTTAAAAATTACTTCACATTCACTTTATTCAAATAAACGTCTGGGTGAACATGATCAATGTTCATTAAAAGCTCCGAAGTGACAGGTACACAACCGGCACTTGGCATTTGCACAGCTAAGCTTTCACAGCTGTAATGAATAAATGGAGCGTGTGCTTCCACACGCAGCTGACACCATCCGTAACTCTGTATTTGACACTTGACTGCCCTTAGGAAGGATCTGTTTTTGAAAAATAGTTTATTTGAAGGAAAAAAAAAAATTACTGGAATAACCTTCTCAAGTAAGAAGGCTTTGAAACGTAGTTATAAAAAATATGCCAGAAAGAAAATTCTTCCAAGTGGTAACGTTTATGTGAGCTTAAACTATTCCTTAGTGCATACACTGGAGTTTATCACCATACAATTTCATTTTAAATATTATATAAAATCACATTTATGTATTTCCTTAAGTAAGTGTACAAAGAGGCGGGCATTGCTTTGATGGGAGAGCATCCCACGGGAAGTCCACGCGGCCACCGGTACCAGCCGGTCCAAGGTCTCACCCAGGCACCACAGAAGGAGGCAAAACCCAAGTCCTGCTCATCCCCTGCTAAAATCCCAGAAAGTCACAGCATTCAGAACAGGATATACTTTCTACGACATAAATTCTCTACTTATTCCAGACGTACCTATGTGGTAGCCCTTCTTCGTGATAGAAGGACTAACGCAAGAACTAGGATTGATGTTCGGAGCCAGCCAGCTGCGTGCTCTGGCCTCGGAGACTGACATCCTTTTGGAGGGCTCCTCCAAAAGCATTTCAGACTATTCATTAGCCTCGTTTCCTGAATGATCCCTGGCACTCCAGTCCTCTAACAGAATACATAAAAGTTTTTACGTTTTTTTTTTTTTTTTTAAATCTACCATTGAGGTAGATTCTTGGATGACAAGTTTTCTCGGGTATCATTTTTCTCTTTTATGATATCAAAAGCATGAGCAAGGCCAGGTAGGAAAATCCCAGCAGTTTGCACAATGGACTAGAAGAACTAGAATGAATTTCTTTTACATCAGCTCCAAATATCACACTGCCAAGTTTCATTTTAGGAACATGGAATGAAGGAAAGTGAATCAAAACATGTACCAACAAATTTCTTCTCACTACTCCTACATGGTAAACCAACTCAAACTGCCATGAAATCTGGCTACAGCTTCTAATTGCAGAAAACCAAACAAACATGCAGAAAACCACCGATGTTTTAAATTTGTGAAGAAATCCCCAAGCAGAGGAGAAACAACTGCAATTTAACAGTTCTTTTTTGCCTTGGGTATATGATGGATACCAGCAGCGTGAAACGCATCTCTCCCCCTCTCCGTAATGAAAGCACCAAAATGGAAAATATTTGATTTGCCATTTTCAGCCCTTTTGAAGTCTGTCTGTCCATTTTGTTCACAAAATATCTTTTGAGGCATGCCTTTGTAAGAATTTGCATTCCCTGCGAGCTGTGCCCTGGCAGTGGGACACCCTTTGCGCTATCCCACCTCATTACATTGATCTGCAACTAAAGATGGTAATTACCTGTGATGGACAAACCCTGCGGGCGCAGCTGGAGCTCATACAGAGCTAGCCAAAGCCCTGCGGGTCTGAGTCTTGGGAAATCAGACTCCGTGGGGATTTCATCGTTTTGTGGAGGTTTGGCAGCCCTGGGAATGCAGCGGGACAGACACACGTCCGTCTGTCCGCAGCACCAGCACACTCCGGCACACTCCCACCAAGAGAGATGCCCGATTTGGAAGGAAAAGGTGAAATCTGGCACGGATGGATGCTGAATAGCATTATGTTCAGTCCTGGGCTTTAAAAGAAATGACATGTATTTCCTTGGTTTTCATTTTATTTCTTTGTTTTGTTGACATATTACAAATACTGGCAAAAAAAAAAAGAAAAAAATACTTAAAATCTGTGAAATATGGTATTTCTCTTTTGCTCCTTCGAAAGTCTTTGAAGACAGATATCCAATGTTTTTGATAAACTCAGAAATATTTTAAGTGGTTGATATCTGTGCAGAAACTGATTAAACTGCATAATTACTGCATGCTCAACTGTAAACTGTAATCACATGTAACAACCAAGAGGCACAAACTCTTTTGCTGACTCTCAATGATTTGTATTTCCTTTTGAGCAGAACGTTAAGGGACCTTCATAAACCAACCTCAGCAGCACCAAGACAGTGAGGGAGCATGTTCTCACTCACGCTAAGGGTCACAGTAGATACCCATACTCTCCAGGTATATATTCGTTCTTAAGGGTCGGAGTATATACATACATACAAGATGTACGGCTTGTGCAGCTTTTCTGTTAAATTTACAAGACCACCTTAAATGTTAAAGATGTCAGTTTAAGAAGGGCTAAAACCTGGTCATCACTTCACTCAACACTGGAAAGCCATGCGATGGTTGGGTTTATAGGAACCAAAATTTTTAAGTGTTAAAGGCGTCTTGCAGCAAGAATGAGTTAGTACATTTTGACCAAGACCAGGATAATTTGTATAAGTATTGATTGACTCAAAGGCTAATCTTAACAATCTCATTTTCTTTGTGATTTAGACACAAAAACTATGGTTTTCTCAGATTTTATAGCTATTTTCTAGCGAACCTGTGATCCTATAAATGAGTAGTATGAATCACACAGAAATCTCAATTTGTGCTATTTATTTTTGAGTAGATGAAGAGGTAACATGCCATTTTTCTCTCCTTTAAATAGATGTGAACAGTTGCTTTAATTACCTCTGGAAATTCGATTATTCTTAATTCAGGCTTTATTTTGGGGAATGTTTTTTAATGCTGTCTTAAAAGTCACCATGTGCCACCATGCTCTTGCCGTTAACCCCACTGATGAAAAAATAATCGCTGAGAGCAAAAGTAGATGGCTTCAAAGGCACGATGTGGAGCCGGAGGACAGGGAGGCAGGAGCTGGGGTGACAGAGCTGAGCCACCGCGTCCATCACACGGGCACACCACCCAAGTCCCGGGTAAAACCAGACTTAAGTCTCGGACCATTTCACCTCAGTTTGTTCGGGGTTTATTGCTACCATACTGCAATGGGGAACGGCCAGGCAACTACAAAAACTTCACATCTCTCCTCAACCTCCTTACGCATTTCTCTGTGCAGAAGGACAATGTGGATCTATGTAACATATTATGCATATTTTCCACACGTGCAGAAAAGAACAAATTTTTCATATCCAAACTCAGAGTCACAAAACAATTCACTGGGGTGCTGAGATATTCTCCTCAGCTGGCCAATGCTGTGACTTTTATACAAACACAGAAACTATCTGAACTAGCCCTGATCTGAGCTAGAACTGATTCCCCAAGGTGAGTAAAGCCGATCTTCCCCACAGCACCGACGCTGCTGAGGATAAGAGGTGAACTGCCTCCTGCTGCAGCAGGCTGCTATAAATACCAAAAGACAGTTACATTATTCTAAATCTTAATGCAAGAACACACTGAAATATTTCACATCACACAGTAAATGGTTTGAAGATTGCAGACAAAGTAGTCAGGCTATGAATAACTGACAAGAAAGTCTCCAGATAAGCACAAGAAATTAATTATGCCGTACCCAAGAATAAATAAAAACCACCATCTCCGATGCTAACAAAACAGTTGGTAATAAATTAACAACATGTAAACATTTTAATGCACTTATTTTGGTAAAATTAAAATCAATGTGCATGCAGCAATAGCTATTAAATAATACTTACTGGGAAAAAGTCTGAGAAGCTTAAAATCCAGTACCTTGTGTGTCAGAAACCAAACCACACAATGAGAAACAGCAGGAGCTCATCATTTATACCATTTTGAGGTCTTAAGGAAAAAGGCTGCCAAAAAAATACCATGTACAGATCTTCAGGGCAAATCGATCTCATAAAAAAAAAAGGATTAGTGCGTGTGAGGGTAATCAAAATGCTTCATGTTGGATTACAATTCCACTTAATAAATCAAGCTACTTCTACTCATGAAAAGGTTCGTTTGATTCACCAATGCTATTTTATTCTATACCCATTTGATTAGTTACACTAAAAATAAATCCCACACAGCAGAAACAAAAAATAAATGATTGGCCTTCTCAAATAAATGCCACCACGAGTCCTTGTAACAACACGACTGCGCGCGCTGCCACGCCAGCCCCACGTCTCCCAAGAGCTTGGGAAAATTCCAGCACAACTAAGTTATTTCTCATGACGCACACTGAAGTTTAAACTTTTTATAAGGGCATCCCCTTCACTGGCCCAATCCTTGCTTTAACCTCCAGCGAGCACCAGCTCAGAAAGCACCTGCGTACACAGCAGGGTAAGGGATGAGAGGAGATACAACAGAAGATAATCTGAATTTTGCTCAAGAGGATAACTACAGAGGGTTATCATCTTAAAACCATCAAGAACAGATGAATTTCATATCATTTTCTATTTTCACTGCCTGATGTGGTGAGGTTGGACGAATGCGATACCACACTCTCTACTCATGCAATGCGATTTGCAGACTGCTGCAAGAGAGACTCAGTTCTGCATTCTGGTGAGGCTGTTGCCAACCTTGTCTGGAGAATGGATAGCTGCTGTTCAGCATGTTCCCCTCGCAGCGTCAAGTCTGCTATTACTCCAATATAATTAGGGACCTCTATGTTCTCAGTGTAATTTTTCCTTACAAGAGATGTCAGCTACTCACTCTTCTTATTTTTCTCAGGACAACATCTGTGGGTGACAACATGACTTTACAGTGAAAAGGACAGGGAAAAATGGTAACCTAGTTTCTTTTCAAAAAATAAAAGTGAATTTATGTTCTGACAATGGTCTGCACTCCTCTGAAAGCTGAACCCAGTCTTTGCTGTGAATCACGGTAGTTCGCTGTTTTATTTTGACCTTTTCATCATTATGCAGCTTGATTAGCTAGCTGAGCTGATTGCTTTCATACAAGAACGAAATCAGTTACTTAAAAAGGTAAAACATTAAAATGATCAAAGTATTATTTCATATTCTCGGAGCAGTCATGTTTTAGAAAAGAAGTGCCACCAGCCTGACATCGCCAAGAAGTAAACACCTTTCAGTACAGCAGCGAAGGACAACCGCTCCTCTCCTCCAACACCTCTGAAAAGCCTTTTCGGAGGGATAACGCATCTAAGACACAGCAAACTCCCTGCTGAATTACTTCTGAGCACCTGAGGGATGCGACAGGGCTCAGGGAGCCGAGGTCGGAGGCGGCAGCGCTGCGGGGATGTGCCAGGTCGCAGCCGCGCAAGAGCTTCAGCCAATTTCAACACAAACTCCGAGGGTGGAATAGGAGGAAGGACCTGAATTGGCAGCCTACAAAAGCGGTTGCAATCACAGATGCAACTTTCAAGAAACGAAGCAAAGAACTGCTTCCGACAGATTCGCAAGCATGCTGAGTAAGCCCTTTCTGAAGCCCTGTCCTTAGGAGTACCCACAACAGCTTCCAGACCCAGAGGAATCAAACCAGATGATGAAAATGACTCTTTTTGAACAAGAGCCCCTCTATGCTCAGCTTCCATCACTGCTTCAAGTCACCAGAGCAAATGCAAGGAGAGGAGCGGGACCCCCCCCCAACCTTTGCACCGTGACAGGGGCACACAAAGACAAATTCGCTGTGCTGGCAGAGACCTCCCCGAAGCACAAACCTACCAGAAACGCATTGTTTACTAACCGCAAATTTTGGATACATACATATATCCACCCACACCTGTATATAGGTGAGCTTTGTCAATGTATTCATCTATTTCCCCCCACAAAAGCTACCACAGAGGTAGAATGAGATGTGCTACCTAAGCCTGCCAGCAGGACAACGAAAGGACCTCAGGTGAGATTGGGTATCACCAGAGACCGCGCACAGCAGCCTACCTGTAAGAGACAAACAAAGCCTGCTGTAGGGCAGCCAAATGCAAGGAATTTTGTCAAAAAAACCAAAACAAACCAAACAAAATAACCCAAACCCAACCCAAACCACAACCCCTCCCCAAAACCCCAAAACAAAACCCAAACCCAGATTTGCATTTGCTCGCCACGACCCTTCCTGCGAATCTGGCACCAAAGTGTGAAAGAACAAAACAGGTTCTCCAAATCCAGGTGACAACAGCCTTGCCTATTGTTGAAGCTGAGTCATGATTTATGGTAAACAAATAAAATTCAGTAACGAGATACAACACCTTTAAACAATTACGATATTTGTACTTGACTTTGGTATTTCTAAGGCAGCAAGAGCAACATTGCAGCAGGCAGCGTCCCAACACGAGAGCGGTTAGCATGATGGAGTGATTCCATACAAGGCTCTTTCACTCACACTTCAACTCCAAAATAATTGCGTTATTAGGCTTGATTAGCTGGTGCTGGTGATTAGAGAATATTTTGCAAGTATCACTTGAATCTGGAAGATCCAGCGACTGAAGAGGCAAAGCAGAAGGAGGAACGTGCCAGGGCAGGAGCTGATGCTGGCAGGCACGATGCCGATGGGATACTGCGGGTACCAGAACATGGGATACTGCGGGTACCAGGATTTGGTGGTGCTGGCGCAGAGCAGGAGGGCTGCCCGGGGGAACACACGCTTGCACAGAACAGAAATGGTCAAACTTGCCTGGGTAACTCTGCACAATTGGCTTTTTTTTTTTTTTTGCATTCAGATTTTATTACACCCAGCCACAGGCCCAGATACATGCACTGAAAACTCCATGCATCTATTATCTCTATTTATTACATAAACCCACAATGATGCTTTAACAGTCCCTTTCACTGCGCTTCCATTAGCAAAATATTGGCATGACTTCTTCTCCCACTCCCCCAATGACAATTATAAAACATACCCCCTAACTACTTCTGTTTTTTAAAAGTACATTTTCCTAATATTTAATTTATAAATCATTTCCCACATGTATTGGTAATAAATGTTTAAAGGCGGCAGACAGGAATACAACAGGAAAGCATAATGCTTGCTGTTTACTAGGAGGCCTCATTAAAAAGGCATCAAGAGCAAGGAAAATAAAAACAACCTTGTGAACCTTTGTAATTGGTCTCAGGAGAAATGTAACACTGAGGACATCAATGCAGAAATGTCCCAGCCCATTCCAGTGCCAGAGATTGAAAAAACATTTCAGTTCACTGTACTGTTTGCACTCCTCAGTTCTTACACTGATTTTTTTTTTTAATTAAAACACACAAACTTTTTATATTTTTTCATACCTATAACATCTCTATAGATCAGGTGTTTGATGTTATGATATTCAAAATCATACTTAAATAATCATTAATCTTTCCCCCCTAAATTAATTATTTTATGGACACAATAACTAGAGACCATTTTCATTTAGTTTAACTTTTCTCAAGTTCCACTGTGATGGAACTCTCCAGTATATGGCCTGGTACAGTCTGTTGGGTATTTTTTTTAGTGTCTCTCCTATCCATACTTGTGCTCTTTATTTTAATAATTATAACAGATAAGTTTGTTACTTTAACTTCCTGTTTGTAGAATGCATCGGGCAAAGAATTGTTATGTTAGACACATTTTTAGCAAAAGAAAGGGTTAATGCACCTCTGAAATGAACAGTTAATTGGACTAGCCTTCCCCCTTGCCAGCTAGCTTCCAGTTAGGCCCAGATGTCACTTGCAAAGCTTAATTTTTAAACCAAACGCAGCATACCATCTATTACCGAGCAGACTTCAAAATTCATATTTAAACCCAACAGGTCCCAGAGGCTCCTTTTAGGTACTTCTGGGCTTCCCAGAAGACTCATGAAAGTTGATTAAACTAAAAATTGCATTTCATTTTCCTGTTTTGTTTGCATTTAAATGGAGAAACTTGCAGCTGGATAATAGCCATATATTTTCTGCTGTACTTCCATTCCCAGCACTACGCGTTTTGTCATGTTTTCCGCCACTTAAAGTATATACTTCTTACTCTTTCTCCAAATGCAGAACAAGGCTTCCTCTGTGCAAAACTGCACCACAGAAACTCGAGTAAGACTTTCCTAATAGGTTTAATTTGTGCGATTCAAAAGCCATCCAAGCACAATTATTTGTAACATCTTCACTTGGAGATGCGTTTCAAGGCATGATAATTTGCCCTGCGAAAATTAATTCTCTTTCAGCCATCTAACCTTATGGGTCCGTGTTTGCAGGCTTCGCCACATCCAGGCAAACCCCCGGGACGTGGGCACTGCCTGCAGTCACCCGCGGGGCATGGATACACGGAGGAGCCCCGCGGGGCTGCTCCACAAACAGGGAAAGCGCGGCGCTGAGCTCCCAGCACCGGCATCTTCTAGGGATGCTTGTTAGGAGCTCCCACTGAACATGAAGCCATATCGTAATCCCCCTCTCTGAAAAACAAGACCGCTTTAGAACGCCCAAAGCATTACTCAGCCCAACAGTAGATCTGATAAAGCTAAAATACAACATGAAAAATCGCCGGCCGTTACTCAATTGCAACGCACGCTGATTAAACGAGTCTTTGCGCTATCACGACGGAGCTCCTCCACTCCACCTGAAGAAAGCGGGTACTTCTCCGGACTCCATCTTCAGGGCAATACCCAAGATCTGGTGCTTGCCTCATTTTTTCCAACGAGCTGTGGCCAGCAGCTCCAAGAGACAACCAAAGCCTAGTTTCAAGGATCTGTAAGAAAGCTTTTAGGGCACATCCATCAAAGGCGTAACTGCCATCACAGCCTAGCTAGGCTAAGTAAGAACAGCAGGCACGGCGGTACGGATGTCCGTGCAACACGCGTCCGTACCCGGGGCTCCGGCAGCTCTCAGCCCGTCACAAAGACAACACCACGGTGACTTTGCTTTGGTACCCACCGAGCCGGCTCTGCTCCCACGAGCTCGTGCACGGCCACCCGGATGGCATCCTCGCACGTGGCACAGACGTAACCTTGGAGCTGGATCACCGACGGACGCGCGGAAGGCTGTAAAGCCACGTTAGCCTTTTCCACCCCCTTACGGTTCTTGAGGGCATTCATTTTGGGAACGATAAGGCAACAGAGGTGGCAGATGGCTGGCTGGCACCCATGCGTGCCCAAGACTGGAAGAGCCGTGCAATAGCAGCAGCTCCAAGCCAGGCACAGCACAGAGCTCACCGGTCACCAGCTCTCCTCGTCTGCATGGCGTTACAGCCCAGCAGCTGCCACGGGATGCGAGAGTATCTGAACATATATCTTAAATTCACAGCAATTTGTGGGGAAAAAAAAAATAAAAATTGCCCCCCTAAAAGCACTGATGAGAAAAAGCCATCCAAATTTGTTTTCATCCATTTAAAAGCCTATAAACTTTAGTGTTATTTATGGGCAGATCAGCTTGCCGACACACGCTTTGGTGCGCTTTCACAGGGCGCTCCCGCAGAGCCGCACGCAGCCCTGAGTAGGCTCCAACTGCATTTTAACAACCTTTCGGCACATTTCGGGTGGGTTTTGCCACGCCGTTTTTTTTGTGCGCCCTATAGCTTCCGAGATTAAGACGTATATCTTTCATCTCCTCCCTATCTTTCTCCTTCCCTACCAAAGGACTTTTCCAACTTCTTGCACGAGAGACTCTGGTTCTGGTGAGCGCCCAGGCCACGGCGGTTGCCCATACCGGCCGTGCCGGGGCAGATGCGGGGCAGGCATGGATGTCACCCCTCCGAACCGCTGCAACGCCAGCCCGCCAGCTGCCTCTGCTGCAGAGACCGGCTTCCTCCTCCCCACCTCCCCACGCTCTCCTGTCGCCTTTTGCACAAACCTACGCCAGCGCGGCCAAAACGGACGCCGTGAAAAGAGTTTGAATTCATCAGGAGAATAATTCTTAATGGTCTTTGTCACATTAGCTTGGGTAATGTGCTGCATACAAGCGCAGCTCACCTGGAAGGACCGTGTAATTAATGCACTCCCTCTCTCCGCTGGCCAGAGATGAAGGAAGTGCCGTGATTACTTTCACACGTTAAGCGTCGTCAGAGCATGATTGTGCAGTTAATAATGAAGGAAAACCTACTTCCCATACCAAATGAAACAAACGCTGCTGCTTCTCCTCCTCCTGCCCTTCCTCAGGTAACGTTTTTCCCACGGCACAGAGATGAACGGCATCCACCCAGGGCCGCAAGCCAGGGGTTACCTCGGCTCCCCGCCAGCGGCACGATTCCCACTGCAATCCCGCATCCAGACCTTCCCGCAAGTTTTAAGAAATAGCTCTAAAAATTCACTAATTACCCCAAATAGGAGATGGGGATAGGACAGCTATAACCGATCAGCTCCCCACATGAGCCTTGTCCCCACGAACGCTTCCCTAGACCCAGTTATTAAATCTGCTGATACGTGAGTGTATTTAGCTTAATAGAAACACGCAAGAGATATGGTTATTAATAATTTCCCACAGGAAATTTGTGTTTTGCATACACATTACACCCAAAATTCAGGTAAAATCTACAACAAAAAGGAGTAAGAAAATTAAAGGAAGATTTCCAACTTTAATTTGCAGTATCACCTAGCAAATTCTTCACCTTCACCATTAAAAAAGAGAGCCAGGGTAGGAACTTACATACTTCATCTAAATTTCTGTAGACTAATTACTTTTCTGCAACCAGCGTTGCATGCAGTCTTTAGCGCTGATGAACTGCTCTTTACTAACCCTGCCTGGTCTCTCTGCATCAACAGATGGGAACAAAACAGCTTCTGTAAATCAGAAATAAGTGACAGCAACTAGATTATTTCACAGTCCTGTGAAACAATCTCAGGTAAAATTCACATTAGAATGCCATTAGGATTCCTCCCTGAAATATTGCTTTACATAAATTTTGTAGTATAATGGTTATTAAAAACCTCAATACAAAGAGACCTAATCAGTTCCTTAATACTCTCTCCTAATTTGTTTATAAGTGAAATCATATTTTTAATAATAGATTATGAAATAGTGCAAGAGAGACTCTTTATTTTAATAACTTATCTTTAGATATGGAGAACAGTATTGCTAAAATACTAAAAATGTTACAGTGAAATTTCAGAATTAGAAAAGCGCGCGCTGAAGTATTTCAGTTTTCCATTACATGCACTTAAATTTTGCAAGATGGGATTCAATTAATCAGCTACCGCACTCAACTTTGAAGCTACCAAAGGCAGATTATATCTAAGAAGGACAAAGTTTTGCAAAGAACCTTTGGGACTACACCAAACACAAAGTCATTTAAGTCAAGAGACAAAAATACCCCTTTCTTTTGGCCAGACCAGTTAAGTGGTAGGACAACGTGAGGGTCCCCCAGTACTGCTATCGGAACAACTTCAAGAAAATTAACACCAGACTTATGTAGTACCACAGTACTAAACTACAGAGCTACATTATTTAGGAAAGAAAATTTTACTTACAATAATGGATGCCTTTGTATTTGGTAAATGCTACCTTTCATCCATTTTAGCTTAATTTCAAGCCTCCATGGATTTCTTCTTTTCTTCTAACCAATACAAGCAGCTAAGCCTTTCCTTTTCAAGCATGCCCTTTGAGCTGCTGGTCTCCCTTGCAGTGATGCTTCACAAATGGAACAGCTTCAACATCTCCACCAGTCCAAACCCCTGAGAAATCTGTGTGTATTCATTTCTTTGAAATTATTTCAGAGGCAAAAAAAAGAAAAAGAAAAAAAAAAACAGCAAGCACTTCCTTACTTTGTGTTATATTTCAGAAAGTTTAAATGGTCTAATATCCTATTCCTTTTCAACGTACCACAAAGTGCTAAATTGTAAGAATTACATTACTGCCACTGCTTAGATCCTGGCTGATAAGGTGAGCCTTTTACATTTATACTGACTTCTGAAAAAGCTGTTGCTATACTGGTCTAATAATTAATAATTCATGGAGCCAAATTACAGCTCTAGAAGGATACAGCCATTTTTACTAGTTCTTTCATATTCTTCTGATTTATGTATGACTAAGTAGGAGACTGATCAAAGGAAAAAAATTAAAACTTAACATTTCAGGTTTAAAATTAAATTGCTATTCCATACTCAGAAAGGATGGATGGAGCAGGATATAACAATGCTTCTTTTGAGACAAGCACGTGTACAAAATTTCTGAACATCCATTAATTTTATTGTATAAAAGGTCCTTTTGCAGCTCCTAAAATTGTAGATCTTTAAAACTGGAAATATTTATCACTAATGGGACTTTTACTGTCATGGGAGTGCAAGACAACACATTAATATTTGTAACATCTTCACAATAGTCCTTCTTTCATGTTGCCCTTGATGAATGGACTAATTTTTCTGCCCCCTGTATCTATCCTCTCGTTGTTAAAGACATATTTTTATTGATCCACGTACAGAACAAGATCCACCTAAAGACAAGGATCAGTAATGGAATCAATTTTGTTATTTTATTGCTTCCAGGAAAAAAAAAAATTCATAAAATGATCTCTTTCTCAATCTACCAAGCATACCTTAGCTGACATTTCCAAAAGTGCCTAAAAGACCATGATACAAATACAATACAAAACAAACAAACAAAAAAGAGTAGTCATCTAAAGGTACAGGCATGTATGGGGACTTTCAGAAGTTCTTAGTCCAATGTGGCTTCTGATTGACTTTTTGTTTTCCAACATTTCATCCTGAGACACCAGCAGGGAGGAAATGCTGTCTTGGACCTTGGGAGAACGAGGAGACCTTTTTTAGTAGACGTACCAGGCTCACGTTGGAAGTACCCAACGCAGCATCTGCTTAGAATATCTATGCTGATCTCAGTCAAATCAGTATTTCAGCACTGCAAAACAGGGAATTTTGAAGCTTTTTTTAAGCTTGTATTACTATTACCAATTAAAAGACGAATTATTGTCTTTCATTCGTTTGAGAAACTACTGCCATTATACAGCTACTACAGACTATGCAAACACAGACAACTTGGTTAAAAAGATGGTCCTAAAGGTCAGTATCCCCTCTCCTGCCCTCTGCTTCCTTTTTTTATCTTCCTCAGCACACGTAGTCTCTGGTTATTTGCTGGTTTATCTCATATGCAGATGCACAACACAACCACTACTTTGGTGCTGTGATGCCCACTCTTCTTACGACACACAAGCTAACATTAAACTCTTAAAAAGCTAAAACTGCCTTCTTCATTATGGCCGAGCTGCTGAAAGCCTGCAAGAAGCACCTGTTTTTAATAAAGAATTTAAAGCCAGATAACAGCCATTAAAGTTTCTGATCAGCACATGTTTCAGAGCTGCAAAATATGCTTGAACAATCACACATCTTCAATGGAAACAACATTTCTTGGAAGTCCCCTTGTGTAAGGGATTCAATTGAAGTCCAACATTTGGCAGTGTTATGAGGAAACTTCTAATTTCTAAAAGATGTCTCATTGTTCATATTCATGTGGGCTGCTGAATTCCTGGCTATTCGCTCAGCCTTCGGTTTGCATATCGCAAATAAAAATCTCAGAAAACCTAATTAATGCAGCTAGACTGTTTAATCTTTTTAAGAACAAAATAAAAAAAAATAAATTGGTGCCAAGAAGAAAGAAACTTCTTGCTTTGGTTTTTGGGAAAATGTGTAAGGGCAAAATTTTCATAACTGTTGAAATAATTAGGTCTTAAATTGAGGTTTAGCTTCCTAAGAGCCTAAGTTACTTTGAACACTGTTAATTCCATATCATACACAATAATCTAGCAGTTTTACATTACCACTATCTATTTATATCTTACTTATTTTGAGCTCCAATATCTAGTGACATGAAGTTATTTAAGCAGAGAATACAGAATTTTGGAGCTGCCAATGTTTGGCCATGCTGCACAGAAGTACTTACATCCACAAGTATGCTTCAATGCAAACAGCAGTAAAATAAGCTAAAAGGTATTGCAACAGATTGTTCTTCTGGAAAACAAAATGATCCAGAAGTGCCCCAAAATGAATCTTTCACCAACCTTTCAGAAAACAACTATAAGTACCTACCAGAGACAATTGCTAGATGGGTTAACTCCAACATCAGTTTACTTAATTTTACACTAAAGATGAGAGCATGAGAACGTTATTGTGAGTATCTGTGCATCCTCCCCAAGGTTGGCTAATTACTGCTGCTAGACTGATTAATATTTTTACATTTGAACCTGGACAATACTTCCTTTTCCTTCCACAGTGGATGGTAAAATAACGCAATGGGTTGTCCGTAGAGGTTATAGAGTCCTTGGAGATGCTCAACACTTAAATGGAAAAGTCCTCAAGGAACTTGACCTAACCAGACCTGCTTGGAACAGGAGGCTGGAGTAGATGACCTCCAGATTCCCTCCAG
The DNA here is from genome assembly GCA_027564655.1 of Leptodon cayanensis. NCBI lineage: Eukaryota > Metazoa > Chordata > Aves > Accipitriformes > Accipitridae > Leptodon > Leptodon cayanensis. The sequence continues at coordinate 22,053,541 of JANXJC010000037.1, read as the reverse complement.
CCCACATTATTCTATGACTTTAACAGCAAAATAGACACAAAAACTCCCTGTGTGTCAGAGGCTGGAACTGGGAATGAGCAGAAGAAAAATTGGAGGTACACAGGCATGCTTCTGTATTAAAAAACCCACAAACCACTGAGACTTTGTGAGCAGTTCATTCGAAGACCTTGAGTTGTTTATCAAATCTATTATTTTGATATAAAATAATCTGATTTGTTACTACTAAGACTAAAAGATATATTTCAAATGAAAATTGCTTGTTGACACTAACAGGAGTCAATGCTATTCAGCACATGGAAACACTCAGCCCCCTGCAGCACTTTCCCAAACTTGAACCAAGCTTTTAAATTAAATCCTGACATCGTATTTCGCCAATAAAGTGACTGATCCGATCATGCTGGAGAGCAACTACAAAGAGGTGGTGGTTTAGTGTTAATTTACCACAATTCAGTTTTCAAATCAGTTCCGTTTATGTTAATTCCTGGGGAATCTGAAACCTTGGTTTTGTCTCCTGGAAAGGCTCAAAGTACAATATAATTGGAGAGCCATCACGGCTAATAGAGAAAAATGGCAGGAGATACCTCAGAGAGGTATTACATTGTTTTGTAAAGCAGAAACATCACAGAAAAACCTCTTCTGAGAAATAGTGACCTTATCCTCAAAGAGTCTAATTCAAGGTGAATTTAGATGCAGAATTTTATCAAAGACTGTATCTTTCCACTAACAATTTTGTTTATGCCTTGTTTTTTTCTACAGATATAATAACATCCACTCCTCAATGTGAGCTGTATCTAGCATGTGCAGAGGCCAGCCTCGCTTCTCAGTTCACACGTACCAGTAATTAGAAGCTTTGCAACTGTACTTAGCTCCACTTACAGTGATGAAAGATGCAGATGTCTGTTTTAAGAGCCTCTGATAAGCATTCAATTTGATCAGCCTGTACAAATACCCTGCAACTTGTACTGTGCAAAATTTCTTAACCCGCTATTCACATCAAAGTACACAGTCCCAGCACTGAGACTTCGAAAGCTGAGATTTCTAGGCCAGGCAGATCTGGGTGTACACCATAAACATTTCAATAGCTAAGACCACATTTTCCAAAGCCATTTAGGGCCCCAGCGAGCTTCCAAGCAGCACTCGGGCAGCCCAGCAGCCACTGACAGTGCCCTACATTGTGCTGAAGCACCTCTGAATGTCTTTGCTATTATCTATTTATTTAAATTTATCCCAAAGTCCTAAAAGCCATCACTAGAAACGGGTTAGGTTCTCAGCATGTAAAAGTACATCCTAAATATACATATAAAACATAGGTAAGCTAGTCACCTAAAATATACTAGTTAGCTTAAAGGTATTGCCATCAATTACACCACCATTACAACTGCAGCTTAAAATGCTATTAGAAACTTCTGGCAATAGAGCTTTGCAGTATCCGGAAACTTGTCTTGTTATGACAAGGTTCTGATTATTTTCATAAGAATGATTATTTAAGCTTCCTTACATTATTGAAAATCCTACGCTAACAACAGAATTGTCTTTTGTATTGGCTAAATAAATCAGCACAGTAAACAAGGGCAATAATATTCGTTTTCAGTTAGAAGGCAAAAGTGAAGTCAAAATGGGGAACACGGAAAATAATCACAGACTTACATTTTAAAACACAGCTAGCATTCCCAAAACCAATTAAACACGGTTTTTGTCTTTTCTCTCACTTTTAAACTGCCGCTGTAGCTTTCTAGCTATGAAACCGTCATTGTACACAAAACACTGGGAGAAGACAGAAGGAAACCCATGCGGCCCATTAACCTCTACACACACCGAGTTACACAAGCGCACAACAGGAATAAATTACCACTGTCTCTGGTATCCTTATAAATACACACACGTACTCACAACACTGGGAGAGTCATTTTCCACCACAAAGGTGAAGGACTGAGTCCGTACAGGACCAGGCAAGCAGACACGGGGCTGCAGGAAATCAAGCGTGCTGTCTTGCAACTAAATACGTTTTAAAATAGTCTAACACGTTCGTTGTGCTGGAAATGCCAAAGGATGCTCAGAGCATGTAAGTATTCGTTCATAACTTTCTACCTATGTGCAAGTTAAATTTGACAGTAAAAGAATAAATGAAGAAAATCTCAAGCGCAAATAAAATTTACCTATTTTAGACTAAGGAAGCACCAGGGGCATGTCTGCTAAAGCTCTAGGGTAGGTCAGAAGTACAGCTGTGCTGTTTTACCTTTTCTTCCTAAACTTGGAGATTTTTGCATGGGTATCAATTGTTTAAAATTGCTGCTAACTTCCAATTTTTTCTTTCATACAAGTCTAAGAAGCAGCCTACAGTTACATCTCGAGTGTTAACTCTAAAAATCTAGGTAGAGCTGTCCATCAGCTAACCCTAATACTGCTAAGAGAGCATTAGGCAGACTGGCAAAAAGCCACATCCAGTTTGAAACGTGTACTGAAAATTTCCTCTGTCAGATGAATCTTTAATCTATTTATAATCTGCAATGTTTCCTCTAAACAGCACTCCATGTCTTACCTTGTATCATTTTCCAAATAAATGCCATGCCACAGAGCTAAAACATACATCCAAATAGAAAAGTGGATTCATTTCTTTTAAAAGCAGAATGTTTAAGAGATTGACCGTATTATAATTCAATCTACAGTCATTATTACCAGAACAACTCAAAAGCAATTCCTGTCATCTTCCCTGCTGCAGTGTTTTGGAAGCCAGGGCCCCTGCTACAAGAAAGCAATTCTTTCCTTTTTTGCACATCTTTTCATTAGAAAACCAAAACACTGACAAAAACTATTATATCTCTTCTGACATTTCTTTCTGGGAGTAAGGGTCTTCAACCCACGTTCTTGCGAAATTTGTTTAGGTAACTAACATCATCTTTTGTAAATTCTTCATATGTGAAGAATTTGAACCTAAACCAGCCAGCTTCTTCCCTTCCTGAGCCATTACAGAGAGCGCTCTGTTCTGCTCCCCAGATTTCCCCCTTCGCTGCAAGAGAGAAGGGACCTGCAGTGACAGGGAGAGAGATTTCAGGTTATATGGCAAGAATCCATCTGATCTGAGATAAAGCTTTTTAGCAGCAGGTAGAAGAAAAAAAACACTGCTGTGGATGCAAATGCAAGTATTAGGGCTATTCCCACCCACATGCTTTGCTAACAATTCACTAGGACAGCAGCCACACAGAAATTAGGTTTCCTTGCACACACCTTCATCATGTCGGGCTGTATAGAACAGAAGTAAATTAGCAACAAACAAGTTAGCAACTACAAAGAGCCTTTCAATAGCTATTTTACTTTTGTACTACAGTCTACACAGTACTTATTTTCTTTCAGAAGCCACAGAAACTAACAAAGAAAATACGTGCTGAGGTTTCACTATGATTATTTATGACCTATTTTATGTATCTGATTATGCAGCATTCACAGTAGCCAGATTTAAGTCAAGCTTCTTACACTGCACGATCATTCAGCAAAGACGTATGTTTTCAGCTCTCATCTCTGAGCTGCACATGATGGTAGCTGGCTTCTGGAGTTGAATTTTGAGTTGTTGGTACCACTGACAAGCCTCACCCGAGACCGGAGACCGCCTGTCCACAGCACTGCATGAGCCACAGCAGACAGTCCTTGACCAAGAGCTTACAACATAAACGAAGAGAAATGAGAAAAAAGTCCAGCTGTGACAGAGTCCCCACAAGATGTGCACTGTATGTTAAGAAGGAGGGTCTCGTTAACAGCTGTTGCTGTACTATTCAGTCATTAGATGGTTTTAATCTAAAAAAAAACAGAACCAAAAAATCTATTTTTCCACGTGAAAAGATGTTTTTGTTTCATGCAATTCACACGCACGCTAAGCTAACGCAACCCTAATCCTGCTTTCTCTTAGAAAACCATCAAACGCGAAGTCAACATGAGCAGCAAGGACACCAGCCTGACCTTTCCCAGACTCACACCACCCATCCGAGAAGGAAAACTCCGTGGGGATGGCCACCGCGACACACGGGCAAAACGGAGACAGAGCACGGCCGAGACGAGCCGGCCCTGCTCAGCACCCCATTAACGTCCTCCGCATTACGGCACGACCTGGTATTTACGTCCCCGATGCTCAGATAGCGAGGCACCCAGTCCATTTGGTGCCTATCAGATAGCAGGGCTATCGGGGGAAATCTTTATCTGCTTCGTATAACACGGCTGGATAGAGTATATCTGGAATTCAAACGTTATGCTGGTACTTCGGCTATTTTAGTTGCTTCAGTGACGCACCAGCCCTCTATCTGCATCTCACAGGGATGAAATACAGAAAGAAGGCAGCAGCTATGTAGGACGACAGCAGCGAGACGTCTCGCCATGCCGAAAACAAGCCGGGAAAAGCAGCAGTCCTGGCAACAACACTCTATACAGCTTCACTGCAACGGGGAAAAGACTCGGGAGGGTTGGGGGTTTTTAATTGTAAATACTTGAAATACATATGTCTGAGGCAACATGATGCTGTATGTTTCCATTCACACCTGTGATAATTAGGCCTGACTTTGATACAGTAATTATTTTTTATGATGCTGCTAAAACACTACATTTTACCCTGCATATTTAAGCAAGAACATCTTCACTTCCTTTCTTATGACTGACAAAATTACACTCTCCTAGCTAAAAAACCTCTCTCTACACTGCTCTGGTTCACCAAGTTCCAAACCAGTCCTATGAGTCCTTCCAATCTACTGGAGTCAGATGCCAATAAGGAACAGAGGCAAGGATACAGCCCTTAGTTTCTGTTTTACTCCAAACTTCAAGACTACCTTTTTCTTGATGTTCGTAATTTTTCATCTCTGCTACTGATAATGTGGATGTTTCTTTAATATCTTTCTTTTTGTAGGTCATATTCTCATTACATTTAGAGATGTTCTCTAAAAGATACTGAATGAGAGCTTATTACCATACAGTTATTCAGAGGTTTTGGGATCAATGCTGCATGACCCATGAACAGCCTGGCAAAGAAGATTGGCAATGTACTGCGAGAGGAAAATTCTGGCTACGCAGGACGAACTGCTCCTCTTCAACTGCTGTTGAACTACAAGACAGAACTACAAGCTTGATGAACATCTGGAGGAAACCCAAAGTATTTAATATGTCCAAGAAACTCAGTTACCTGAAAGTTTTTTCTTCTATTTTACAATGTGTCATCTCATTTTATGGTTACACAGAATTCACATAACAACATAAAATTTCTAGCTTCACAGGAGGAAAACGGTGTTAAAGACTACTAGAAAGAAAAATCAAGTCAAGAGAAAGCCCTGCTGCCAGCGGTGTAAGTTTGGATTCAGAGACAAGTCTCTCTGTTTGGAAGGGCCAGACACTGTTCCTGGAGCTTCTGGTTCACTCCTCAACAGGAATGCTTTGGACTTGGCTCTTCCAAGTAAAGCTTCCAGATAACAAGATAGCCACTAAAAAGGAAGCAGTCAGCGGAACAATACTAATTACACCCTCCCTGTCCCCTCCCCTCAATCTGATGTCTTTTAAAGATGATAAAGTTTAGGGCAGTAAGGACTGTAAGGTCTGAGCATCCCTCAGTTGCACAAAGTTCTGGGCAGCAGGCAGAACTATTCAAATATGAAAAGAAACTAAAAGAAAAACTCATTTATTTCTCACTTTGATATTCTTATGGAGATGCACAAATAGATCTCAATTTTTATAGCCTTTAAGGGCAACACATCATGAAATTTAGTCTTTCAAACTGAATTTAAATGCATCCTTAAATTACAGAAAAAAGGCTTTTGTTCCCATAAGATGGCAATCAAAAACAGATGCACTAAATAATGTTGCTGTTATGAGTTTAGGCAATTTTATTTCCAAGACAAAAGAATGCTTCTTAAGCAAAAGCTTTGATTAATTATTTTGCATCAGGAAGAATGAATCTTTTTTTAATTGTAGCAAAAAAATTCATTATTGATTAAAATGTCATTTTAAGTAAGACATTATGGAACCAAAAGATCATTTCTGCTCTTTCCAAATTAAGCATACAAAACAAAAATTTAAACTGTAAGTAAAATGCCATATATTGCATTGGAAGGAATTTCCAATAATAGTAACTGCTTTATATCGGTACAAACAAACTTTGTCTTAATTAGATTGACCTTTAAAAAGCTTCTCAGGCATTTGAGAAATGTAAATACTTAAAGCATGATTCATTCACATTCCTGTTTGCTCAGACAACTCTGAAAGCTTTGAAACATAGAGCTGGGGCCGATTCCATCCTTCCTGCAACTCTGCTGGGGGGGGTCCAGCCAGGCCTGGGATGAGCCTGGTGCCTTCCGACCGCGTGGTGACCTGGGGCGATTTGGACCTTGCGTACGCATGGGCACAGCTGCGAAATACAGCAGGAGCTACGACAGCTCGGTACTCGTGAGGAGCGAACGGGTGATGGGGTTGAAGATGAAGCGGCATCGCTGCACCACAAGAGGTACAGAGTTCATGTTATTTGCCCACAGGTCATGAATTTTCTTAAGAAGATTCCTACTTTTCAGTGTAAGCATACAGACTACGGCATGTCTCTTCCCACGCGGATAGTCCATACAGACTATTCCTCAGAGTTTGTGTAGGTTGACTTGTGATACATCCCACACGGAAGACTCGCAGGACCACACGGGTAACCTGCAGATTCTGTCTCAGAGCAATTTTCTTTTATTGATGCTGAGTTTATCCTTGATAGAATGAGGAAGTGAATTTGATATAAGGGAATTTATTTTGCCAGTTTATGATGCTGTTTCACAGTATGTGGGCCTCACGCATCAGAGGGTAACAGAGCTCATGTTTCAATGCTCAGACTTGTCATCTCTCGTTCTCCACCTCTCCTTCCCAGTGACCACTGCACAAACCTTGCAACCAGCATAATAATAAATAATAGACGACCTTACTCAGCAAGTGACTGTGTATGGAAGGGATGCAGAATTTGGAATAAACCCAACAAATGTAGTAAGAAACCCCAGACTTTGCCTGAAACAGAGAACAAGAGATGGATGTATATCTTACCAAGGTCAAGGAAAACTAGTCAGCTCCTTAAAAATATTACTCGTATACACAACCACACCGTTACAAAACCAACACAATCCTACTCAGGCTGCCTTCTACGTGTTGGTATGTGCAACCTTCCCTTCAAAGGTAGTTCGCATCCTCAGGATTCAGCCGCGCCAGCAGAGCTCACCAGCAGAGCGAGCATCGCTGCATCAGCCCTTACAACTCGCTTTTACCTACGTCCACAGAAAGCCTGTTCCCCCTCATCACCGCGTGCGCTCCTGATTGTTCGTTTGAAACTGTCAATTTAAAACATTTCTCTTATGAACTTTAGCTCTAACTAGACTACAGAGACTGTGAGTGTTCCTAGCAATAAAGGAAGATTAAGGCTGGGAAGGACAAGCAAGTATCATAAAAATAACAGTGTATAATTGGGTAGCCTACCATAGCTGGCGAAGAGAAATGAGCAGGTCAAGCAATTGAGAACCAGGAGAAATGACCTTAAAAAGTTCTGTCTGGGGACAGACTGCCGATGGTCTCATCAGCATTCAGCTCCACCACCACAGTCTGGAGGAGGAAACATAATGCAGAAAATGGAAAGGAGGGAGATAGAAGAGCAGTGGGAAGAAAAACATCTTTCTTAATTCAGCCAGGGAGGAGATGGAAACCAGCCGTCTGCAGCCTTTTTTTTTTTTTTATGAGTCCTCTGGTCTGTGACCCACCCACTAATATATTTTCAGTATCACATATAATCTCTAAGAAAACAGATTAGTGCTTTACAAAGAAAGCAGTTGGTAGAAAGGTGCTGTCAGATCTTTTGCAGCATATTCCTATTGTTTCATGAGAAGTGAGAGGGTCTTTGGGTGGGATTTCCAACAATGCTCAGTAGATTGAGGTGCTCAGTGATTTTCAGCAAGAGCCAGACACCAATCTACCTTTTATGTCTTTGAAAATCTCCTTTTACTTGTAAGCTTTTCAAGACAGATTGTGGTTTCCTAGGTGTTTATATAGCTCCTTTGGCATTTGGGTGTTACGGCAATATAAAGTGATATTGAGAATTGGTTATTTTCTGTTATTTAGCTTTTCCATCAGGTTTTTACAGCTTTTATAATGAAAAAAGATTTTTGGAGAAAAAGGACAATTTTGTAAATGCATACATATACACAATTTTCACATGTGTTTACAGGTTATCAGTGAGAAACTGAAAACCTCCAGAATTTTTTTTGTTGTGTTCTTCAGGATTCCATTTTTCAACCATGATACTTTTGCCTGAATATTTTTTTTCAATGAAGAGTGATCTTTCTAAATTTTACTCTAAGCTTTTCCAACAGAAAAGAAAATAAATTGTAGGTTTAACAAAACAAGAAAATCCCACTCAGCTAACAATCCCTGCACACGGGGAGGGTGGACGCTCTGCGTTTGTGGACTACACAGGAGCAGCTTTTTGGCCATGAGCCGAAGTCCTTCCAATCCCCATTCCACATACACGGCAGCGTCCATTACCCAGCAAAGACTCAGGTGTAATTACGCCTTCTAACCTGCCCGGCAGCCACAGAGATTCGGTTTCTAATTTCCATTACTTCATTGCAACAAGTTCATAATTAGACAATGATAATAATATGACTAAAGATACAAGACGAGAACTTCTTCATAGCTTCCATGTCTTCTTGTACAAGGGGTGAAGAGCAATGGAAGCACTGGCAGTGCTGCTTGCCTTCAAACCCATTTAAATTTTTCATGCTCTGGCATGGGTCTTGATTCAAACCTTCAGATAAGGAATGGTGCAGAGCCCCTGCACACACGTAGAGTTACTCATACATTAAGGTTTATTCCCCACACTGTTGCTTCAATGACATAAAAAAAAATTATTAATTTTCAGCAGGGATAAGCACCCTATTAGGAAAATGCCATCCCCAGATGAAATAAATATGCAAAAAGCCAGAATCAAATATTCTCACCAGGCAGGTTCCCTTCTACTCAGCTGAGGTCAAATATGAAGACAAGCTGTAGGAGGTAAACCCATATCTGCTTTGCCATATGTCACCCTATCGTACTTATCCTCAGACCAGTTAGCTCTTTCAAATGTCATTAAAATTGACTATATTGAAAAATACCTTAAGATCACAGCATCTGTGTTGCTCCTGACCCATGATATTTAGGTCTATAAAAGATTTTCACCAATATGCTATAAAAGAGCAGGCACACGCTCCATTCGTAGATACGCAAGACTTGGTCCTGCGAGGTGATGACAGCCCTCAGCTCTCATCAGCCTTAAAGTGATGACGATACTCAGCAACTCCGAAGGTCTGCCCTGCGCTAAATAAAAAGACAGTTACACATTTAGCTCCAGATGCTGCACAAGTCTCTCCCACACAACTTATCTAACTTCTCACTGCAGCTAACAAACATAAGGCTGATGTTATTACTACTGTAATTTTTTCACATTAATAAACAATTAAGCGAAGCGTTCGCTCACAGCACACTGTCTATTACTGCATTTTTTTTTTCATAAGGCTTTTTTGTTTAAAAGTCTATGGGCTGAAACCTGTGCAAAATCTGAAGAAAAACAGCTGGGCTATTTCTCCTATGGAAAGTTACGGAAAATCAATGCTGGACTCGCTGTGTCCTAAATCACCTGGAATTCACCTCTCCCAGCTCTATGTGACATATCTGCCATCGTGGGCACTTCAGCTCACAGATCCCATACTTTCCAGGCCAGGAACCTGGCATTTTCACTGCAAGGTCACCAAACCTCATTCTTCCCCCCACCCCAGCACACCATTTTTCTGGAAATTTGGTTGAGATTTAAGCGGTATGAGATCTCAGGGCCTTTAGAAAATGCCAGGACATCCATGTGATCATTTTTATAGTGGTTCATCGATTCTTCGGTGCTCATTTTCACATAGGGATTATTTCAGAAAGGACTAACAATCACATTAACAGATTAGCTCTGGCACTTCTAAAATATGCACTAGCACCTCCAGTTTTCAACAAGTCTTATTTTGCAAATGGGAACCAATAAATATCAAGAAATGCTGGTTTTGGTGGAAGAATCACTATATATTTTATATACTTAATTCATTTTAGATACTATCAACTCCGATTAATATGCATGACGCTGAAGGAGAGGCCACCAACTTGACTGCGTTAGGCTGCTGCGAATCACTCATCCTACAACTTCGTGGTGCTCTAAGAGCAGAGTTTACAATCAAGACCTACATGCAGCTCAGGCAGCTGCAGGAAAACACTGAACGCCGGCACAAAACCCGCCGGCAGCACAATCAAAAGCAGAGACGTTGGAAAGGTTGGGGTTCATTTTCAAGGTACCACCCCCTGCTCCACATTACCAACGATGCCTCTTGTAGAAGAAAAACCATTTCGAGCCAGGGGCAGGTCTTACGTTTATGGCAGAGATTTGTTCTCAGGATTTCCAGGGATGCCCACGGGCTCGGCTGGATGGCACAAGCTGGAGCCCATCTGCTTCAGCTACTGCTCTCCCCCACTGCCATGCCATCCATACGCAGCAATAGCTGCTGTCTCGGTGTTGTACCAACAGATTTAGGAAATGAGCGGCTAACGAAACAAACAACAAGGTGGAGAGTTAAATTCCCAGGGGATCTGGCCGTCCGCAGCAGAATTGAGGTGCAATGAATCCGTCCAAAATCTAGCACAATACTGAAAATGGCTACAAGACCATCCAGGGATTGGTTCCTGTAAACTATAAAAAGCATCACAGCGCAGGTGCAGAATTCAGGTCTAGTTCCCTAGTTTAAAGTGGCTACAGTTTCAGTTCACCTATTATCAAAACTAATTTAATACTTTATAAAGCATTTGCACCTGCCATCTCTAATCGAGGACTGGTTTTTCATTGTGTTATAGACTGCTGGATATGCTTGTACCAAATTATATGAGACTTTACCTCTGTTTAGTAACATGCAAGAGGCCTACTGCTCACAAAAATCTCCTTGGGCTAACACGGAATAAAAAAGATTGCTCCTATGCCCAAGTTCATACAGCCTAATTTAAGAGAGGTTTAGGCATACCTCTGCAACAGACCTACTACAAATCACAAAGTTCATTAATTTTCAAGTACTGGGGGGG
>JANXJC010000037.1:21994978-22042320 GCA_027564655.1 Leptodon cayanensis | reverse complement strand
GGGGGGAGGAGACAATCTTTGTGCAACTTGTTACATGTTTCTCCTTAAATCCTTCTTTAACAACAACAAAAAAAGATTAATTCTGTAATGTTAGATTTAAGAGATCTGAACAAAATTACAAAGAAGGCATGGCATACAGATGTCTTCGCTTCCCCAGCAGGCTTGGTTCTCATCTACCCCACAGAAATTTGGCTAGAGGAGCTGTGATTTTCATCTACGGGAAAACAGAGTTGCACTAAAAGTCTTTTTGCTTCTCTTGCAACTTACAGGACACGATGCTGTGTGTATCTGCTTTGTCCTATACATTAGAGATGTGTACATCTCAATTATTTGTTTGCTCAAGAGACTTTTCCAAAGAGAGAGTAAAGGCTGGCTGAACATTACCTCTCTAAGGGCCGTGTAACTCGTTCAAATAACACACATGGGCTTTGCAACATGAGATGAAGCCACAAGCCATCAGCTACACCAGAAGCACGGAGGGATGTACTTCATTAACCACATATCTTGCTAGATTATTACTACTCCAGTAAATCATAATTCCTGCACCTATTACTTTAAAAATCCCAGCTACAGAGACTTGTCCGAGGAGAATAAAGAGTGACCTTTGCTCTCCCGGGCAGCGTGGCACCTCACCGGCCAAGGACTGTCCAGTGATCAGCTTCTCATACTCCAACTCTTCAACTCTTTGCTCTTCCAACGCTCCCGTTGTCCGAAATAATTACACTGCTCCTTTTCCTCAGACAGGATCTCCCCGAGGTTTCTATTAGCGCAACCGTGGGGACCTGCTGCTCAGTAAATCCAGCTGCTTCCCTCACATCCTCCCCCCGGCCCCTCCATAGTCCCAGTCCAGCAAACACTTACGCATGTGAGTTTCTCAAAGCATGCAGAGAGTAGTCAAGTCACACGGGACTACTCAGATACTTACCTGTGTTCTACAGGAAGACGTAGAATAAAATAATGTTGCCCTCCTAAGTTATTCACAACATGGCCATTGCTTTCAGTTGAGGAACATGACTACACCACTATGGAACTGGAGCTGTTTCTTATTTTCTATACCATACCCACTAGAACATTTTTACAAGCCATGAATACATGGAAAATACCTTGCTTTTAGCTTTCTGGGAAATGTTTTTATCTGTACAGGTGATGGGTTAAGTAGGTATTTCCAAGGCTTCTCCATTTGCTCCTGACAACCTCAAAACGCCCCATCATTTTTTGGAAGAGCCTTAAGCTCAAATGCTTAGGGACGCAAAACACTGTTTAAATTTAAAAAATGATCAGGTTGCCAACTCTTAAATAAGTCAGTTGCTGAAGTTCAAATACAAAAACATTATGGTCTGAAAGGAGGTTTCTTAGTAATAAGTTCTGCTTCAGTTGCACCAAAATATTAGTTCTGGCTGGATTTTCAGCTGGTGCAAACAAGCAAAGGAAAAAAACCCACAAAAAAACCAAACAAAGCACAAACAAGGCCAGATTCAGTTCTTCATTGCCATGAAGTGAAGTCCACAGCTAAGATTCATACAAGCTAATTGCATGATAAGATTATTCAAAACATTTCACATCTATGTAGTGGGTTTTGTCCATAAGCTTCCTAAAGAGCTTAACAAGCAATATATGAAATATAAAACCTGCATTAATTTTAACTTCAGACTAGACTAATAAAAAGTCCATACTAAATTCATTAGCATCCTCTTATCCCCCCCAACAATACATAGTAGACACTTGACTCCACAGTAGAAACAGTAAAACTATCACCAGTGACCTTCTGAAATTCAGACAGAAGAGACTAGATTTCATTAGTATTCCTATTAAGACAATAGAGCCTCTCTGTAAATTACTGGTTATTAAGAAATTAAATGGTACAGAACAGATTGCTTCTGTGTGCAGCATCAGACTCGACTCTGCTGCTCAACCTTTTGCCAAGACAGGCTGCAATGGATTGATCACGCAGTGCTGGAAATAATTAATATGTTGTGGTGTTACCGAGCTTGAAATCTCACACACAGAAGTAAGTTCAAGTACATTTGCTGCTTCCAGAAGATGATGATCGTCAGGATCTTCTCATCATCAGCTGTGCTACCTCACCCTTGCATGTCGAGCAAGCAGCACACGGCTGCTGTCATTTTTTGTCGCTAATTGTTCCAGTCATCTCCCTGTTGGAGGAGCTTGAACAGCTCTGGAAGAAGCAAGCTACGAGGTGAGGGGCATTGCTGCTCACTGCTCAGGATGCTGTAACCCGTCTAGGACACGTGAAGTTACAAACCAGAAGAGGGACCATCAGACCAGGAAGCCGTGATGAGCCCTAGTCACAAAGCCAGAAAAATTAGAAGCAAGCTGGTTTTTTTTGGACCTAGGAAGGAAGGAAGGAAGAAGACCCCACCATGGATCGCAAAGGCAACCGACAAACTGCCAAGATCAACTGAAAGTTGAGAGCTATGAGAGAGCACCAAGCCAGGGGAACACTGTTAGGGTCCTTATCTTACTCAGCACTTTATCTGGGCTCTAGACCTTCCAGTTTCACTTACAGGAATCACGCCAGAATACCTTCATTATTTAATACAATTTGTCTATGTGATACTCCCAAATCACACTGCACAGCTTTTCAGGTTCGTTAACTCTCTGCACATGGGTCATGGGCACATACAAGGACAAAGGGGAAAACCATCTCATCTTGTTAAGGTTTCCCTGGATTTCCCATTCAAATAAAAAAAAAAAAAAAAAAGTCCTGGTAAGTAAAACCTTACTTTCCACACAGCAAGTTTCAGAAGGGACCATAGATGTTCGAATATTTTTACGACAGAATTATTTCCCTGGTTGACTTTTCCCTTCAGCTACATCTTTTCTTTTATCTCGTCTCAGTCCTTTATCATACAATAAAGATTAATTTTGAATTTCTGCTGATTGTATGATCTTGGACTTCATGAACAAAAAAACCTCTTTTATGGGAGACATTAATATTCACAGTGACAGCTCTGAACTGCTACTTTTCAGAAAGGTTTAATAATTTTCTAAAACCTCTTGATTTTCTCACAATGAGTTGTATTCAGGCTAACTTTTCTACTTGTCTTGGGCTATGTCATTTACCTTGAGCCTTGTCTGGGTAACAAGCACTAGTCAAGTCCCTTATTCATTATGTCACTAATTGCAATTTCTTTTCCTATTATTTATAACAGATAACTCCTGTGCAGAGCAGAGACTTGGGAGAAAAGTGGTATGAAAGTACTTTTCCTCTTCTCTTCAGGCACCGTCCATGCAATCCCACACCTTTCATCCAAAAAATGAACTTTAAAAGTAGAAAAGGTGAATTAGGAGCCTGTCATTCCAGGCTTTTCCCAGTTTGGGATTATACCCACTCCAGAGATGGCCAGGTACTCCCCCAGGGCATCAGCAAGGGGGAAAAAAACTCAGCTCTGAACATTAATCAAGTAGCTGCCTTTGAAGTATGGCTCCTTTTGCCAGACCAGGCAAAAACATTCAAACAGAAGCTTCTTTCCCCAGAAACCTGGGGGCAGAGATAACCCCACTTCCAGACAGGGCTCCTCACAGCAGGAACCCGAGGTTAAAAAAAATTTCAGTAAAGGGTTTCTTCGATTAAAATGTTCCATTTAAGCAGGTCATGAGCTTTTGAAGGGCGATAAAAAGCAGGTGGGAATACATATCACTGAGATGCCTCCTCCAATGAAGTCAGAACAGGTATTTTTTTTCTTGAGCTGAAATACTTTGTTAGTAAAGATTAGAAAAAAATAATTTGGGCTTGGAGGACAGAAACTGGCACACACAAGTACTGTCCTATATTTAGTAAAGTTAGCTTAAAAATATGTATTTACTTGGCTGGCCCTAACCTGCGGTGCGTGGTGCAGAATTGGGATGAGGATCTCCTGCCTTCAGAGAAAGCCAGCCGTGCATCCAGCCAGGACCAACAGCGTGAGCTGCAGCGGGACGAGGGCACCGATCGCTGGGATGCTACGCATCATCCAGCTGCTCTTCCCCAATTGCCCCGAAGGGTTATTCTGATGACGATATAATGCGTCACAAGAGACTAAATCCAGTTTCTTTCCAAGCCACCTTTTTTCTGGTTATCACGTGCACTGAGTAGCGATAGAATTAAGCTCAGCTGCTCTCTAGATGACACACCACGCTCTGAACATCAAGTCTCTGATGATTTCGTAGCGATAAAAACGCTTTGAACCACAGTCTAAATATTTTGTTCCTTAAAATATTTAATAATCCACTCATTTATTATTCTGTACTGATCAAGAGATTTCAGAGAATCACACAGCAAATTTCTGTAACAAAGTTGTTAGCACTGGGCTCAGCTAACTTTCAGCAGCGCTCTTCTAGTGGCTTTGATCTCCTTTTTGTTTCATTGCCATTAGCAATACAGACTTTTTTACTCCACCCTCATTTTTGCCCTGGTTGAGTATTGATGAGGTTAAGAGGATTACTAGCTGCATCCTACCACCTGCTCCTCTGATCCTTGGCTTTCAGGGCTTTCAATACATTGTACACATACCTTGGGCTCAGTTATTACAAACACTGATAATCTTCTACTTCCTCAAGGCTTGTTTCCATCTTATTTGAAGATAGCTGTAATTATTAATCTCCTTTTAAGGTCTAATTTCTTTTTAGTTAAAGACAACTTTCATCTCGTTACTAATCTTCCTTTTATTTCAAAGGAGACTAAAGTTAGAGTGAGCAGTCACATCTGTAGAAAATAATGACATCTGTGAAAAATATTTAATTGCATTTTTTCATACAAAAAGTTTTAGTTTTACTTCCAAATAACTATAGAACTATTCTGATATTAGCGTTCAGCAGACCCTTCACTCCTACCCCACCATTCCTTTGTGCTTGCTGACAAAAAAGCCTCTATATCCTAGTGTCGAAGGTTTTTTTCATATCTTTTTGCCATTTTATTTCACTTGGATTTTTTTTTTTCCTACCACTTTCCCATATACTGTTCCAGATCGATGACAACTGTTTCTTTCGGTCTGCAATATTTGTGGCATTGGAACAGGGTCTTTTTGGTTCTGGCTTTGGTTTGATCTACATATGGAAGACAGCATCAGGTGGCAATTAATCTTCTATTTATGCAATAAAACCCCCAATAAAATAGCATTCCTCAAGCCCATGTCTAAATGAGATGTATGAAAATGTATTTTAGTACATTTGATTGCATTCTTTTTAAACAAAGTTCTATTTCAACAAGGCAAATCAACTCAATTTACAGCCAAATGGCATCCCTTCTGACAATGGAAAAGCTTTTCTTTTCCTACTTTTCCATCTGGTTAAATTCTCTAGAGGTGCAGTTGACATTTCCTAGCTGCTTTTTGTCCTCACGTTCTCTTTAATGTCTCAAGATTACCTAGGTCCACTTTGGTGAAACAGTTAAATACCCATTTGCTCTCTTCTTCATATAGAACAAATAATAATCTGTAGACTACGTACAAATTAACTACATCATATAAATCCTTTATTTGTAGGTCATATAGATAATTTAATACTTCTCACTGAAGGAATGGATTGACTTCAAGAGAAAGACTTACTGTTACAATGCATGGCAGACAGTCAGTGTGTACACTGCCTAAAGACCATTTCCCATCCCCGGAATGAATCTTTAGAAACAAGGGTATGAAATTATAATGTGCTAAAACCAGTAAGGAAACCATCTGATCCATATACAGACCAAGACAATTTGATAAACTAAATACAATATTCTATATCTATTTAATATTAAGACCTGGACAGAAATTCAAATCCTCCTTTCCGCTGTTCCACCATCTTAGTGAAGTTGTACAGTATTTCACCAGGAAGAGATTCAGCAACCCTCCCCCCTAAAATTATGCATGCAATTTCTTACATTTCAATCTTCTGTAAGATTAAATGTGTCACATCAAAAATTTTCATTGACCTGAAGCTGACTGGTTATCTGCTACGAAGGTGGTATTTTAATTACCAAAGTTAATTACCATCTCCATGGAATGCAATTTCCTAACTTCATGCCGTTGTAAAATAGGAAATGGAAAGTACAAGCGGTGCAGAATCCACAGAAGGTCTACACAAAGGCTTCTGTATGACTAATTGGTCTGAAATTTAATCAGTTAAATTTCTGTTTCATGTTCCTTTGATAAGATTATCTTAATTACTTTTTACAGTATCTAAGTAGGAGAAATAAAGAAAAAAAAAACCCTATCTGCTGAAGGGGAAAAGCTAATTCATAAGTCTAAAGGGAGAAAGGAAAATAAGGGGAGGGGGAATACACATCTGTTGATTAGGCTACATAAAGCTGAAATCTCATACTTCCAACGCTTCATGTTTCCAAATAGTCATGAATATACTGAACTCTTCGGAAATTTGAACTTATACTCAATCAAATTGCACAAGTTTTTTTAGCCCTTGTCTTCTTTAAAAGGCTTCACATGTGAACTGGTTATACACAAATATGCCAAAATAAGGGCAAGGATCGCCTGTCCCATCAGCTCCAACACCATCCTTGTGAAGTACTAATACCGTTCTGGCATTTTATACATTTTATATGGTGGCTGTAGAGTCTCTATCATCATGAGAAAAAAAAAAATACAAAAACTTCAGACACAAAGATTTAAGATGAAAGAGAAACCTCATTCTGCAATATCACAGGTCCCACAGGGTCTTAATAATCTCACCAGCGGAGAACCCGGGGGCCCTTTCATTTTCACCTTGCCTTGGACTAAAACACGAGTCACGCTAAGGACGCCTATGCTGCCAAAAGCCAAAGTCAAACCCCTCGGGCAAATTCTCTTTGGATTTTTCTCAAGAATTGTTTATACATTCAAAACACCACATCAAAATTCGCACGCTGTCGTAACATCTAGCAAACAAGCGGCAGGGAGAAGGCAGTGCCACAAACCAGGACCGCCGAGAGCCCCCGTGGGGGCTGCAGCTGGGGCATTCGGAGGCTGCGAGCAAGGCGAGAGCAAGACCACCCCTCTGAAGTGCTGTGCCATGAAGAACTCAATCGCGCGGCCAACAGCGAGGACGCAGATTTGTTTTCACCTATCGCTGCTAACCTCTCTTCTCTCCATCGTTTTCCTGCTGGATACTAAGGTGACAGATCTGGGCTCCTCTGTCTTCATAAAGCTCCTCAGAAAGAGGGCGAGCTCTCCGAGCACGCCTTACCCAGTTCTCGTGACATCCAGCTCCAAAGCAAGCCGACGTTGGCACGGCAAATAAAAGCTTCCCTCACACCTGGCCCCAGAGAGTCTCTGAGCCGGGAAATGCTCTAGGAAGTCCAGGAAAACAGCTATTTATGTGATTAGAAACAAAAAATCCACACCCACGTGAGAACAGTTTTGAGCTCTCACTTGCAAACTGTATTGTAAGCGCGTGTGTCCTGACCCTGCCGGATCAGGACCAAAGTACTCCCCGGCAGACCACCGCTGTCCTCCCGCACTACCAGCCCTTGGACGATACTCTGGATGGGACCACCACACATGATCCCATTATGACATTGCAGTATTATTTTAGAAGTGATTTGGGATAATTTCATTTCTCCAAACTCAACTCAGCAAACTGCAGATTTGTTATTCAGACATGGACTAAGCCACCAGGCTCCAGTTCACCCATGCTCATAGCGTGCTTTAGAAGACCTCTGCAGATTAATTTCCCTCTCCTTAAAAACCCAACTGCTTTACAAGCTTCTGATTTTGAAAATTTGTTTTGTTCTCTATTCAGATATGAACTCTTGTGTTTACATACTTAGTGGTATGTAAAAGCTGTTCATTTTTAATTTGATAGAAGAGGTTCAGTGTTTCCAAATGTAAGTTTTTGATAAATGTGATTTCTATGAGATTAAAACAGAGCAAAATTAATGTCTGTACTTATTTTGTTTCAATTATGTCAACAATTCATTTGCATAAAATATTGTTTTCATTCCTCTTTAGTGCAACACATAATAAAGCTTTGTATTTTTAATTTATCTAGATGAACAAATATGAAGGTTCTGCAGCAGTGTGGAGAATCTTGTTTAAGAGTAATTTCAGCTGAAAATCAAGATTTTGGACTGCCAGAACTTCTCTTACAACAGAATTCTGGTTTTTTCAGATAACTTATTTTAAGTCTGTACTTTTTTAGGCAAATGGTCACTTGAAGTCTGTCTGTTCAATATTACTGCAGGTCTCATCCTGTTATTGTTTTCTTCTGCGGTAGAAATAATACATTGCATTATTAGCAGTGAGATATGTTTCTATTTAAAAAGATCAGACAAAAATAAAAACCAAAAGATGCCTTATCCAAATCCTCTGAACTCAAAGGGCTGTTTTCACCCATACTCATGGATACTGAGCAAGGTCCTCTCTCTCTGCAATTAAATGAAGACTCTGAACCAACTGAAGTTTAATTACACTTTCAGATGTGTCCACGAGAGCAAACTAGAAATGACAAGAGATGCATTGTGATCACAAACTTTTGCTCCTTCAGTCCTAGAAATGAAGGAGAGAGGAGGCCTTTGAAATGTTACATTATAAAATTTATTCAAGAAAATAGATTGAATCCTGGAGGTGTCTGAGCCTCCTCATCTTCATGGGATTTCTGGTCCCTGTGATAATTAACAAAGAAATGCACTTAAATGGAAGACACCTTTCTTGTTGCTGTCCACAAGCAATTTATGAATTGGATAAAATTGCTACAGCTAAATGCTTCAAATAAGCTGGCAATCCTGCTGTTTTCTAGTGCTGCTCTCGGCTATTTTGATTCTCCAGACACGTAAAAGACAGGAGTTATGCATTAATTATCATCCAATATTCTTAATCAACATCAACTATAAAATTCTTAGTCAAGCTCTTGATCACAAACTTAATCATGCCTAGCCCAAACTGATTCAGCCTGTTAAGTGGGATTCATTAAAAAGGCTCTGCTATCACATCATCAGACACTTTCCAGATATGATACTTTTTTAGTAACAAACAACATCCAGTTGAAGCAATCACTACGGGCAAAGACAGCGTTTAATTAAATAGGATGGACATTTGGCTTCACATGAGCTAAACAGCTGTACAAGAAAGAGAAATCTAATGCGCCAGCTCCATCGTTTATGTATTATGAGCTATTTCTGAAGACCCTAGTGATACCTACTGGTCTAGCAAAGAGAGTAGAAGACTGATGAAGAAGAATAGTCATGAAAAATTAAAAAATATTTTTTTGCAGTTGTAAAAGGTAACAAGTCATTGTCAGGGTAAGCAGTAATTGGAAGAGTAATTACAGCTCCCTTGGGATGTTTACCCACATCTCACTCTAGCTAGTTTAAATACTGAGCTTCGTTTGTAATGTACTCTCATCTCGTTTAACCATACAACAGCTCTCAGCAACAGTGAGGGTGGCTCGCAGCTCCCAGGGCAGCCCTTCACAACCTACACAACTGTAATTGTGTTTTCCACTACTGGAATAGTCGCTGGTCCCTCTATACATGGCAGCTGAACACCCTGGATCAAAATACCAGGCTACCTGTCACACAGGATCAGTGGGATGCGTGTATTCTGGAAGAATTTACTATGAAATAAATTTCTGTTTCCCCCCAGAGTTTTATGTTGGCACAGGGAAAAGGACAGGGAGGTAGCATTACTTTTGATCACTTGGTATCTGAAAGGATGAATTCAGTATTACTAACATAAGGTCAATCAAAATGCACAGATGGATAGTCAAAATACACATTGGGGTAAGAAGAAATTCAGACATTTTTTCTTCTATCAAATGCAAGTAGATAAATCTTCTTGATAGACAGTTTGGAAATCCAGGCTGACTGTTCCGTAAATCACTACAGTCCATAAAACAACACTAGGATAAGGTATCCATTATGACAAGTAAGTACTTAATAAAACTTTGAATTGGTTTTTCTATATCTCAGGAAAAGACAAAAAGGCATCAGGAAAAAAAAAAAAATCACAGTATGTTGACAACTGAGAAATTTCCATTCATCCAACGCATGATATGTTCTAAATACAAGTGAATTCCTTGGACAATTATGAATGACTGGTTACTATCTGAGAAACAATCCTTTTAACATTCATTAAAAGATTTATGTCACTCAGAAGTTGTAGAACAAACAGAATTTGCAGTCTTTGAAAATTAAATGCAGGCTTGTACCTGATTTATTACAGAGATGTTGTAATCAATAATAGAATTGGAGCTTAAAAGCACAAGGTCTCATCTGACAGTAGAGCATCTTCTTCATCTGCCCTCCCTGCAACAGCTAACTTCTGATCCATGGCATCTTTGGTAATAAGAACCACTTTCTGCCAAAGAAGAGACATCTCTTCCTATCGATTTTTTTTTTTTTTCCCCCACCAAGTACCTAGGTAGATTTAATAGTGCTCTTTCACCCTGTTTTGTATGTGCACAGAATCTAATTTCACTTTCAAAGCTGTATCTTTTATCAAAAGAAAAATGGGTTTGAACTGGCACTCAGGAAGCACTATCTCCAAAGATCATCCATCAGTTACCCGGGTTAATTAACTCATGCATAACTTTTCTTTATCGATGACAAAGCCTGGTGACTTTGATCTTTCAGGTCCCAGTCAGATGGATATTCACTATTTTTATCATTAAGGCTTCCTACTTGGTAGGGTCTCACAGGATCTTCAAGGTCAAATTCACGTTGACCTTTGCATGGGGCCGTTCAATGTGCCTGGTTGTGCTTCACTTCCACACCTTCCAACACTAGCGCAGGAATTTCCTTTCAACGCCCACACAGGTATGTTTGCCTGCTACATCCCATAAGCCTGTTTTCCACCTCATGCTCTCCGCCACGGCTCCATGCAGTACAATGACGTTATCTGGGACACGGGGTCTCCCGAGCAGCAAGTCCCTGTCCCTGCGGGAAGACCCCCAGAGGAAGCAGATGACATTTTCTTACCTAAAAACTAGGCAGGTGTATTGGCTTTCCATGGCAAGGTTTTGGGAGCCGGGTGGCTACAGGGGTGGCTTCTGTGGGAAGCTGCTAGAAGCTTCCCCCATGTCCCACGGAGCCAACACCAGCCGGCTCCAAGCCGGACCCGCCGCCGGCCAAGGCCGAGCCCATCAGCGACGGGGGTAGTGCCTCTGGGAGAACAGATTTAAGAAGGTGGGGGGAAAAAAAAAAAAAAAAAGTTGCTGGGGCACAGAAACTGCAGCCAGAGAGAGGAGTGAGAACATGTGAAAGCAACAACCCTGCAGACCCCCAGGTCAGTGCAGAAGGAGGAGGAGGAGATGCTCCAGGCGCCGGAGCAGAGATTCCCCTGCAGCCCGTGAGGAAGACTAGGGTGAGTTAACCTCTCTTTCCTGGACAATGAGACAAAAGCTGTAGGTACCTTTATATCTAGAGATCTGGACATCAAACCTCACGTTAAAAGAAGAAAAAAGATGACATTTAAAAGATGATACTTAAGGGGAAATTTTGAAATCATGCACTGAATGCTTCTTACGGAATAAGAAAATTATTTTCAGAGTAATGAGTAAAATGAAATTACCACTGCACTCTTCTCCTTCAAAGGAAGTTCTTTAACTGATAAGTACTGTGATTGAAATTTCATTATTTCAGAAGTTTGTATTGTTCAAATACATCTCATCCATACCGTAAGTTAAAACTTCTTGTGCCTCCACGCGCTATATATAGATACACAGTGCACAGAACAGATATATACAGGAATGTCACATAACTAAACTTTCTGCACTATAACCTCACTAACAGACAACCCCCCTAAAAATGAACAGTATATTAGCATGCCATGCATTAGTCTGCAGCACTAGCATATTTATGGTTATTTGAAAGTATACAAATACATTGCATTTTATCCTTAAGCAGGAAGTCTACTTCTACTAAGTACTGCAGAAATGTCAGAACTTTTTAAATATCTTTTTCTCCAAAAATAACTTTGACCTTCTGCTGTATCTCCAAAATATCCCCACATTTTTTACGCTGCTGACCACAGCATTCTTGTGTTTTGCAAAGCACCATGCATCCATGCTGCCATGCAACAGTGGGGTTGGAGGCTGGTTCCTGCGATGGGCAGCAAATGGGGCTCCCGCACAGCTCACCAGGAGTGTGTTGGCTCCTCAGCTCCAGCCCAAGACCCACCTCAACCACAACTCCTTGGGAACTCTGAGGTTGGACCAAAAATCGGGCAAGGTTTTATTTCCGTACAGCTTTGTCAGATGATTGGCAGCCCATGCTCATCAACCTGACCACATTACTGCTGTTTATATTCTGCATAGTCTTTTTCTTCTAAAATGCATGTCTAATTCATAGAATCATTCAGGTTAGAAAAGACCTGTAAGATCAACGAGTCCAACCGTTACCCTGGCACTGCCAAGTCCACCACTAAACCAGGTCCCTAAGCACCACATCTGCATGTGTTTTAAATACCTCCAGGGATGGTGACTCCACCACTGCCCTGGGCAGCCTGAGCCAATGCTTGACAACCCTTTGAAGGTTAAGAAATGAAACTGAAGAAGTGAAGAAATTTTTCCTAATATCCAACGAAACCCTCCCCAACACAACTTGAGGCCATTTCCTCTCACCCTATCACTTGTTACTTGATAGAAGAGACCAACCCCCACCTCCCTACAACCCCCCTTCAGGTAGTTGTAGAGAGTTATGAGGTCCCCCCTCAGCCTCCTCTTCTCCACTAAACAGCCCCAGTTCCCTCGGCCGCTCCTCACAAGACTTGTGCTCCAGACCCTTCACCAGCTCCGTTGCTCTTCTCTGGACACGCTCCAGCACCTCCATGTCTTTCCTGTAGTGAGGGGCCCAAAACTGAACATGGTATTCGTGGTGCGGCCTCACCAGTGCCGAGTACAGGGGAACGATCACTGCCCTAGTCCTACTGGCCACACT
Source organism: Leptodon cayanensis (assembly GCA_027564655.1). Classification (NCBI taxonomy): domain Eukaryota; kingdom Metazoa; phylum Chordata; class Aves; order Accipitriformes; family Accipitridae; genus Leptodon; species Leptodon cayanensis. Next base: position 22,029,473 of record JANXJC010000037.1, on the reverse strand, counting down.
ATTCGCTCTTAAAAGCGTTCATGGCTGCAGCTCCTACTGTACCTCTGCCAACACACAGTAATTAGCCAAAGTATTTTCCCTCTGTTTTTTAGGGTACCATCTCTTCCTGGCTTCAACTAAGTTCTCCCCCAGAGTTATGTAAGGTATGAAAAATTTAATCAAATTCAGTTGCATACAAGAAAAATCAAGTAACAGGGTAACGAAGCATACAATTAAAAATGGGCATAGGAAGCTGGGTTAAATTCTCATTCCCTGTAAATTCAGTTCATAAAAAAGCAGAATTTGACCTCACATAATTAAAAGCACACCAGCAAATACAGTGCGTAGAAAAGTATTTCTAAACCAATTAGAAATATGCTTTCAAGGATTTTTTTTTTAAAGGTAAAACCCAGCAACATTCATACTTAACTCATTAATCTTAAAAAAAAATATTTAATAGATATTGTTCATCATAGAGTAATTAAGAGACTGCCATTAGTCGCAACCTTCTTAGTGATACCTAAATTTTCTCAAAGACATCTGGAAATGCAATTAGTTACTCAAGTACACAGTGGTACTTACCAGATCCTCAGCAATGCCAGACCTGCCAAATATCGCATTATAACAGCAGGACAAGACGTGTATTCAAGATCTCTTTCTACATAATATTTTATAAAATGTGAACATGTGAACCATTTTCTTCTACAGTTCTTAGAAACCCCTGACTGGTGTGATAGCCATGCAGCAGATCAGAAGTCTAGGACTCTGGGAAGATCTGCTCTGGGAGTACAGTGGTAGAAAAGAGTGGAATAAATTTCTCTCTGCTTAACTCCAGGCCAGGAGATCATTTATTCCCAGCACATTTTTGCTTACAAACATGCCAACATACTTCAAAATAGTTCTTTCTTTTATTGAAATCCAGTCTGTTAGCTTGGGTACGTTTAATGTTAAAACACTGTATTGTCACCTTAAATTCCAGGCAGCTTCAGAAAGTCCAGTGGCATTATATAGGTGTTAAAGAACTAATCTAAGTTTTCTATAGGAAGGAAAGATCATTTGGATGTGACAAAGTCTGTGTTTGCTTCCAGAATTCCTATTAACTTTGCCTGGTTAAGACCATCTGCACACTGGAAGCTGTTGGAATACAAGAGGAAGGAGAAGTCATTTAAATATATTCACTTTTCTTCAATACCTAGTTTAGTATGTTTGGGGCTTTAATGTGGCTGCCTAATACAGCAAGGAAATGGTCACTTTATTCCTATCATTATCACAATGAATAAAAATCAACCTCAGAGACTACAAATTCCTTCTCCACTGTAAGTAAACAACAAAGCTTAACAGGCTAGAGAGATATCAGGAGATAATCACATCCTTGGGACATTTAACAGGCATGATAAGTACCACTGCCAGAATATGATTATCTTCTGATAACAAGAAACCCTGGAGTTTTCACACTGCTGCAGAAAACTCATTACTGGGATGAAAACCTGTATGTATTGTTCCTGAACACAGAGCTGGCAGCTGAGAGCTATGCGCGGCGGTTGCAGCGGAGTGGTTCGTCTCACGGCACGAGCTCTTGAGGTGACTACCCAGATCCCGAGTTGACCCCCTTGGTTATCCTGAGCTAAACCAGCACAGGACACTGAGAAATGAGCTTGCACAGTATTTAACCTCCTCCCACGAGCTCCACTGATTGACTGAGATGCAACCGCTTCCAAGAAGAATGAAGTTGTATGTGACCATCAAAAAAAAAATCCACACAAAAAAAAATTATAGGAATATAGGATGGCCTTGTGGCTAAGGAAAAAAAAAACAAACCCAAACCCCAAAACTCCTCACAAATTCTATCACTATATTTGCCCCAGAGGCCTTTGGAAGCATCTAACTGCTCAACCGTCTTACAATAAGGATATAAATAATAAGCCTGCATGTGAAATGGCTTTCCCCTCCTGCCAACGCAGCCTCAGTTCCAAAAGGAAACCCAATTCCTGCCAACGCACCCTCTGCTCCAAAAATAAAACCAGTCTGTTTTGGGACAACCTCATCCTCCAGAAACTTTCTGTGAGTGAATGAAGGTCATCCGTTCCAGAATAGCCATTCCCCTTGATGCTTTAAACTACATTAATGGGATTTTTTTTAGTATTGATTAACCCAAACAGAGACTTGGCATGGAGGGTATTTCTGTGACGTCTCATCCCCCATTCCCAGTTCTGGGCTCCCCAGTACCAGAGAGACTGGAGTGAGGCAAGGAAAGGGCCATGAAGACAGCTGGGGGCTTGGAGCATCTCTCACCCAAGGAGAGGTTGAGAGAGCTCAGCCTGGAGGAGGGAAGGCTCAGCAGAGATCTTATTTGGGGGACAGTTGTAGAGACAGAGCCAAACTCTTCCCATCGGTACATGTAAACATAAGAAAACACTTTTTTCCAGTGAGGGTGACTGGAACAGGTTGCCCAAAGAGGTTGTGGCTTCTCCATCCTTGGAGATGCTCAAAACCCAACTGGACACAGCCCTGGGCAACCTCTCTGGCTGCCCCAGCTCTGATCTGGGAATGGATGGTCTCTGGAGGTCTCTGCCAACCTCAGCCGTTCTTTAATACACTTCAAAGATACTTTTCCCAATGAAAACCAAAACGTACGTTCCTAGGGGAAAAAAAAGTGGGTTTGTCTTGATAAATTTATCTTTTTAAATTAAAAACACTGCCAAAGAATTCCCAATCACAGACATATAAGCATAGCTGGAGGTGTTCAGACAGGGCTTCTCTTTCTCCACCTGCTACCAGGCTCACCACCTATAGACACAAACAGAAAGATGACCTAGCTCAGTGCCTTCAGTTTCTTGCCAGAATCAAAATCAAATTTAAGGACTAGATAACTTCCACACAGTCAGTACTATTTTGTCCTACCAACTCGATTTCACTCAGCAAAATGTCAAGTATATATATCCGGACAAGAGATTTCTGCATCATAATCTTCTCTTGTAAGTACTTGAAAGCACTTGGACTCCTGCCTCTCTGGGCACCAAAGGCATGTATTTACCTGCAGAGAAATGCCCTCTCTCCTCTTCTCTCTGAGGATGTTATTCCCTTCCTAGAGCCCCAGTCTACTGAACTGGTATGACTAAAGTGGTTTTATTTTTCCTTATAAGTTCTTTATTTCATATGTATTTGTTTTTTCCGATAGTAAACCCATCAACCAAAAAGACATCCCCTTTGCAGCTGCGAGGAAAGAGCCTTCCTCTTAAAACAAGGGAAGAAAGAAAAACAAACCAAGTTTTGTTCACCAGCAGCGCAGAATGCCTCTAATAAGAATCCGTCAAGCCACATCCTATTTTCTCCCACACCTTTGTGTCACACCATTGCTAATTAAGGTGTCACTTCACACAATACAGAGATACTGTAAATTGGGAACATGATAATTCTGCAGGTATCTACCTGCCTTCTCGCATAACAAAGATCTAGCTTGATTTTCTTCCACAGGTAGCAAGTAAACCTACGTAAAGCCCAAACTGCTCATAAGGACCACCAGCGAGATCATCACTGTGAACAAGACCATTCAATACTTCACTATTATAGATTACTTTTCTTACTCAAATTCAGGCTTGCACAAATTAAGTCCTAAACACCAAAACCAAAGAGATTTGGTAAACAAATCTAATAAAACTTAGTCTTTTTCTAATCCTAAAGCTTTACCCTCAGCACTTCCCCCTCCCCCCAAAAAAAGCAGACAGCATTATGTTTTAGAATTGGCAAATCATTTATACTTCAGGCATGATTAGGCAAAAACATTTCTATAAATTCATATATGATACACAAAATGGGCATGATGCTGTTTATACAGAAGGTACATTGTCTACTATAGCTTCCTTCCTGATTGACAGAAGAATGAATAAGCTGCCCAATTTTTATCATCCTACGTGTTTTATTCAAGACATTACAGTAAATATTACAGTCTAGTCCATGTTGAAAACATTCCCACCATATGAGAACCTTGGCAGTCCAATAAAATGCTCTTCAGAAAAAACAAATCACGTAAAGCCCTGGTTATATGTCAAAGATTTGAGATACACCCATGCAGGACAGCGATTTCAAAAGTGGAAGTGGAAGAAGTTGGCTTGTTCCCTACTCTTGCAAAATGTTTTTCGGATTCCAAGTGAATTACTGCTAATTACTGCCATGAAGAACACAGATAGGCAGATCTCTCTGCCTGTGTTTACGGAAAGCTCACTGCACTAATCCAAATGACAAATGAAAGTTTTCCACAATATTTTAGAAAGATAATTGTGCCATCTGGGAAGCTATGTCACAGCTGTATAAGAGTGAGCAGGCCCCAAGATGTGTAACAACTCCTTCTGTGCTGAATTAATTTCAGCTAATATATTAATCTTGGATTTTTTAAATTTTTTTTTTTTTTAAGAACATCCTGGGACTTGTAGCATTTTAACAGGGCTGTCTGAATATGCATCAAATGACTTCTCTCAAACAGGAATATACAAGCATGATTTATATAAGCACAAAAGTCCATACACACATTTGCATGTACTTTTTGGTGAATCAAGAAAAGAATCAAGCGGGCCATGTGGTTGCCAAAAGACATGCAGCAGGGAAGGATCTCCTCAACGCTGTAGTCAAGCTTTCTGCAAATTTATTATTTATTTCTGCTTTTATTATACACATTATGCCAGAAGTACATCTGTATCTCTTCACAAGATCATTATCAGGGAACTACAAATCCAAACTAATTTTGTCAGGACCGGTTTCTTTTCTCCTGCAGCTCCATGCTATTGCTTCTGTCCTTTATGAAAAGGGGATGAGAGAAAAACTTAAGAATATACAATATTTCCCAAACTATACAGACCATTATGTGGGGACAGCTATATTATCAAATGAAATATAGAGTTTCTCATTGATACTACATTTGGACAGACCTCGATAAAAATGTACACAGAGAACATCCATGTGTTCTCTCAAATTTATTCAAGTGTACAGTAGTTACCAGAGAGCCCAACTAGATTCTACTCTAAGCTTACTTTTTTTTTTTTTCTACCTTTTTTGGCAATTCCCCTACTTTAATATCTTTACCATTGACTACAACTATCACCTCCTCTTAAAATACACCTTTTAATGCCTGCAGGCCTGCTCATTCAGCCCCAACACAGCAGACAACCTGCCTCCTCTTAGAGCCATTATTAGGGTCCAAACACCTGAACATCTTTCTAACTGGAGGTCAATAGCTTCAACTACAACCAACGTCATTTTCTTCTAATTTTCAAATAGCAGTAGATATCCTCCAAAGTTAAAACTAACAAAAGAAATAGGAAGAGATACTGGAAGCTACTGACTTTGTATGGACTCCACTCCCTGAATCCGCAAGTCAGCTCCGAAAAATATTAAAGTGGTCAGAGAAAGAAAGTTTGTCGGAATGTGCTTCTTTATCAACTGACAAACCTAGTGCCATATTGAAAGGGTAAAGCGAGCCCAACGTAGCCAATGTTTTTCAGCTGGGGAAGTAAAAATCAAACCATTTTGATTCATGTAATTCTTGAGAGATATCTTTGAAATTAGGAAGGGCTCCAAGGCAGAGCCAAGTGTATAGTATGCCTACAGCTATCTTTAGGATACCTTTGAGCAAATTCAGACACTTGCAACACCATCGTAAATGTTAGAGCTACCAGAACCATTACTCTCTGAAAGCTGTATGACAGACTGTAGCAGCAGATTTGTTTTTATGAAAAGAAGTATACAAAGATTATTGAAGTTAATTACTTTTCCATTTACACAGACAGTTTCAGCTTATGTTCTAGAAACGAAAGTTCCTATTTGCAAGCCATATTAATCTAAAATTCTCGTAACAGATTATAAGCCACAATTTATTTCTGAAAGATTCCAGGCATTAGCACAAGATTAAGTAGTGAACATTATCCCCAGACAATGGCGAGGTATAGAGAGCCACACCAACTTCAAAAAGGCTTTTGCAAAAATCAGTGGAGCCATAAATCGCGCTCTTGGCACAACCCGCACCTCAATTTTCTCCCACGGAAAATACATTGAGAAGATTTCTCTATATGTGACACTGAAGCAGCTTAAATGTAACTAGACCAGCCCTAAAAATACATCTATCTTTCTACCCGAGAGCAAAATCAGGGTATTACATCTAACCAGGCACTCTCAGCTATTCAGAATTTGGCAGAAAGTCTTCGCGAAAATGCCAAAAGGGACTTTCTCCCAAGGGCTGGGGCTCATCGTCATTGTTTCCTATTCCAACAGAGGGAAAGCCTCATGGCTATTAACTACTTCGTCAAGAAAGTAATACTGCGTTAGAAGCCACAACGCACCAAAAGCTCCAATGATGCGAGGATATGATCAGCAGCGTTCTGTGTAGGAGCCCATAAGAAACTGGGGACACTAAGGTATAAAAACAGCATAAACTGCTATAAGCAACTTAGCATTTACATTGAGTTCTCATTAAGACAAACCGACAGCAGCTGCAATGAATCAGTACACGACGACAATTTAATACATACGAGAGTAGGAGGATTACGTGTCACGCTGGGACCATGAAATTTCCATATTGGGACCTTTAAACTTGCCTTTCAACAGCTGCAGCTCATATCGCAACGCTCGTTTTAATCCATTATTCTCCATGTTGTGCCATGTAAAGGCACACAATGAAGTACCGGAGCTACACTTCCAAGACTTTATAAATCTCAAGCCATTTGGTCCCAGCAGACCAAGTCACAGGAGCACAGTGGTCCCCAAAGCCAGCCTTGCACCATCCTCCCACGACCCGCCACGGGAAAACCCTCACGGATTTTGAGGGAAATGCTTCAAGCGAACACTGGACAGGAGCAGCAGCCCTTCACATCTCCTTAGTTACACCGAGTAACTCATCAGTGTAATGAGACATCACAAGCAGCCTGTTTCAGACGGACTTTATTTGCTTCTGTACTCGTTTTTCCTCTTCATATCCAGATTTAGGGCCAAGCTGGTGCTCATGGGTTTAGTTTCACAACAGGCTTTTTCAACACCAGACCCTAAAAGGGAATAATCAGAATTTGATGCGCGCTGATGAAATCAAAATGGAAAGGCCAATTTCCCTGGTGCACGCCTGCTTTTTTTTTTGACAAGCGCTCAAGCTTCTTGCGAGAGCTGCCTTGACCGGTAATAATCTCTCTGCTCATCAAGCCCAGGCTCCCACGCTCAGCGCAGCCACGTCGCAGCAGCGACGGGAGATGAACCGCAGCAAGATCCAGCGCCCCGACACGCTGCCCAACCCTTCAGCCTTACCATTTATTTTTATTTTAGCCAAGTCCCCCCACCACAACCACTCTTTAAACCAGGTGTAAATAAAATTTATTGAAATGCGACAGCAGCAGAATAAGGAAATGCAAGGGGTTAGAGACTTTCAAGCACAGCTGGGAGAGAAAGGCTCTTGGGTGACCCTTGCAGGAACCTGCTGAAGACAACCAGAGCCTGCACAGGAGAAATATCCTAAGTGACAGGTCTATAGAAAATATGTAATTAAAGACTGTATTAGTTTGCAGAAATATACTGCAACTGTAATACAGTCACTTAGGCAAAATTTCTAACCTTTTTTTTTTGGCTTTGCAAATCCTTTAAAGTTATTTTGACAGTTCTTTGTATATGTATAATACTTTAACAGAGGGGAAAAAAAACTCTAATTCATGCAGAACAAGTAGGTAGATAATGTTCTTATCTAGTCAGTAGGAATGTTTAGTGCCTTTTTTATAAAAACATGCTCAGAACATCCTACAAAAAGGACCAATTAACCGCAGATTTGTGCATTTGTTCTGAGCAGTAGCATTGATAATTTGAAAACACAGTGGTATGCACAGAGCTGAATTCATACTGATAATTGCTTCAGTATAATTTATGTCAGTAGGTGCTACAGAAGGAGTATGGTATACTAGCAGATAATAATACAGTAAATTAAAAATAGAATTTGCATAAAATTAACGTACCATTAAACTTCTCAATATTGATAGAAGTACATTGCGAAGGTCAGCAGCAAGAACTAAAATCCCTAGATACACGCCACTTTACTAACACGTGAAGAGTCATCTGAAAACCGCAGTATGGAAGTTTCAGAGCAAAGACGAGCAAGAGGTCACGGAGACAGACCAGAAGTCAGACTCGGACCTGGTGTAATTCCATTAACTTCAGGGAAATTGCATCAGGCTCCACCAGAGATGCTGAATTTGGCACCAGTTCTGTGAAACGTACACTGAATAAATGCACAGAATTTTCTGCTTCCTGCTGGCTTGTTCGAGTTGCCTTGTTTTTACTGAGTTGTTACAAAAGTCACTGTTATTTGGATTTGGAAGCATTAGAAAAAATGATAATACTGACTTAAGATAAAGCATGTTTACTCATTAATCTCAAATGCAACTATTTCCTACAATGTAAAACATTATATACAGTTATTCCCCTATTTTTCCATCACTGAATTAAAAAAAAAAAATTCAAGTGTACTGAAACATCATCTGAAAAGTGTATTTCTTTTTTAAAACCACATGGTCATAAGGGGCCATCACACTTCTCTGCTAAATTCCTTTGCACTTCCCATAGAGGAACCATTTTTGCTTCACTAAGTTTTTCCTAGAAATAGACTGAGAAACAAATATTATGCTAAGAGATAGTCTACCCATTAATGTAGACAGAAGAGGAAAAAGAGACCGATCAACTAATAAATTCCCTACAGGGCTTCTAAACATGATGGTTCCAGGAAAGAGGGTGAGCTTCCAACCAAGACTGGAGCCCACATTCACAAAGTGGGCGGCTCAGGATTTTATACTGAAAAGATAGTGAATATTCTTTCATTTATAAACACTTCCGTCAATATATTTTATTCGATACCTGAATACCCCTATAGAAAGTCTGATGTGATTACTAGGATAAGACTAAAAACCAAACCAAACCAAAAATCTTTAGAATATATCCGGAATACACACTATTATAGTAAGAAAAGGCTCTACCAAAAGTAACTGAGAAGGTTGCAAAACAGTATAAAAGAAAAGATTTGGGTGAAGTTTTGAAGTATCTTTTAGGGAAAGGATAGTATAACCTAGAAAAACCCAGTTTAAATTCACAATTCCTTATTACAAAAGCTACAGTTAGAAATAAAGATTTCTGAGTGATTCTCCGTATACACAATTTCCTCATAATATGTGAGATTTTCCCTCTGTTCCTCCAAAACGTTGCAGAAATCAATAAGAATCATAGATAACTAAAACTGAATTATTACACGTGACTCTCTTCAAGCACATGGTCAGCCAAATAGCACTGACAATACCTTGCACCTCAGTTCCCCACATATCACAGTTTCAGCTGCGTGGATATCAGGTCCAAGAGTTGGAAGAGATGCTACACTCTACCAATTAGAAAAATAATAAAAGAAACCTATTTTGTTCGAAGAAGCATAGCTATAATACTAAAGCCCCCACACAAGTCCATTCTGGGAACAGTTTCAAGGAAAGCGGTGCAATGTTTTCTAGCTGACAGACGTTGCACTTGGGAATACGCCGGCACTTTCTGGAGTTTTCCATACCATTGTCATCGATTCGGCATATTGCTAAATTCTAACACGAACTTCTTTCATTTCCTATATTTTTGAGATGCAAAATGTGAACAGAGGCAACCACATCTAATACATAATAATTTAATAATTACAAAGACTGAAGGGTGTTGTTTGGTTTTTGGGTTTTGTTTGTTTGCTTGTTTTTTACGGTAATGGAGGAGTTTACGATGACTTTACAAGCAGCTTTACATGCAACCCCTTTACCTCCATGGACGGTGACAGCCTATGCCCGGTGCCGTTCGGCCACCATTATTACTACCATAAATCAGAAACCCTCACTGCTAATCTGTGTTACGAAGTCCCCTCAGGATCACGGAACGAGGCAGCTTCTTGCCACAGAGCATTTCCTATTACTCATAAATATTGTAAGGGCTAGTTCTGAACACGAAGAATATTTCAAAGATCAATTACTGTAGCTGCATTTGAAGCTATGCATGCAGCATTCACATGGAGGAGTCTGACTTGCATTATGACAGACAAATCAGACCAGGTAGAGAGCAGAGAGTCATTAGAAATAAGAAACTGAGTGAAAGCTTCCAAGCACTGCGGAGTGTATTTAATAGGCACCAGCAAAACATCAAAACAAATGAAAATGAAGCATTTAAAGAATGCAGTCTTCTTCCACGAGGCACAATGACAGCTCCCTAGGATAGGGAATCGTAGTGCTGGAACATCAGCTATTTTAAAGAAATTACTGGCATGCTGTGTTTGGTTTACTGTCTCCCACCTTGCATTTTACAAACTATATCAAAGCACATAGTATAACAGCTCCAATTTCTTTCACAGCAGCTACACCATGTGAGAAAAAATTGACAGATTAAATAGAATGTAACTGCCAAAGCAAGTGTGAACTATGGCTGCCCAAGAGAAGAAAATGATGTTCCTGAATATCACGTTAAGAAGCGCTTTTGTGATCAAATGCAACAAGAGTCCATTTCATTATAATACTCTTGGGGGGGGAAGCAAGCAACTCTTCCTTCACCCCCTCCATCGGCACAAAACGTTACTGCACCTCATGTAACCCTCCCGTCTTCTCATGCGAAGGGGCTGTCGAGTAGAAGTGCCACATGCAGAAGAAACACATATCTTGAATTTTTTTTGGCTATGCGCACTTTTATTTTGATGAATTCTCAAGTCTGACCCGCTTCAAGTAGGAAGAAAAAATATCTGGTCCTAACAGAAATTGATGATGCTGTGTTAAATGAACCGCCCGCATTGCTTCACTGAAGAGACGAGCACTAATCTAGTCAAAACACTGGAAGTTCACTACTTTATCAACGCTGACATGCATATGCCTAAGCACCAGTGACATATGCATACATGCGTTATTTATCTTGCTCTGCGTTCATTAAATGGACAAATTGATCTCTCAAACATTTTAAACCCATCCTGTCTTCTCAAAGTATTATGGGCTGAGCAGAACAGGCCACCACCGCTTCAAAGGCCAGATGTGTTCTTAGCCTTATCGGCTAGACAAGATATGAACAGATAAAGGCATTTTATGTTATTGTTTACGAAACAAATACAGATGATACTCCACACCAGGGCACCGCCCAACAGGGTCACTTTGTCCTGCATTATACTGAAAATAACAAAAAGGGGTCTTGTTAATAGCTCCTAATTTAGCCATTGGGATAAAACTTGCAGTAATCCATTTCTAGACTATGTTCCTGTTAAATCTACCTACAAGCGTGACTTCTTCAGCCCTCACTTTATAAAAAGAGCAGTAAATAAAACAGTGGTCTTTTGGGAGCTCTGACAGAGGCGGGCAAGAGAAAGTTTTAATGTTCTTCAGAGATGGGTGGGATGAGCCCAGCTCCAGAGCCTGGACACAATTCAACAAGCCTGGCTGGGCAGCACAGCTATTCTCTGGCATGCCAGCCTCTAAACGAAGGAAAAATGGGGTATTTTAATGAACTATCTGCATTTCTACAACTTCAAACTGAGCCCAAGCATAGTCTTAGTGACTCATGGATTTCCAGGTGGACTACGGTCCTTCATTAGCAAAGGAAAACACCAAAGAGTCAAACCACAGCATCTTTAGGGCAAATAGATGCTCCCAATCCCTTGGTGATTTGCCATTTAGTTGGCTTTCACTAGACTGCAGTCAGGAGTGCAACCATCCAAACTTCAGCCACCCAAGCTAGCAGCCACCCTCATCATCAGATGTTCCCCTCCCCACACTGCCTCCGGTATCGCTCCACGAGCTCTATAGCCACGCGACAGGATCTGAATTGCAAACGGAAATATAAACATTAATCTAGCAATTGACTCTCGAGGTTCTCTGTTTTGCCACGATTTTTCAGATTATTTTTTACTAATGAGATTTCTTCATTGTAAATAAGAGGCAATTGGCCAGGTTATTAAGCAAAACAACATTAAGAGGTTAACTAGCATGTTAAAAATGCACGGCAGCTAGCAGAATGTTAATATACTTGAATTTTACATTAAATAGAGCACACTAGTCAGTACAAACCGAATACTGAAAATAATATTACGCAGCTGATTTTAGATGGGAAGAGCAGGAATATTTCAAACGAAAACAGACAATTCATTTTTAACAAAACCCTCCGTATCTGTCTTCAAGCAGCTCGTAACTCCTTCAAGCTACAACAGGGTGTGTTGGGAACAGTGGGAAAGCTAGGAGAAATTCCTTGCTTTCATCGATTCCAGTCAGACTTTCGTGTTATTGTAAGGGAGGCTACTTCTTGTTTTCACCCTTAAAATTCAGTATCTTCCCCTGTCTTCAGTTCTCACCCTGTCACTGTTCTGCATCCCTTCAGCACAAACCCTTCCTTACATCAGGAGCTGGCCACCTTGCCATGGTCACAGTACCACCAAGTCCCTAATCCCAAGGGCAGGGAGACAATTCAGCAACTCCAGCTGTCTGGATGGGGTTTTAAGAAGTCCTTTGGAAGACAGAAACAATTATGCAACATCTTTATGGGTATATTACCAGCTCAACCTGGAAGCACCTTACTTCTAGTTTGTTATCCACAACCAAAGCGATTTACAAAGAGGAATATTAAGTGTACCTGCATATATATTAAATCAAGTCAAATCAGCTGTAAAGCATTCAAAGCATCTGTGTGCTAGTCAATAATTTCTGAAAACCCTATTAAATGAATGCTGGAATCTGCGTGCGTCATTTCCTGCTGCTTTCAGCTACGGTGCTAACAAACAAACAAACAAAATGGAAGATCAACCAGTTTGCACTGGGCCCAGCACTCACACCAACAGCAGTGCTAATTAGGTTGCAGCTCAATAAACGTTCTATGGATTTAAGGACTAAAAGTAACAGCTGTACACTTGTACTCATCTTGGTACAAGTTTTCTGTTTCAAAACATAAATAATTATAGACCAGGGGAGTAAGAAAGAAGATCGAATAAGAACATGATGAATATTAAAAAAATGCCAGGAAAGCAATTATTTCTAACCAAAGTATTTTGGATTAGTCCAAAACATTTTTGGTTTTAAGTATTATCAGTATCTGATGGAAGCCAAAGTCCAAGTATTTTCTGAACTCAGCTGGTCTGCACAGTAGGGTAACATACCCTGGACTTCTGTGCATGGGTATGCTGTGATCTCTGCCCTCACTAGAGATGGGTACGCTGCTGAATTCCTCCCCATAGCCTATCTTCCAGCAGCAGGTAGTCCAGGCGAGCAGCCCATTTTATAGAAGGGAAATGATTTAGGATAGTGGTGACCAATGATAGGAAACGGTGACCCAGGGATACAAAGCTACAGTCATAAAACACCATCGTAGATTATCAGACTCAAAGTACTTCCATTTCAGTTGTTTTGACCCTCAAGTTGAGATTTTTTTTTTTTTTCCTCCTTAAGCCCTTTACATCTTGTATTGAAAATATCATGGTGCTGAATGCTGGCCTGCAGCAGCATTTAGAGGACTTGACTCCTGCATGGCTTTGATGCAAGTTAGGTGGTGGGATTTCTCCTACTACACACAGGTATTTGGTTCAGAGTCAAAAAGCCTCTTTAAAAATCTCCAAAGCGATCTCATTTCCAGACTAGCATATACATACAGAAAACAAATTTTATTCACACTGGAGCCAGTGGGCTTTATTTTCCCTTTGAATTAAGTACTGAAATATGTAAATGCTCTGAAGGTACGCTGCTGTTCAGCAAAGTGAGGCCAGGGAGCATTACCGATACCAGTGTCAGGAGAAAGAGAAAAGGAATGGAAAACATTAGGTAGGTCTTGCTAGTCATTACTCTGAAAAAATGAAACAATAAAAATCAGAGTATGACAAGAAAATTCAGCTGGTGTTTGGTTTCTGAGGCAATGCAGTAAGCAAGTGGTCAGTGCTGGTTCTTTCTTTGAGATAAATGTCCACATAAAAGCATTTTAAATCATAGAGGGTATTACTCACAGTAATACTGAATGATGGACATTTCACGTTATGCCAGAAATGAAGGTTATTTCTTTGCTGAACTAGCCTACTGAGAAGCATAAGAGCTTAAAACAAAAATAAGCTTATCACACCTACAACACTTCCAAGAAGCAACATAAAATAAGACAAGATAAAACATATTTTAGGCTAAGAAGTTCATGTGTGCTCACCATAAACCAAAATGACAGATGTGTCTGTCTCCAGCCAGCCTCCTCTTCGCCCAGTAATGTTTCAGAAATAAAACATACGTAAACATACTAGTGTTGTTTTCCTGTCATTCTCTAGCGCTTACATCTTTAAAAAAAAATAATCCAGGTTCTTAGACCAAGTGAAATGGTCCTAAAACTGACCTGTACCTGACGTGCCTATATGGAATGGGCTGCAAAGAGCCTTGACAATATTTTTCCGCCTGGATTCTGACACCGCTCCAGGTGAGTTACAGCCCTAAAATGAAGGGGGGGTGGGGGGGGCAGTTTCTGCCACTTATTTCTGTAACTTTAGTCCACCACCGCTCAGGAAGGAAGCACAATCTGCGGTCTCATTACTGTCTGTATGCAGTGCAGCTAAGGGGAAATATTATTTGATCACGCACCTCGGATCACCCCAGAGCCACACCTTCTGTCTCCACCCTCTCACGTCCACGCGTAAGCAACAGGAGCCTCTTCAGCATCTACCAACCTGCGGGCGATCCCTGAAGTTTTATCCCTTAACGCCTAACTACATAACGGGAAACCTCTCAGTGTTTGTTTTTTACGAACCCCCAACACAAGACACAGGGAACATCCTCGAGCCCTCCTGCTACAAACCCCCCCGGGAGCGGCGGCAGCGCATCACCAGCGCCCGACGCCGCAGCCGCCCCGCGCTCCTTCGGTCCTCACCGAAACGCAGTGCCCTGCCTCTGCTCTGCCTTCTTTGCCAGCCCTTTTGCTCCAATAACCGTAAAATAAGCTTACACGTGTATTTCTGGCAGCTACGTAGGAGCCTTTACGTTTTCTGCCATGTAAATGCCCTAAATCAGTGGGGAACAATCCTTTGAGAAAGGTGCCAGTGTTGAGAGCTCTCGATGCCTCTAAGCGTGGTCTTTATTCAAAAGTGAACTCCAAACGCAAACCCGCTCAAGCGGTACTTTGCTACAGATTTCTATGCGGTATACATCAAGATGGCATATGACGTATCATTTTATGGGTCAGATCATACAACATGCCTGGCGTAGCCATCTCATTTTTCCTGATTGCTAGGGCCACCCATGCAAGATTTAAATTATGCTGTAATCTGAAGCAATAAGAAGTCATTTCCACCCCTTGTCCCATCTTCCATTAAATAGCAGACAGTTAAACTATTTCATGCAACTTAAACTATATCTACTGTTCCCAAAACCAACAAAATAGCCTGGTGGAACCTTGGACATCTTCTTCTTCCAGGATGGGAGATGCTCACTGCCTTTGATATTGCTGTGAAGGGTGTTGTTTCTTTCTGATCCGTGGATACACACGTCACAGATAAAAGAAGCATTTATAAATGAATGAGGTGGTCAGTGGCTCCTCAAATGAGGCCCCTAAGTCAATATAAACAAAAGATATGGCCTTTCCCTGATCATGCACTCCAGAGACAAAGTGGGGGAAAAGGGAAGGAGAAAAAAAGAAAAAAAAAAGATTTTTGTTCTGAGACCTTGACTCTCTCATCCTTCTGCCTCCTTAACTATAAACTGCAGGCAATTATGAATACTTTTAAATCAACAGAGTTGTCCTGGTTTATACCAAGGGAGCTGCTGCTCCTTGTACTGCCCCATTCACTGCAGGGATACCTGTTCTGCCCTGGGGTCTGGCTCATTTTTATAGCCTACCAACAGGAAAAGATTTTACACCAATAATCCCTTAAAGTGTTTTCACTCTCCACACCACGAGTTCACTTAAACACTCAGTTTCAGCCTTATACCTTTATGAGCAGATGCTTGAAGCCAACGCAGTGCGTCAGCGGTACCCTGAGCCTGATGCATCCTGCAGCATCCCGCTGGAACTGGCAGGAGCAACACGAGTTTGCACACCTGAACGGCTGTCCCCGAGAGCACATTTATAACAGGCAGCTAAGCTTCTGCTCTCAGCTACGCAGAGCTCCTCACCTTTAGCAGCCTAACCCAGAGGAAGAAGGTGTTTTGCCCATGTAGCTAGTCCCAAGGAACGATCATGGAACTACGATATTAATCCAAAATTAGTTAAATCGGTGTCTTTACCCAGAAAGATGCTCCACCAATTTTAACTTCGACTCAAGCACTGGATTAGGTACCATAAAAATGAAGTGGCTTTGTAAAATAATGAGGTCATTGGACTTCATTAACTAAGAAAAAATTAATTGGGCTCACAAGAAAAACCACATTGCATTAAGTCCAGTTTTTTCTTTCTCATATACAAATATTGAAAAAAATGCACTCACATAAGGAAGTGAACATTATCACTAGCAGCCAAAAGCACGTAGAACATGTAAACAAATAGTACAAGATCAATGTTGCACAGGAGGCTTAATAAAGGATGATAAATAGGAAGGGATGAACTTTTATATAAGCATCTTCAGCAACCAGAGAGCAAACCAGAAAAAACTTAACCTAGAAAAACTCGTTTTGGTGCATTCACTGCAAATTGTTCAAGTTATGTACTTTATTCTGCAAATGAAGGGGAAAGGTCTCATCTGGAACAACCTCATCTTTTAGAATCAGATTTTCCACATACACACACACACAAACATATTTTGGGGAAACCTAGTACCTGTTTTGAGGTTGTGATTGCAGCAACTGGAAGAATAGAAGGAAAACCTTGCGTATGCATTTTGCAAGTTGTCTGCGGAATCAGGGTGGTTACAACTTTGTCCAGCATCCTCCAACATCTCCACCTTGCGATACTGGAAGGTATTTTGTACCATACCCTAAATGGCTTCCCTTCTCTTGCTGGGACTATGACTGCTGCTCAAGGCAGATAATCAAATTTCTACAGAATCAAAAAGAATAAGATATAGGTGAAGCTGTTAGAAACCAGCCATCAACAAAAAGGTCAGGGCCTCTGGCAATGAAGGAAAAAAAAAATTACTCCTGTAGTCTTCAAGCAGATTTATTCTTGATATAAAGCAGGACCATTTACAGCTCAGCAAAATTTTAAAACTGGTAGTAAAGCACATTACAAGCTTTCTTAATTCAATTTTGTCTGGCATTTATTGTGGTTAATAAAATACCTAAATGTCATCGGGATATATAAAAATGTATTTATAGGTTAATAAATGCATAAACTGGATTATTCACAAAAACAGCTTACAGAAAGCCTAGCATCCTAAATTGATCCAAATTTTGGTTTTGTTCCCTGTCAGAGGGGTAATTAGTGCTTATTTACAAAGATTTTACTTTACAGCACTGTAAAAATGCATCTGCTTACTTCCACTATTTTCAGAGTTCATGCTCAGCTTCACAGGATCTACATTATCTTAACTATGAACTTTTATTCACCTAGATAAAAGAATAAAGGCTCCTCAAAATATCCTTTGTAGCTGATTCTTTCAGGAATACAACCCTACTACTCACCAAAATAAAGACGGACCATAAATACCTAAATACAGGATGAAGATTTACCTAGTCTGGAGTGGCAATAAATCGCTGCTTATTAGGGGAAAGGATCTTCGCTTTGAATTTAAGAAAATCATTTTAACAAGAAAAAACACACTGAAGGGTGCTGAAACAAAAACGGAAGCACTGATGGGAGTGACAGTACTCTGCGTCCACATTACCACAAAGTATTTACAGCAAGCTACTACGGATTTCTTGCAAAATAGGCACAAAACTTAAATTGCTTATTGGCTTGTTACAGCTGCGTCAAGCCCAATAAACTACTTTGGATAGTTCAGTGTTTAGTCTGTGTGTATATACACACATGAAAAAAAAAAACGAACCCTAGATGATTTCTTTTTGTCACCTCTCAAATGGAAATGAAAGCAAACACACTAGAGAACAAACATTCTGCACTATTCAGGCAAAACTGCACTGGAAGATTCTACAGATTCCAAATATACATCAAAAAAATGACAAACCTACACAAATTATACTCGTCCCAGAGAAGGATTTTGTCCTTAATGTCCCACTTTCTCACTCAGTAGACAAACCTTCCTGAAAAAGTTGTGTCAAACATTTAGACTCAGTTTTTTTTTTCCTCCTTCTCTTCATTCTGAGGATTTGAAGTTCAGCCTTTTCATTTCTGTTTTCAGATATCTGTCTTCCCCTGAGTCAGAACTTCCTTGAAATAAACTTTAATGTTCTTTAATAATATCCATGCTAATGATGATGATTGGGAATGGTCTGTTTTTAACAAGTACTTGAACATTTAGCGTAACCAAAGCTTTTATATGTAATTAGTGCTCTGAGCTGAATTCTGGTACAAAACCATTTATATCCAAATTATTTTAATGAACATGCACCAGACTAGAGGACTACAGGTTTAAAAGAAAATATATTAATATTTTATTTTAAAACCACTTAAAATGCATTTCTGTAACTAATAAAAACAAAAAAAATAAAACAATTGCTAAGATAATTGACTAAAGAATATTTTTCTAACTTATGAAGCACTGCACAAAGTTTCTTGTTCATTAGTGCACAACTGTAGGAGTGATGTATGAATGCAAATAGACATACTTTCAGGAAAAGCACAGAGACCAGAGATGCGTATATACAAACAACATAAAACACACTGCTAACTTATGGCTGCATGCTGAGCCTTTTAAGCACTGAAAGGACAAACATTTCAAATGCAGTCATGCCTTCTGAAAGGTATTTAATATAACGTAGAAGCATCACGTCTCCCAGAAAGCTTTTATATACAGGTTGTCTTTTTTATACAAATGGTTCCTGAGCCCTGACAAATACAGTAAGTTATAAAAATCCTTGGTAATGTAGTTCTTGTTCCAGAAGCTGCCATTTTTAAATTGACACTTCTGCATTATGGAAATAAAAGGACAGTGCCTTTTTTTTTTTTTTTTTTTTTTTTTTTTAAAACCTTGCATTTCCCTTGAAATGTACCTGGGAATTATAGACATTTCCAGGCATTAGTGTTAATAGACATTAGCAAAGAAACATTTCAGTCCCTTAATGTCACAAGTTTTAGCAGACATTGAGCTCTCCGAAGCCAAAGTAAACTCAGAATGGCTAAAAATGTCCTATTTTAACATTAAAAGCAAAGCAAACAGTAAAACTAGGCCTGTTGGAAATTTTGCTTGTTTCAGCAAAGACTAGTCCATTGACACTGCACAAAATTATCAGTCAAGGGAAATATTCACGGTCCTGTGGAGCCCAGCACCATTTCCCAGTAGATAAAAACCACATCATGTAAGAATTTTTTTAATGGTGCAAAAAGTTGAGGTAAGGATTTTCCAATATTTAAGAAATCTTGACTATTATTCCAGGGTATTTAATAGTGTTTAATCAATATGCAATTATATTTATTTAATTCACAAGATCCCTAGACAATTAAATAAATATTGAAAATTATTAGACCTTGGCTTTTCCATAAAACAAAGGATTAAAGTGACTTTTGAATAGTTTTAAAAAATGACAAATGTGTAATGACTGAAAGAACTCATGAAAAAGTGTCATATCAAGAACTTTGAAAACAGTTCAAATCAAGACTTCCCAATGGTAAAAAATATGCAAAATATACTTGTCTTCCATAACTTACACCTTTAGTGTTGTTGCGTTAGAAACAACACTTCATCATTTGTCATCCTATTAAGTACCTAAACAAAGATATACGGTACAAATCACATTGCCTTTTCAGCGACTGGGGTTTGGAACAATCCCAAAGTGACTCGTTTTCACAAATTCTAAGCAATTTTAAGCAATGCATCATTACTGGATGAAGATTTAACCAAAGAGTGCAAACGTTGAACTGTCAAAAGGAAAAAATGATATCAAGTACTCAAACCTGGATTTTTACAATTAGGTATCATGTTCTGAATGCTTCTTTATCCTTGCAAAGCACCTTGCAATAAACACCTAGAGTTCACTAATTTTGTATCTTCTAGCATCAACTTTATTATGTGGTTTTGTTTATGTTTAGCCAGTAGTCTGTCAAAGCAAGTGCCTGTACTCAACTTGTGCAATCTTTCCTGGGCAGAAAACTCATTAACAACTGGTTATTAGCACCACCCTTTGCTATCTGAGCTCAATATTTCAGGTTCTCATTCACTGATCTTTTGTACTGTGGCACAGTTCTTTAATGAATGCGTGTCAAGCTCATTAAGGTCTGCCACCATTCACAAACCAGTTACGATAAATGCAAAGCCTATTGCAAATTCCACCACTTAAATCCAGAAAATTTCAATCTCACAGGATTAATGGCCCATTCATGGAACAAGCAGCACCTGACAAGTTAAAAATCAGAAGTTTGCTGTCTTACTGGAGTTTCATCAGGTTAAGAAAAGGTACTTTGTGATTTTCTATTCCATTTAATCTTAAAATCATGCAGCTCCATGATACAGAGTTGCTTCTCCTACTCAATTTGATGGTAAAAGCGTTTTGCAAAAATCTGTTTTATTATTACATAAACATATTCAGGACTGCAAAAAGCTCCACTTCATTTAAAAACCTTGCAAGATACAGTATGTCTCGGCAGCACCAAGTTTTCCCTTTCCAAGCTAAGGGAGAGATTTCCGTTATGAACAATTACCACTATGACCACACTTCCTATCACAAACAGCAGATTATTATTATTATTATAGTAACACTCTCCACCACTGTGCCAGAGATGTGTGGGCAAGAGCCCCAGAGGTCACTCCTGCCCTATACCAGACCTTAAACTTTGTCGGGGTTGTGAGCTATACAAACCCAAAATTTTTACTTCCCCTGGTTTCCTCCATCTGTATTCCCAATCTCTAAATAGCTTTAATTATAAATTGTATCTTTTCTCTGGGTGTTCACCCTTCCCTTGAGGAATACATTGCTTTAGCAATGACTAGCAAAACAGTAAAGATGGGTAGATTTGCTCCAGAAGAGCTCCCAGAAAATTTACCCATCTGTCAAAAAAGGTAAGGTTTATTCAAAGCCTTTTTGATACAAAAAAGTGAGACAGGAGCTTTCACAAACTTTTTGTGGCTGCTTCTGGGCCTTTTAAGTGACAGCATTTCGAAAACAGTCAAGCAATAAAGCGTTCACTGCAGTCTCCCTTCCTCTGTGTTTTGCCTCCAGACTGAATGAGGAGCAACTAAACATTCTGCAAGCTGTACTTTTTTGGAATGGCTCTCAAGAAAAGGGGTGAGTTTTTAGATTATCTAATTAACTCTATCATAACATGGCTATCTTAATTAACCCTGCATGATTCAAAGACCATTTGTACATCTGATGTGCAGTACAGCTGCATGCAACCGAAGAATAAGTTTCTCCTAAAAAAAAAAAAAAAAGTTTGGAGAACAAAGTTTCATGTCTTGATCCAAAGTCCATTTGACCCAGTGGAAAAATACCACCATTTCTGAATGAGGCTTTAAGAGCAAATTTGCATTATTTTTAGGAAAGACTATCTTAGAGCAAAGGTTCTGAAACACTCTTAAGAAGTCTGAAGTACCACTCGAGACCCAGTCACAAAAGCTTTAGGCAGACAAAATTCTCATTACAATCAGCAGGGGTTTGCTTTCATAATGAATATTTGAGTCAACTGATTGGAGTGCTCAACTTCTGAGACGGTTGGTGCACAAGATATTCTTGACTGTATTTCTCTGTAATATACAGCACTGATTTCTTAGAAACAAGCAATTGTGACAGGGCTGAAAGGGGTGCAAACGGGTAAAGCTATATGCAAAGCAGCTTGTTTAAGTGCTCAGTTACTTCTCAAAGTTTAAATTGTTCATACTTAAATGATACAGTTCAAAGTTCCCATCAAGTGAATGATCCAACTGTTGTAACTCTTTGAAATAGTACAGTTGGGCCAGAATTCTTACACTCTTGTACAAGTAAACTGGGAGAAAAAGAATTCAAGGAGTTCTTGTCCTCTTAAAATCTAACTTAATTCACAGGATGATAAAGATGTGAACTCTCACATACAGAGCAGCAATAAAAGGAAGTTGAATTACAGTTTGTAATAACTAAATCCCATACTGAAAGTTCTTAACAGTTCATGTCACTCTCAATGGATCATAACATCCATCTACTGATTGTAATGAAGTCAGAGCAAATTGCAACTGTCCAATAAAAGCATTTCTAAAATCACAGCTGCATACGTTCATCTTTGGCCACCTGAAATTCTCAGCATATAAACCAGTTGCACAGAATGTCGTTGCAATTAATTTTACCAGTTGCAATAAACAACTGAACTGTTCTAGGATGATTTTAGAAGCCGGTTATGTTTGCATACGAAAGCCCACCAAAGCTTTTAGGCACGTACGCCTTACCAGTACGACTCCATGTAAGTCCATTTACTCCTGTGGAGTTAGAGTAGTACAAAGAATCAAGATCAGCCTCCAGAGGTTCTTAATAGATTTTAACACAACACAGATCCCAGTCCAGACCAGTGGGGGATGCTCTGTGCATACCATTGCCCTGCTCTGAACTGCTGCTGAAGTGTTTCTAGCCTGGACACGGTGGAATCAGCCACCTCTTGATACAAGCTCGACGGCGTGCTGGAGGAACTTCTCCAGGGGATACTGCAAGTGGTCCAGGGGAGTTTATCAATTCGGCACGGTGGCAGAGTGGGGGATTTGGCACATGAAGGAGAGGACCCTGCTTTTTAAACCGAGCCTCTCCTGCGCCTGTCCTGTGGGCACGGCAGCCGTGGTACCGCGCAGCCACAACTCTGCCAACGTGGAGGGTGAAAGCAGATGAAAACTACTTACAGTAACAAAGCCAGAGATAAGATTTATAAAAAAAAAACCCAAACCGTTCACAGTCCGCTCAACTAGCATCGAAAATGCTCAACTGCATTAGGAACAACAAGTGTATTGAGGAGGATCATGCCACATCCCAGGTAGCCCCTCTCCCCTTCCCAGACAGCTTCCTGCTCCCCCGTAAAAGTCAGAGTCCTTTCAAGTCCCCCCTTCTTTACCCGACAGCTTCACGCTAAGCTGATTTTGCCACCAAAGCCAATGTAAAATATTTCTGTCTCCTCTCCCCCATTTCATTCTTCCTCCCCATGGTCCAACTTACATCTTGTTCTCCTACAGCTGCTTGCTGGGCTGTTCCATCAACTGGATCACTGAAAACAACGTTTCTGTAATTACTTCTGGTTTTGTTTTACTTGTTTAAATAGGTTGTTTCACTACAAAGGTTACATACTCTTGTTTCTTCCTTTTTTCCCCTGGAACAGAAAGTCTGCCTAGTATATTCCTGTATTTAAACAAGCACGGTAGATTAATTAATGTTTTTAGTCTCTGGAAAGCTTGTAAATTCTGTCTAGCAGGAAGCCGCCATGAAACTTCTCTTTTTTCCATAATTAGGCATAACAATTAGCACAATAATGCCCTTGTTAACATTTCTAATTACATGCAACTAGTACATCGGTACCTCCTTGAAGGAAGCCGGTTACCTTTCCCGTCTCATCTGGGATGGTCTGCATCCCCACGGGCACAAAGAAGCCAGCATCCTGCTTGCGGAGCAAGGACAGACTGCGGGAGCCAGTCTGACATGCAAATCAAAAAGGAAAGATCTTTACTCTAAAATAGCCCTAACATAAAAACTACTTCTATAAAAGTCATAAACCAGCTCCCAGCCAGGCAAAAAACGTTCGATAAACCCAATGCATCAAAAGCATCACCAGGTTCCCCCAGTACTGAAGTTTTGCCACTTGCTCTTTTGGACTAGACCTACTCGTTAATCAGCTCCAGCGCTGGCTGTGGGTTTTGCCTTGGGTCTGACAACATGAACTCAGGGACCACTTACATTTTTACTGCGTATTGCCATGTCACCAAGCTGTTCAGATTAGCTCTGCTGGGAGGCTGTCTCATTCCAGGAATAGAAATTAATTAATCAGTATATTTTCCGCCTCCGTGCCAGGAAAAACATCTCTGATTAGAATGGCGTACTGAAGGTTTTTTGCAATCACTGCCGACATGACTATTGATTAAATGAAAACCTTGTGAGCACTTACTTGTTTTATAGGTGTATTTATTTCATTCCTCTCAAGCTCCTTTGTTTTAATTAAAGGGTATATTCTAGATACACTATGATTAATATATATTGAAAACACCTTTGTAAATTAAGACATCTCCTTTTTTGAAAGAACAGTGCACCGTATATGATAGAAGTACTTAACTCCGCAGTTTAGATTCTTAAAACTTCAGTCTAGTGAAAACCTTGCCTTGGAGGTATATACCGAAACTTAAATGTTGAAGCTCCAAATAAATCTACAACGTTGCTTCTGGGCAGGAAAAGCGCTTCACACATCACTATGCTGAAGAGTTGGTGCATCCATAACTAAATCCCACCGAGACTGCACATTTGGCAGTCTTCGCATCTTGCTTGGACTGAGCTCCCGCTTCTCAGAAAATTTCTACCCCATAAAGGTACATTTAAGCGAAGAATGGTCACTACTGTCTCCCTTCAAGGACGCTGGCAGGAGAACCATGCTAGCTGAGACTTTATAAAGTTGAGATGGTAACTCATCCGACGAGTTGACGGCCCAAAGCCCTTCTGCTCCAAAAGGCGTTACAGTCCCTATTAGCACATTACAGAGGAACGTCCAATATCGAATTATTTCATTCCTTCCTGCTGCTGTGATCCAGTGGGGCTTCAGGAAATTAGAAGTGAACTAGGCTGGATCACATACTACTGCCAGGCTACAGCACTTGCTGCCACTGCAATGCAGTCATCGGCCCACTCTCCTGAGAACTGGAAAGCTTTGGTTTCCAGTTTGGTTTCGTTAATATATTTTATCCAATATCTTCATGCACATGAAACAGTACGTAGAGCTGAGAATAGATATCTAGCTCCCAGGAAGGGACTGCAGCCCACTTTAAAGGCACCAGACCCCTCTCAAGAGGGGAAAAATTAAAATAAAAATCCAAAGGCAGCCTTTCATACCACTCAAATGGAAATAAAGGGCTCCACTGGCCCCAGTCTCCATTAACACAGTCCTCCTCACACACATAGTAGACTGAAATTCCACGTTATCATTTCTGTACTCCAAAACATTTCTGATTGAAACCCAGTCAAGCTGTAAGCACTTCTCGGCTGATTTCTCCATACAGCCTGCTGCCAGAATGATGCCATTTCCTTCAGGACATGGTCTGGCTCTCATGAAGTATTGCAGGGGCCGTGAGAAGGCATGACCTTAAGGGACCTTAAATCTTCATTACAAATGCCGGCAATGAAGGCACTCCTGACAGTGATTATCCACCCTGTGCTCCGTCCAGTGATAGAGACCCGTATTTCAAACTCTGTTCCAATACTTTTCCTCTTGCTAAGGTTTTTTTCCTCCAATATATAATGTGAATCTATTCTGTAGCAACTAAAGCCCTATCTTGCATACATTTGCTCCCACAAGGTAAACTCCAAGGCCTCCTGCATTTCCTAATGGATCAGAGGTCTAGAAAACACCAACTTTCTCTGCTAGACACGCCAATTGGTCCATATACTTTGTTAAAATAATGTACTAAACTTGCAATATCAGAGGTTAACTTTTGATATTCACAACAGATTCGATGCATCTGTGGTGCACTTCAGTTTGCAGGGAAATCGGGAAAGGTCCCACGTGTACGGTCCCAGGAACCTGGGAGCCCCTTGGGCACATGCTCCCTCCCACAGTCACGCTGCAGGATGCAAGACGCATTTCTCGGTGTTACTTTCCTGTGCTTTTCGGGGAAAACTATTCACTTTGCCACATCTCTGCTTCTTCTGACTCATGGAAGTATGGACGGGGGTTTCTTATCTTGGCTTGCTGCAGAACTGAGCCACTGACCTTCCTTCTCTTCTCCTGTTTCAGGATTCCAGGAGCATTGGACACTCAGCTAATTTCAGTGAGGACAAAAGGCTGCTGTGTAATTTAGGGACTGTTTCTCCAATTATTATCATAAGGGAAAAAAAAAAAAAGGAAAAAAGACATCACACTTGCCCATACCTTTCCATGTCTCAGTGCTTTCCTCCATATCTTTATGGAGGCAAACGTTCACTGATTCATTTTGAAAATATAAGATAAGATATTAATCATCACACATTCTGTTATAAGGAAATCATGCTAAATTAGGCCAATAATTACAAGTTGTGAATTATCTGGTCAAGTCTGATAAATGGAGAACAGCAGGGAGCTTTAAACACTCTTTATCTTACATGCCTCATATATTGCCTAGTATTTTACCTATTGCACAATTGCACGCGTATGCTTTGGGAAGCAGATTCACATACACGTACATCCTTTAGTCCTTTTGCCATTTTTTTAACTTACCAAAACTGCACATCTCTTCCAAAGATGGCTAGAACATTTTCAAACCTCAATGTGCATAAATCAGCAGTGCTGCACAAGGCAACCCTAATTTATGCACTCACTACGGACCCAATTAGTTCTTCTGTAATGGAATGCCAAAGAGATTTTCTTAATAAAGCAGAACATATCACATCTAATACTTATATAAAATGCAGAGTTTTAACTCCGTCACTTTGTGTTACTCACCCCAGACTTTGAGAAGGGAATTCTGAAATTGGCTTTTTTTCCCACGAGCACCAACTGGCAGAACTTGGGACCGATGATTGGTTTGAACAGATCACCATCACCCCAGCGCAGCTAACAGAGCGACAGGGATTTACACCAGCAAATGTGCGCGCAGCACATCTGCATGCTGCACAATAGCTCGGGGAGGTCCTGCAAGCCTGGTGGGACAGGAGCAGGCAGGAGAACATGGGGGGGGGACTTTGCAAACTTACCCTCCTCCTGCATGGAACAGCCCCCTTCACCTCTGCAGGCAGGAGGTTATACCTTAGTGAGCAGCAGACAGCTGTCAGGGACTCTATATCTTGATTATACTCTTGTTAATATTTTAATCTCTTCCAGCCCAGATGGCTTAATTCCTTGGTTAAGGCTGAGACATGCCTGAGCGCTCGCAAGCTGAGGCTCTATCAAGAGAAGTCTGAAGTGACATGGTCAACTGGGAGAAAAAAAAAAAAACCAAGAGAAGCGGTGATCACATTAGTGCCTCTGATATTTCTCACTCAAGCCGGGAACCAGAAATCCTACCAGACGTCCGTGTGTTGCATTGATTCTGTGTCAACACCTCTGCCTGCATTTGTAACCTACTTCAGGTCTCTCCCATGTATTTCGTCACTTCAGGTTTCGGCTGCCCCCAGCGCAGAGGGCATCACATCACGGAGCGCACAAGGTACCACATCACGCTGGCCAAATCCTGGACCAAAGTATTAGAAGCGGACTCAAGTTTGCACAGTTAAAACTAAACAAAAACATTTATGGGATAAAAAACAGTGCTATGGAGATAGCCTAGAAGATCAGTGTCAAACAGTTTTTGTCTGTGAAGTGGATCACAAGCTGATCCCAGAAAAATAAAAAGAGCACGTGAAATGGTGGGCTGCTTCTCCGCGTCCTCTCTGAAAATGGTAATTCAAGATATTGCTACCCCACATGAAATACGCTTACAGTGGCTACAAGCAAAACCAACATGTCTGATGTACGGTGGCAGAATCAAGTGCGCTAAGTTACGTCAGGTGATAAGCAAATAATTTTTCATTTTTTTTGGTATTTATTTCAAGCAAATTAGCAAAAATGAGCCATTTTGATTTTTCATGGCTATGTAAGTTAGTTTCATTCTTTTGCCTAACAACCTCTAGTCAAGACTCTTATAATAAACTAAAATTATTACATAAACATTTTAGAGCAGAACAAAAAACTTCACATTGTTATAGCCATAAGGAGAATCCCACAACACCAGGTGGGTAACAGGATCCACCTGTGATATAGTTGATCCAGTCAGTGCTCAGGTTTTGCATCCCACAAATACTAGGGATTGAGCCTTCCAGACAAAATAATCCAAAATCCTGGATATAAATACACATAGTTTTTGCTCAGGCAGGTTTTGTTTTAAGCGTACAACTACGCAATGAAGTTTGGCATTCCTTAAGCAGAGGGCAGTATTACATCAGTAAATGGTTATTAAAGTTACCTGTCTACAGTATGTGAAATTACATTTCTGCAACTTAAGAATGCACATTCCAGGTAACTGACTTTAAATATAGATCTCTATACATCTATCTCTCTAAAGTTTCAGAAACTACAAGGATATTAAATTAATGCAGAAAATTATAAATAGGAAAGCATTCCAGTC
Organism: Leptodon cayanensis; assembly: GCA_027564655.1. Taxonomy (NCBI): domain Eukaryota; kingdom Metazoa; phylum Chordata; class Aves; order Accipitriformes; family Accipitridae; genus Leptodon; species Leptodon cayanensis. Next base: position 22,001,212 of record JANXJC010000037.1, on the reverse strand, counting down.
TCCTCCTCACCCCACACACTTTGCTAAGAAAAAAATCTTGTCAATGTATTGCTTTACTTTGACCAAGTCCTTATCCTAACTCCTTTCTCAAACTTAATCCCAGAAGGTTTACTCTTCTCTCCTCATTGTATGTCACAATTAAAAGTTCATTAAATATAAATGTCAGGGCTACCCGGTCCAGTATTATTCTCTAACCCGCACATTCTCCCGCTCCTCACGGACCTGGCACCGCAATCCACTAACAAGAATAACTACTCTGAGTTTCCCTGGGATTCCATGATGCTTTGGTCCTTCTGGCTCCTGTAATCCCTAAGCACTCTGCTGACGCTGCCCCTCTTAATGGAAAAGTTGGAGCTGAAAAACCTGCCAGGAGATAACATTCACCAGCAAAGTCTCAGCCCTAAAAGTTTTCCTAGTGCTTTGACATTTGTGTAACATTCAGAAGCTGCTTGCTCACACAGAGACGTTATTCTCTACCAGTGAAGCACTTCAGATGGAAAGTATTATCTATTCCTAACTGACATCTTCCACTAAATGGAACATTTAATTAATTTGGTCCTAGGCCAGTCTGATCTCTTTTGCTTGCGTGAAGACGAACACGACTTGTAACTCTTTGGCACCATTTCTTCTCCTCCTCCTCCCTCTTAAAAGGAACGTTAGTTGTTTACAGAATAGATACAAGAAAATCCAAGCTGGTACGGTGACACATCATTAGTTAAAAATACACCACAGCATAAAGAGCTTTAGTACAGAGAGAGCATTGGAATGCAGAATTACACAAAAATGGCTTAGGAAGGAAAATGAAAGTCATCTGGAAACTGATGATTTTTTCTGCTACAGGCTGTAGCAGAAGAACAAAAAGGACTGCAAGCACTTTGTGTTTTACTACAGAAAGTGAACTTGGTACAATTAACCGAGTTGAAAATACAGTACAAGGGGTTATAAAAATACTTGAAACGTATCTCTAAAATGCAGATGGTAGACACAGGGTATAAGGGGGAAAGAAGGTCTCAGAAGATACAAAGCAAACCCAAACCTACAAGAGCATAAAAACTGCATGTCCCTGACCAGAGCCAGGCTCACGTAACCAGCAAAGACGACGTGATTTGTGACTTGCAGTAAGTTGCAGAAAACACTAAAAGACAAAGAAACGAAAATCCAGCAAAGATGACAGCAGCTCCTTGGGAGATTCGCTGTGCAAAAACCAAAGTTACTTAGCACGCCTGCCACACGTACAGCCTGGCAGATGTACATGACGAGTTCTGACAGTAACAAAGAGGCAGCATAAAACGGGGATGCCCAGACTTAGTCCAGATCTACAGTTCTGTCTGAAAACCAAAGCAACTTCCAGATCTGAGCAACACTCCACCGGAGAGGGAAGTAGCACATCTCCCGTCTGAAGTTATTTGTAATGCTGCAAAATGACTTGGAGCTGCTGCAGACTCTCTCGGCAGCTGAGAGAGCAAGCCCAGGTCCACAGTTCTTTGAGAAAAAGACAAACGTGGCCAGAGGTTTTTATAAAAAGACCACTTACACCTGCCTGGAAACACAGAGTTCACACTAATGCAGTTAATTAGGAAAACTAGCAGATGAATTTTAATAAGGTACCACCCAGCCGTACTACGCGTGCCACAGCCCCAAGCCCTCCTGCTTTAGCGTACAGCGCGGAATCCTCTCGCCGGGAACAGCTGAGACTTCAGGGCCTGCAGATGACCACATCCATCCCCAACTTGGGCTTAGCTTAATGAAATGGCAACTGTAATTAGCGCACAACATGGAAGTCTCAAACAGATGCTGGGGAAAAAAAAAAAAAAAAAAAAAGCCCCCCGTATTTCTGAGTGCCAGAAAGTAAGGGGCTCGTACTTCCCCGGTGGGTCTGTCATTCCCTTCCAATATCCTTCCAGTTTAAAAAGAAGTCTAGCCAAACTAATCAATATAACCCCCAGGACAAATTCATAATAAAGATTGTAGCTGGCTATAAAACGGTGTACAATAAAGTACAACAGAAGTCAACGATAAGGCAAGAACAGCAATAGAGAAACTAGGGTGGGTTTTCATACGCATCGGTGGGAACAAGGAACACATCGACTGATCTCGGAGCAAGGTTGTGCCCAGTTGGAAGGGACGCGAGCTGGCCCCAAGAGCGTGCAAGCCATTTAGGATGTTCGGATGCTAAAGAGAGGAAAGTTTAAGATCTCGATGTATATAACGGTATTATGAACAATATATTCGTGTAGCAGTATCGAAAAGAAGAATTACTAATATGAGATTGTTAATGGTGAAGGCTAAAGTTCACGTTCAGGTGGCACAACTTAATGCCCAGCCTACTGCAGCTCAGTACGGCATACCTTTTGAAAGAAGCCATCAAGAAAAAGTGAAAGAGATGCTATAGTGACATTTTACAGGGGGAAAAGAGAGGTAGCTCTAATCATCAGCCTCTGAAGAGGTGTTTTAATTCTAGGATAACAGACTGTGGCAAAACCTAAACAAAAACAAAGAAAATCAGGACACATCTGTTCAGCATGAAAACAGTTTTTTTCCATCTGCTTCCTGTGGAAGAAAAAAAGACTTCAAGGACTGTGCTGAAGATAACATCTCGCGTATCAAAGCAGGCGATACAGTAGAATTGTGATAATTCTTGTGGAATGAGAGGAACGAAGATTAAGAGGAAAATGAGGAAATAGATCTTTGAACTACTTTGAAGTAGGGCACCACAAAGCTGACCCGAATTCCCATTAACTTTAGTAGTGCATGAAATACAGTTTACTAGCTGTATAGCTCCATATTCAGGAAATACCAATATTGGGTAGTTAAGCTATTCAAATAAGTACATTACAGTCAGCAACAACTACCATACATTGCTGCATACTCATAACTGGTAATGAGTCAGAAGTACAAAGGAAAATACAGATCTAATAGTAAGAGTGCTACAGGAAAGAACTGGTGGAAAGGAGTTGTTTTATGTGAAGAGGAATGAAAATAGTGGCTGTGAGACTAAAGTGATAACTTCTAAAAGATCTAAAAGTGGCGAGGGAGCTGAAGTGATGAAAAAAAGACCAGAAGGAATTACATACTGGAGACAAAAAGATGAGTCATATTCCGATTCCTTCTTTATGCCACATGGTGTATTGAGGACAGCTGCCACTCAATAAGTACTGAAATAACGTTTTAGTGGAAAACTTTGAGCAGGGCAGTTGCACTACATCATCTCTACAGATCCCTGCCCAACTCAACTATTCTATGAAAACAAAAAACTTGCAACATGTTATACAGGAAGTTTTATCATTTAAAATAAGTAAGACTATGAGAAATTGAAACAAAAAGACATGTTTCCAAGTAAGGAGGCAAAGATGCTCTAAGATGGTACAAATAGGTACAATGATCAGTTTGAATGAATTAAGCAAAACAAAAAATTACTTTCCTTCTCAATGAAGACACTAAATTCAACTGTGCTCACAAGTAAGAGAAACTAAGAACCAAAATTCAAAGTAGACTTCAAGATTTGCCCTAAGGAATATTTCTCATTCTTTCAGTTGGCAGATTGATCCTTTGAAGCAATGCATCAGTTTGTCAAAGCACTTTTGCTGGGGCACAGGATGCAAACATGCACCTAAGACCAATATGGGAAAAGACAGACCAGGCAAACATTTCTCGAGTAAGTCATGCTGTAACACCTTCCTGAGGAATCATATTTATAATATTTTGCACCGATAACAGTAAAAGGGTGACACAATTAGGTTCTAGTAAAGATTAGACTAAATATTTTAATCTGTAAAGCAAAGATTAATTTTAACTAATTATGTATTTCCTGAAGCACCTTAATTTCTGTTTAAGTTGTTTATTTCTTGGGAATAGAATCTTTGAAGGAGAAAAAAAAAAAAAAGAGAGAGAGAGGAGAAAAACCATCAAGTGCATCACAAGGAACCACGAGGGGTAGACAGAGGCTCTGGTGTTTCACCCAGTCATTGGTTTAGTTTGGGATTTCCAAATTTCTAGCCAGAGGTAGAAGTGGTCCAGCACCATGAATCCAAGCAAAGAAATTGAGTACACTGGTGCAGTATCAACACTGGCAGCAATCATTTCATATTTCATAATTTCAGCACCAAAACACACCTTTGTGTTTGCTGACTTTAGCATTTTTTGGCGCATGAATATTTGGGTTAAGGGGCATATGACATGCAAAGTTGGTACACCTCATTTACATTTCTAAAGCAAACGTTTAATATTCTAGTAGTCTGAAATTGATTTCCTAAATGTTAACTGATGCTATTGAAAATTGCTAAGGGCATATTCAAGGCATTTCAAACAATTAACACAAAATTTGATAGCCAAGATGACATTTTATTAATGGTCAAGACCATTTCCTACCTCTTGTCCCACCTGTAGCAAGAAACGCAAAAACCAGTGCAATTGAATCTGACTAAAATTGATACGTATCTCAAACTGGAGTTCATCTCCTCCACAGAGCTCTTTTTATGGGTGTTTCAGGCCTTTTCTGATTTGCACCATGGATGTCACCGATGAAACGAGCGGAGGCTATTCAAGTTCCCTTGCCACTCAGCCCCTCAAACATCACAAGCGCATCTTTAAATACTTAAAAAAAAAACAAAACAAAACAAAACAAAAAAACCTTAAAACCCATTTGATTTGCAGCTCCCAAACCCTGCAGGTCCACAGCCTAAGCAGTGAAAAGCAGCCGGGTAGGACGTCACCAGCCAGGCTTTGGGTCTCAGCCTCCCGGACCCACGGCTCTCACGCTGAGCATCCCTGAAGTCCCACCGTCCTCCCTTCGTACAGCTGGGCCCTGGCAGACGGCCGTCGCCAACAGTCTGCCAACAAGGTGACAGGAGGTAGAAAAAGCTTTCAACAGAGACTCACTTTTAATGAGAGCTTGTTGAAATAAACTTTTTTCTTTTAAACGTTTGCTTGGGAGAAAAGTCTCTTTAGTCAGCTCCCCAGCCAGCTGCACTGAAAGCTGAAGAAGTCAGCTACAAAAATAAAAGCATTTAAACAATGGATGCATCTTATTGACTCATCCTAAGTAATACCTGAGCACGCCGAGACCAAGCACAGCTACCTAGAACTGCAAACTCCACACGAAGAAGATGCTCTGCCCAGGCACATCTGTACAGCAGAGCACAACCTGCTTTTACTCCCCATCCTCCTCCTCCCCTGCCAGCAGCTTGCTGCCTCCTAGCTCTCTCCAGTCTCACCCCACAACCTGGGAAAGCTGGGTCAAAAAGAAAGAGACCACATTTCCTTCCTCCAGACCTATTTAATGCTTATTGCATATGCTGTCGTTGTGCTACGGTTTGGGAAGGAAGGCTCGCCGCAGCTGTCTTGCTAAAGCTGCACTTCACCTTCTCAGCCTTCCGTTCCTTTGTGCTGCATGCCTTCAAGCTGGCTGCCTCGAACTGCTCTCTCCCTTGTTTCAAAGCCCAAGAGAATAACTTCCAGTATTTGTAATTACGACAGCCATTGCTTCAGCCCAAGAAGGATTCGGCTTTTAACTTTGCCACGTCACACAGGGCATTGGCATAGTTGTATTCGGTGTTCTATAGCTTCCACACCTGGGAAAGCTCTTTCATGTCCATTTTGAGGCTGGATTCTGATCAAGATGCTTGAGCTGAAGAAACTCGCCCTCTGAAAAGGGCTTTGTAGATTACTAACGCTTTTTTTCCCTGGCTAACTACAAAGCATTGAGTACAGAGACACAGGTCTGAAATTTACTTATCAAGATTAGTGAATGAATTTATAGCACTTCAATCACAAGGAGGCGGATAGGCTTTTTCAAATAACTCAAACTGGCACAGGTCCTACAGGGAGCCTCTTAAACCCGTGTTCTAGGAAAGCGAGCAACTGTTCCAGCTTAAATTGCTTCCTAAAAAAGAAGTTTTGAAAGGGGCAAAACATTGCTTTTGATTTTAGAAGTCCACCTATATCCACAATACTTGTAAGATACTAAACACAGTAAGTCTCACTGAATTTAGCTATCCTCAATATTATCTTGTTAACAATTGATTATCTGCAAGAAAGCATATAGTGCTCCTCTTCCAGTTTGTAGGATAAACTAGGACTTTGGATTCAGATTAACAATCTGCTAAAAAGCGTCAAATACATGGCGACCAAGCAGCAGTCCAAACTCAATAGGTGTTGAGGTGGGTTGACCCTTGGCTAGACGCCAGGTGCCCACCAAAGCCGTTCTATCACTCCCCCCTCCTCAGCTGCACAGGG
>JANXJC010000037.1:21979698-21994878 GCA_027564655.1 Leptodon cayanensis | reverse complement strand
CAGCAGCTTCTCACAGAAGCCACCCCTGTAATCCCCCCCCCCGCTACCAAAACCTTGCCACTCAAAGCCAATACAGTTGTGTTGGGGAAAATGCATTTCTTGAGTAAATGGAGAATGCTGTCATTCCAGACTTGTCATTCCAGCATTTCTCAGGAGCTCTAAACTCACTTAAGTATCCCTTGAGGCACCAGCCAGCACGAGATACGGGATGACGGATGTACCATCTCAAACAGCAAATCCTACTGTGATTTTAATTAAATTACAACAGCCGTTTTATTTTTTCCAAAGCTTCTAGACTCTGTATTGCTTGCTTGCTTCCAGTGATTCAGCAGTTTATTTCTCAATACACTAATCCCTTCATAAGACAGTTTCTCATTCCTTTTAAGTAGTGCTTCTGACAGCAGCTACCTGTATCTGTTGTTTAAGGCTCTCCCTTTTTTATTAAATAGAAGTAGTTTAATCTCAGACATACTTTTGCTTGCAGACTCTACCACTTTTACATCCATGAGAAGGCTCCATCTTGTAGCAGTTCAGGAATTGTCCTCACAATATATTGTTCCTCTATACTTTTAAGCTCACCTGACAACAGTATTGCAGAAATTAAAAAAGGAGACAGGAGAAAGGAAACCTGAAGCCCAGAGGATAAGCAGCAGACAGTGACACCTGCCCATAAACATAAGCCAGCTGTGAAATGTTCTTCACGATATCTGTAAAATACATGTCTACTTTGCTATTTACAGGGGACTCAATAAAACTGCCAACTGGCTATTTTAGTTGCTAACCTAAAGGGTGCAGAAAGTTCAGTTAATAGGAAAAAACAAACAAACAAACAAAAAACCCCCCAAACAAAGGGGCAAAATAGGCAAAAGCAATTGCCAGGACCTGCCTCTGCCAGAGCAGGCGGTAGGTAAGTGTCAGCAACTCTATAATTCAATAACACCTTTGAATCAAGGCTGATGCATCTTGACCTAGTTATTTAAGCAATGGCTTAAAACTTACTTGGTTTACTGAGCCTTTATTGCAGTAATGAACGGTTTAAAAATACCATAATAATTTCTTTTGACCATAATCATCCAACAGCCATTAGCTGTTTATCTCAGAAAATTAATCCTCAAAGGGTGACCCTCATGTCCAAAATATGCTCTCCGTCATGAAGAATGATTGATAAATTATTCCAAGCTACTCCACAGAACCACTTTTAGGAGCATTTTATCATCAAAGTTACTTTCCCCTTAATCAAAGGCTAATGCAACATGAAATCCTTAAACATGGGCTGCACCATAAGATAAAGTTAGCAACCTTGAAGAGGCTGGAAAATAGCAATTTGCACACATAAACACAAGATTTAAAACTACCATCATAACCTGCATCATCAATCACAAGCAACAGTGGCTTTAACAGGACTATTTTCAGAGTATATTAAACTTCATGACATCTTAACCTTCTTGTAAGGCCACAATAATCTCTTTACAATATCAAAGAAGTGCAGAAGGGCAGATTTACTTCATGCAGAAATATTCTTTGCATCAGATTTCATAAGTAGTGGCATTGTTGCCTTAACAGACATCCGTTGGTGTTATTTTCAGCCCCATATACCCACTCAGGGAACACAGACAACACATATCTTCACACATATTCTGAAAGACAACGCACTCTGAAAGTTTTGCACAACTGCAAGAGAAAGCTCTCACTGAAGAAGTGAAGCACATCTCTTTAGGCAACAGCTCGTCTTCCAAAACCTGCTCGCTAGGGAGAGATCTGGGCAGGTGCCCGTGACTTTTAACCTAACTTTGTTAAAAGTTTTGTGCAAGTATCTGATTGGTGCTTTTGTATTCATCATGTTCTTGTGAGGAAAAGTCAAGTCGTGAGTATTCCATCCTAAATATTACTGCTACATGAGAAAAAGGAAAAATCTCAAGCAAAATGCTGCCCCTGCAATAATTAATCATAATCCAAGTTGTATGTATCAAAAAATTGTCATTTCATTCTGCTGTAAAATTAGCAACTCTGAGGCACAACTTCAAGGAGAGCAGAGACTGCTCATCTTTTAAAAGACACCACTAAATCCACCGTAAAATGGCAGTTTTGCTAATTCAGTTTTTCAAATTACTTTAGAACAATTGATTCAGTTTTAATTGTTCAGGCTTCCCACACAGAGGGGAGCACTGGTGGCATGAGAAACCCAACTAAGAGGAGAGAAGGAAGCGCTGAAGGAGAGAGGGGCTGGCAGAGGGGCACAGAGGGTGCCGAGAGGGACAAAGGAACCGGCATGGAAGGAACCCAGGAGATAAAGGAGGAAAAAAACTTAGCAGACCTTCAGAGGAGAAGTAGGGAAGGAGTAAGAGGACATGGTGGCAGACGCATCTGGCAATAAGGCGTCTAGGAAGGAGGACAGTTATTTTCTATGGATCTTGGGAAGCAGAGGGAGGCCTGGAGATCCCAAACAACTCTCTCTAAAAGAGTGATCTACAAATTACATGCAGTGAGCCTATATCCAACTAATCCTCTTGCACACTGACCCACAGCACTTCCAGCTGAGCAGGTTTCCACCTGGAAGGAGCAGCAGTTCCCCAGATTCAGGTAGCCAACAGCTACAAGACACAAACATTTGCACACCGAGCAAATGGGAAGCTACCACTTTGGTGCTGGATGCCAATGGAGGAAGAAAGACCCTACCATTTCAAACCGTGCCGTAATTAACTGCTATTCAGACCATAAAGCAGAAAGCATATTCATTATCATTTCCTTTCCTAGAGCTATTATCCAGCACATCCAGTACTCCTATGCAGGCAAGGACATTTCTCCAGCACAACTGTACCCTGTGTCTGCTGGTAATATTTCTAATTACAATTACACTGTAAGCCTGTTTGTTGAATACAATGCACAGATGCTACAAGCTTTCCAAGATGACTGTTAGCCTGTAGCTGTTTTAATTAGCTTGACAGGTAATAAAGTAGAATTTTATAATTATACTATTATAATGCACAAATGTTTCCTTTCAAATCTGTACTTACTGAGTCACTTAGGTAAACAACAGCCAGTTTTGGTTCACCAGACCAGAAGCAAAACCCCAAACTTGGCTTCTTCTATGCCTTGCTTATGGCTGAGCAAGGACCGCATGCTGCTTAGGAGCCTGGGTTAGAAAATCCTTCCCTCCCATAGAAATGAAATGTGTATAAAACCTGAATCTGCAGTCCCCGTAAGCGTACTTTTGTCAAGCATAACAACACGTGACCCCTCACTTCCCTAAAAAGTGTGCTGTGCGTAGTTCTTTAAAAGCACAGAGCTGGAACTCAAGGTACGCTGCTGGCCAAGAGCCCCATCAGCAAGGGGCAGTTTTAGACACACAAAGTTCGTCCAAGTTCTCTGCTCGGGACATCTCAGAGGCTTAGATCAGATTGCTGCTCTGACCCCCCCACGAGAACACAGTTCTGGCTTGTGGTCCCATTATCAGACCTAAACATGACACATCCCATCACGGAACTTTTAAGCGCTCGTGTTCACTAAGTATCCACACTTAGCTTTTTTAAAATACCGCTTGACGACGAATGCCACACCGGTTATATCACAGAATTGAGGCACTCAATGCAAATTCCAATCACATTCTTGCCAGTGAGAAGTGTTTACCAAACAGTGATGTAGTTCTGTAAACAGAATGCAATTTCCATTCTTCTGTCTACCGTGGTGTCAACATTTGCAAGCCATTACTAGTATGGATATAGCTGTCTACTCCAGTCGTTCGCACTTGCTATCAAACTGGCATTTAAGGATTTGGAATGCAGGACACAAGTTTGCAGCCTAAAAATAATATCCTGAGATTTGATCCTGCACTTCTTATTCAGGCTCAATTAATCAAGGTTGCCTAACTCTTCAGAAGTACTTTTCATCAGCAGATTGAAAACACTTTCCAAATGAAATGCGTATCAGTATCTCCTTTTTACTATGGGGAACCTGAAAACGAGATTTCACCCGAGAAAGGGCTTTGAGGCTAATTTAGGAGTACTGTCCAAAGGGATGAGGAGTCCATTATTCAAAGTTATCTTTTATATTAAGAAATAAGCTTTTCCTTTCAGACCATTAGAAAGTGATATATCACAAAATTTATCATACTGTCTTTGAAAACCTCACACAAAGATAGCTTTGCAAATTTCAGAAGGCCCAGGCTGAATAAGAATAGTTTACTTGATCTACAGCAGTAGTTCAGTTTTCACCGCAAACACCACCCGGGACTAAGGAGAAAATTCTGAATTACTCCAAGGAAAAAAAGAATTAAGAAATTAAATATTTTGATCAGAAGGCATCTATAAGCTCTCTGAACAGACAGGGCAATAATGTCTAAAACTAAGAAGGAAAACCACATTTATTTTTTAAGTATTTCATTGTAAGCTCTGAAAAGGTTTTTTTCTCCTTTGGAGAAAACATAATTCATACTTAAAAGTATGTTGTTCTTTGATAGCAATTTTATCCATGGAGACTGGCTACATGGAAGCCAAGTTTGGCGGCGTAGTTTTGGGACAGGGCAAAAGCAACATAGTAGGGGTGCAGAGGAAAGCACAGCCAGAAAGGCACAGCCTTCTGTTCTTGACTGGACCAGAGCTCGGCACTCCAAAAAGCAAACTATTTCACACTTAAATCTATGTTTCATACTTGATATTGTTCCAGGAAAAATAAAAAAAAAAGCAGCAAACAATAAACAAAACACCACACCAAAAAAACCACAAGATAATGTCAGGATATATAGGGCAAAACCCACCTCTCAACTAACAATATTGATTCCTTTGGACATTCAAGCTGAGATGCCATTAAGAAAATTTGAGTTTCAGAAGCACCACAGGTTTTTTGGCTAATTCAATTGCAGAGTCAATCATTCAATGATTAATTAAACACCAATTTTGAAAATCCCTTGACAAGAAAAATAAGAGCCTAACTAGAAAAAAAAACAAAACACCCAAACCCACTATCGGTAACAAGATATCAATATCCTTTTGTAGAAGGTTCATTCTTTAAGCTAGATACATTCTTTTAAACAATGGTACATTTACAAAAATAGTTTTCTGAAGGCAAGCTGTTCCCTGTTTTCCGTAAGCCTCCCAAAGTAGAATTGCATAAATGCAACATATACACCCTATGAACTTAAATGCAGACTTCCGATATATTCTTTTGAACAGGTAAACAAAACCCACTGTCAGTGTACTGAGAAACTAAGGGGCAGATTCTTTAGTCTAAGGCACAAACAATGCAGAGAAGACTTTGACATTCAATGCAATGACATTAAGAAAGAATAGAAATTAATATCACCAACAAATCAAAATTAGTATTAAAGAATTGTTACCTTCTCCAGTGCATGATACGTAGACTTCAGTCAAATTTCCAATACCTGAAAGTAGAAATTCATATGGAAAGTCAGTTATACTGATATTTTAAGTCATCAAATTCATTCTTATCCACGTTAACTTATTTTCCAGAGAAAGAGGCTGTCTTTGATTATTTTGAGTTTGCTATTTTCAAAGTACCGCAAGATAAAAGTGGTAAACTGGTCAGATACTCTATAGAATTTTTCCACTGCTTGATTCACGGTTTCTCCCTACTCCACTGCGGTCTCCCTCTCGGCGAGCCCCCAGCCGTGACGCACGGTTCACCAGCCCATCGCTCGCTGCAGAGCATGCACATTACACGGGAGTTCAGCCATTTCATCTGGGACTACCTGAACCTTATTTTTTTTCAACTCTGACTTCACCAAGGGCTGAAAGCCTTTCAGCTGCTAAAGCCTCTCCCAGTGAATCCCCATCTTCCCCCGCTGCTCAAATGCTCTTGGTCTCCCAAAGCTGGCATAAATCTCCAGCCTTCTCCCCCATCACTGCTAACTCGGTGCAACCCTCAGTTGACGACAAACCAACCTAAATCCCAAAGAAAGGGCTGAAGCACAGCCATTTCCCAAGGAGTTCCAGTACGATCATTAGATCATCCAAACTACTCGCTAACCAAATTTCGAAAAGTAGAAAAACAATGGGAAACCTGTTCAATACATGGTTTTTAATCATATAGCTTCACATGTTCAGTAGCTGGCTATGGAACATACAAAATACAAGTGGTAGATGCAGAAGATATATTTATGAAACTAGAACTCGGTAAGCGCCATAATGCAGCAAACGTACTAAGAAATATAAGCTTTTTTTGCACTATCAACGCATCCCAGATAGGAGAGGCACACAAAAGTCTGACATTTTGGCCTAAAGATAAGCATTGGTCATCCATTTTCTAACTGAAGGGTCATAGGTTGTATTCTAACTCAAGATGAAGAAGTCGCAACCAGAAGACACCCCTACGCTTCTGTTCAGGTCCGTAATGCAGTTGCTACCGAACTCCCCAAGAATACAAAAGGCTTCTACACCTGCATACTCTTACCAGTTCTGCTGTGGGAGATTTTGTGCGAAGGAATTACGTTACTGGTAGCCTACAGGCCTGCTATGGCTTCATTTAACAAGTACGTACCACCCGCAAGCAAGCAGCGGCTTTTGGTAAGGACTTGGTATGACGTTTCTCAGCCTGCGCTTCAGAGTTACACTCAGAGAGTGAAAAAGAGTCACAGACTGGCTCATCTGTGGTTTTGCACAGCACTACTTGCCGCCCAGATTTGCTGGAGGGAAGAGCTCCCTTCCAGTTCAAGAGACCTGATGGGCAACAGGTGGGATCCAGCACCAGCGCCGAGTACGGGCAAGCGCGTTCGTAGACGAACAGGCTTCAGGGAAGGCAGAGCCAGATGGAGCCCCACTGAAGTGAGCACAACGCTGGGTAGAGCGCATAAATATTTGACATTCGGAGCTACGCTAATTAGACATCAAGGAGAAATGAAGGGTTTCATACCAATCAAAATATTACTCTATTTACTGTAACTGTTCATCTTATCACTTCAGTCACAGAAAGTTTAGGAGAACAACTTGCACAAGTTAAGAAATGCTCTAACACCAACATTGCTACATATTTTTAGACACCTACAAATCCATCCATTGCTGATGAAAAAAAAAGATGAAAAAACCTCCATCTTTTTACTTGGAAAATTCTGATCTTCTCTATACTTGCCTATCCATCCCTAAAGTGTCCCTGAACTTATGTGGGCATATAGGGCACAGAGCCAAAGCCAAAGAGAGGTTTCTTAGAAAACACCTGTCACACAACCTTCAGAACTGCATTTGGTTGGGGTTTTGGTTTGTTGGTTTTTTTTTTGTTTTGTTTTTTTTTTTTTTAATCTCTGTCATGCCTGTGTGCATAATTGAGCTGGAGTGGGTTTTTTTGGCACTCATGTGGGAGACTGGATCAAATCTTCATTTTTCTCTTCCCCCACAATCCCAGCAAATGCACTTACTGCTAAGCCTATTACTGCTTTCTTCTTTTGGAGCTGCTCACGTTGGTTAGATATTCATTCAAGCAGGACATCTGATCTCCCATATGCCCAGTGTGCACTTTGGATACTGAATAATTTGGGGGTAGAAGGAACAGGTAACTGGTTAAAAACCCTCTATATTATGACTTTTGTCTACTTAACAGATCAAACCAGCAGCACATACCTACTCAAATCCTTCAGAAATTTCAGCTTCCAACAACAGAAACATTTTTGTGGACAATTTCTTCAAACACTTTGCATTGGCAGAGAGATACTGACTTAAACCAGGGAATAGGCAAATTCAGAATGTTTTTCTTTCAGTACAGTACTTCATCCCATAGTAATCGCAAAAGGCTGAACATTGCTCTTCATAGTCATGCGTTTGAGACGGTGATTAAAGTAATTAATGTGATTATCCTCACAAGCAGCACTCAACCTGGACTTCCAGGCTTGAAAACCTAAAGCATTTAAGTTACATTACCCCCCAAACATTCAGCAGTGCCCAAGCAATTTTGCTAAATAATAAAAAACCTCCCATAGCCTGGAAGGTTTGGCCCTAGCTTTCCATCAATTCAAACACACACCTTCATCCCAAGTGAAGAACAGACTGGAACAGGTACTGAGGCAAACAGACGGTGCTCTCTCCCCTATGTGACACTATGGAAGACAGCACACTAAAAACTGAATTTAGCAGCTTCAGTATTTTCTGCATCCCTTGTCAACAGAAAGCTTTGAAAAAAACTTCAGAACATAGATATGAAGTTGTCTCCAAAGGAAAAGGCAACAACACTCTTTTAATGTGGCTCCCCAGTTGCCACTCCAGCTGTTCTCAAAAGCTACAGCTTCCAAGAAACCTAAAAAGAAATTCAGTTTTGCACAATCCTTATTTCGTATAAAGGAACAGCACACACTTCAAGGAAAAAAAAAATCACTTAAGGATAAAAAAATAAAAATAGAGGCACCACTTCATTTCACAGAAATACTGTATAATTGCACACACGCACACACACACACAAAAAAACCCCTACTTTTCAAGTGGAGGCAGTTCTTTGGGAACTGGCAACAGGGAGCGCTGACGGGAGCCTGAGGAAGTGCTGATCTCTCTGCTGCCAGCACAAATCCGTACATTACACTCCAAGTTTATATTGACACACTAGTGCAGACCGAGCTGAAAAAAGCTATCCCACAGAAAGCTGAGGTGCATTTCCCACCTGGAAGTTTGTTAGCATAATATGCAAATACTGACATTCCTAATGTATCTTTCCTCAGAGTACTTATGTGAGATAAGACTGCAGAGTAAGGGTGATGGTATTTCTTTATAGGAGGAAATCAAGCCTGGTCGACGGCAAGAACATTGCTGATGCATCAGGCTCTGAATCCCCAAACCAAAATTTTCCCTTGGTCACTTCAAACATGCAACAACTCATTTGCTGATGATTTTTCATCTTTTTACTATCCCTAGCTCTATTCTGGGCTTAGGTTTATTGAACTAGCCTACTCTGGCACTGTTTTGTATTGCCTACCAAACCATAGACTAGTGTTGTCCTAGCTTCCAAATTCGCTGTTTTTAAGAAAGCCTAAATGAAGAAACTATGAGAATTCGCATCTCTCTGCTTCACTCCAGTCTCAAATGTGGCACTCCAGAAGCCCTCAGACTGCAGATCTGACTTTATCTGAAACCTTCTATATACTGCTTAAGAGCTTTCCCACTTCTGTTTTCTAATACAAACTCGATATCCTTCAAACCCTTCACTTGCCGTAAACGCAATATTCTTCACTTAACAGCAAGTAAGCTAAAGAAATGTGAGAACCACGAGCCTGCTAGCCTCTGGGCTTATTAACACAGGTCATTAAATAATCAAGTGCATCTGAACCTGCTCTTGCTTATTTTTGTTTCCAGCAGTCCTACTAGCCTTCGCGAGGAAAGACGTTCCTGCAACCGCTCCTATTGCTGTCCCTATTCCCGCTCCTGGGGGGCATTTCTCAGCGCAAAGCCCATGCCCACCCACCTTCGCCCTAGACCTGGCTCTGCTACCTTCTCAAAAACGAAGCCAGAGGATCCTAACTCGGAAATATCACCCATTTTTACTACCTACATCAAGAGATGGTCAACAAGTGGTCCAGAAAAGAGGGTATCAAGCATCAGCCACATAATTTCCTTGCTGAAGCATACATCTTGCACAACAGGATCCCACACTTGCTTCAGCATCATCTACCAGCTGTGGCTGAGACCCGGTGCAGCCCTTCCTCGGCAACATCTGAATCCTTGGCGTGCCTCCCGTTCGTGAATTCAAACATTGTTATTAACACAATAGATCGATTATGGGAGCTAAATGGCAAAGACACCGTTTTCTGAAGCTGAAATATAAATCCACTATGCGTTTGTCGCAGAAGCATTTCCTGTACATTTAAACATTGTTTAGTGAGTCAGCCAAAAGCATTTTGCAAGTGTAATCTATCTCATGGAGGAAAAAGACTCAAAAAGCCTAATCACCATCATAGCTCTCCCACAGCTTGATAGGTTTAGCTTCAAAGTAAAATGCTGTCAAAATAGAGATCCCATGCGGTTTATTATAACAAAAAAAAAAGGTGAAAATTAAATATTTCACAGTGTTGTTTTGAGGTAGTAAAATACCTTGGTCTCATCAAGTGGGGATGAGCACTACATATTTATATTGGATTTTTAGGCTTTACAATGCCATTTGTTTGATGTCATTTGCTTCACAAATGAAAAGAACATTGACCTGCATGGCTGCATATTGATAATAAAATAATCTTTAGACACCAGAATTCTTTGGAGAGACTGTCAAAGAAATCTCAAAACGATTCACCGGCTGGTTCATAAATTGAACCTCTAAGCTACATAACCCTTAAAATTGTCTTCTATTACTTAAAATGGGCTTCCCGGCTCCACCGGACTAGGCTCAGAACAACTGCTTACTGACTGTACACAGAGAAGAGGCACTGTTTGAAAGTGATGCTCCTTCACGGCTGTTTTCCCATCGAGATACAGGTGAAGAGTCCATGTACCAGTAAGAAGCTCAGAAACCGCTGATTAAGAGATCCTTTGCTCATTTGCATGTAGTCCATCAACCCAGCCTCTTGCCAAAGGTTATTTTAACTGAACGTGTCAGGCTTTGATGACGCAAAGGGAAAATCCACTTCAGATACAGTCAGGGGTTTTTGCATGTGTTTTTTTATTACCAAGATACGACATCATCTTTGCAGTCCACTACAGCTTGTTCTCCAAGCAACAGAAGGGGCTGGATTGTACCAGCTCCCCACTAAGAAAGCAACCACATTTCATTCACCGTCACTGTAAGCTGCAGGTTTATAACCTTCTTAATTTTTAATGAGATGTCAAGAGCCCATGTAGTAGCTCTAATGCTGTACAAGACCCGAGCTTAATCCCTCCTCCCCAAGGAACAGAGGTTGCACGAGCTCTTGAAACCATCACCAGCCCACGAGCCGCTCCGCTTGTTGGTGACTGAAAAAAAAGTCCACCACAGCTTTACAAAACCAGATGGGATCTTCTAATACTTTCTGCACTTTCTACCTGGCCAAAAGCCGGCCTCGGCTGAAGGACACAGCGCAAAGGATATTGTTCAATGTCACAATCTGAGTGATTCTTTGCATGAAAGAGCAAGCAGAAGAGGCTATACCTACCAGGGAAGGGAGGGGACCATTAGTTCCCCTTCATTTCTTGTTCCTATCACTCTATTATATTAAATCTTTTCTTACTGGGATTGGAGTGCCAGAAGCGAAAATTAAGCGATCAGAAATAGCTCTAATCACTTGTAACCAATTACAAAATACCAAACAAGAAAGGTCAGTGATTAAAAAAAAAAAATAAAAAAAATCAGGCACTAATTAATGTGTATACAACTTGCAATAATTAGCAACCTTGATGGTTAATTTCGCATGGTTTACCATCCAGTTTTTATTTGAGGTGACAATTTAGTGCTTATTTGCTGGCTAACGTATGTATTCACATAGTGCCCTGACTGCTGTAAATGAAGGCCTTAAATATTTACTGCTAGTAAAACATTTTAAACTTTTAGCAAGATTATCTTCTAATATCAGCAGTGTGAAATTTTTATGACCTTACGTGTTGAGGAATAATCTTCTGCAACAAGATAAAATGGATGCACGCCCACAGTCTATCCTTGCTAGAACTACAGCTCCATCACCATTAAATTGTTTGTTTTTCTTTTTTTTTAATTTGTTCCTTGTCCTTGCAAACCAGAAGGCATTTCAGACTGCCTACGTACTCCCTCCACACCCCGTTCTCCAAAAAACAAGGTCTTTTGCTTTCTAAGTTAGTTTCTTTTAAAAATTGCTAAGTTACATAAGTAGGTCACTCAGTGCACAGATACTTGAAGTCTGCACAGGGTTTTGAAGTTGAACATGTACATGCCAACCACAAAATACACACCTCTTGGTGCTCACCCCCATTCTTCTATATAAAAAGCAACAGTATGAATAAGATATTTAACTTTATATTGCTCTATTCAACCAACATGGATCAAGGTTAGATGAACACAAGACATGACGGTGACACCACCAAAAAAAAAAAAAAAAAAAAAATCAAGCCTCCAACATTGGACTAGAAAGTCCCCGTGGACTTTGCAGGTTGCCACCGCAAACACACACTGTAGGGTGTTTGGTGTGGGGAGCACACAGCCAGGGTGAGCCTGCTCATCTCAAGGGTGCCTTAATGTAACAAATAGCATTTCTTTAATTCTTTTTAACCCACTGCTCTCTGAAGCATTGGGGAAGGAAGGGGCGGACTTGAAGTTTCAATAGCCCACGCACTGTTGTATTTCCATTTATTAATGCTCTGAAAAGTCAGCAGAGGCATATTAACATGCTGCTCCTGCTCTTGGAGGCTCACTGACAGCCCAGGATGAAGGTAGGAGAGCCAGCGACTTGAAGAGCAGCACTCGGTGGAAAGGCAGTGGATATCCCAAGGAAATGCCTCTACTTCTACTGCCTTGAGAAAAACCTTTTGTTTTCAAAAGTGCTGAATTGTAACTAAACAGAACTGTTGCATAATCAATCTTTAAGACAATCAATTTAGCAAGTCCTGGATGCCACTAGGGAAAGCTAGCAGCAATACCCACAAAAGCCACCTTGACCTTAACAGCCAGCTAAAAAAAGATGTTTATATACAGTTATTTTCAGAATAGGAAACTGATACATGACTTGCCAATAGTTTGCAGTCTTAATATTCAGCAGACAATTATAAAAAAAAATTTTTTTTTACCTTATTCAGCCTGCTCTAAGCAGTGCACAGCTAGGAAAGCAAGTAAGTATAATAAAATTGATACTATACACGGCAACAGCAAAAGCCTCATGAAAACTTCTCAAATGCAGAAGAATGTCATTAGTGACTGGCATCCAATAAATCTCACTTCCCCAGAAAAAGCGTCCAGGATTTCTTGTTCAGGGCAATTCCCTCACTAATCAGAAACCCATGTCATGAAATTACGTCTCAGTCAGAAGTTTCCTCCAAAGGATCATAAAATACCCGAGAATAACGAATGCACGTAAATAACAAAATGCAATCTTTAGTCTTCTAAGATAAGTTCCTTCTAAATTATCAGTTTATAGATGAAACTAATTGGTACCTCCAAAAATCTCAGTATTTACTAGCAGCAGACAGCAAATAAAGGTGAGTACAAGCTAAAACCTAAGAGCATGAACAGAACCAGAAAGGCTGGTGGAAGTAACAGAGCAAAAACTTTGTATCTGAAATAAACCAAAGGAGTATGTGCCGTGCAAGGGGCAGAGATGAGACCGTCCCCCATCCCTGACAACCGAAAGCAGTACATGAAGACAAAGGTCCAGAAAGTCCATTTATTTAGTTTAGAACCATCTATTTAATGCACAAGTTACGTACCTTTTTTTTTTTTAAGAGGTATAAAAATAGGCAAGTCCTGAACAATAAGACTAAAATACTTTGAAGCAAGAGATTTAAGCGAAGGCCACATACGCGTACTACCTACAGTCAGCACACACTCTAAATACCAACTGTAGAACCAGAGGAGCTTAAGGTACAGTAGCAAACTGCTTCCTTCAGATTTCAACTGATTTTGTAACTGATTTTCCTAAATCTAAACAGAAACAGTGACGGACCACGACTATTTTTCATCCAGCATGCAGGCTACCTCTTCCCCTTTAACTTCCCACTCCTGCAGCAACACCCTGCAAAAGAACTAGGGAATATTTTATCAGTTTATTCTCTCAGAGTCACTAGGTTATGACTAGGGGGAAAAGAAAAAAATAAAATCTGGTGCAATGTAATCTATGCACATTCAGAAGCACAGAAAGCTATTACTCTGCGTCCTAGCAATATCAAGCCCTTTTCATACAAACAGTAGAACAAGCTAAGCTACCCAGCCTTGACATCTGTCAAAACAGAACAGGTCTCAAGTAGTAATTTATATGGGTAGCTTTTTTCCTCCTTTCCTTCCAGTAGTTCAATTATTGCAGCATCATCATGAATAAGTGGTGTTATTTTCAGGGAAAATTAGAGAAAAAGAAAACGAACTATAATAAGCATAGGATTTACCAAAATCCCTTCCTTTTTTTTTTTTAATATATGTATAAATTACTCCCCCTCCCTTCACTGTCTTCTGCTGCAAACATGATCAGTTCAACAGTTTCCCCCTATTTCAGATTCATCAATTTTGCCACAATGTCCTCTCCATTATTAAGACCTATTCATCTTAATCACCCAATTAGTTTGACTACATTAATAGGTGTACAGGATGCAGGAAAAAAAAAACAAAAACCACAAACACACAGCTCTTAGCCTGTACGCCTACACCTTAGGTAATGTAAAAGTAGTAATGAATTTAGCTCTAAAAATTAGTATGTCAGCACTAGGTCGTGTCATTGTTGACCTAGTGGAGCACAGTCATGCCTTCAGGCTGTGTTTTTACATGCAGATAATTTGTGTTATAAGAAGCAGCCCAGGTTCGTTTACACAGTCAGCGGTCCACGTAGCATCAGCCAAGCACATCATCACCTTCCATGGGTATTAAAGCTGGTGCAGATAGAAAGAAGGCTGAAAAGGTCTTCCATCATTTTGGTAACAGCAGCATTTTAAACAACAGTGAATATAAAGCCCAGCGTTTTTCAATTCTCAGCTGCTCAGTTCTTTTCTGTTCTCAGCAATAGGTACTCCTGCCTTGATCCTTTGGCGCCTGACACTAAAACTCAAGCGAGAGCTAAGGCCACACTTCAGTAAAACGAGCACATTAACAGTGACACGCTTTTCAAAGGCTAACGCTCCCAGCAGCTTCATTTTGATGGGGTGACGGTCTCCTAAGCTGATGCAGCCCACAGGGTAGAGGAAGGAGATCAAAGGAAAGGAGTAGGGCTGGAAGCCGCAGACGGACCTGCTCAAGGATCACAAATAACCCCACCAGAGCAGACAAAATCCTGCTCGTGAAGGTCAAAACTGGAGCTCGGCAACCGTGAATCCCACGAACCAGGACAAAAGACTCAGCCAACCCACGCTGCGTCTTCAGCCGCCTAGGCAGAACACCTAGAAGAGCAAACCTGGTCCTGAGCACGGGAAAACATCGCTCGATCACTTTTTGACCCCACCGATATTCGGGGGATCTGAGCTTGCTGCAGGAGAGCTACCTTACAGTGCTGTCAGTAAGGGCAAAGCATCCAGGATCTCAAAAAAAGGAAACTAAAAAGAAAAGGATGTTTGCTTTAAATGCAAACAACCGAACTTCAAAAATACTCATGGGTGGGTTTTGCTTGGGGTTTTTTTTTTTGGG
>JANXJC010000037.1:21949142-21976360 GCA_027564655.1 Leptodon cayanensis | reverse complement strand
GTTCAAGTTATCCCTTTGTTTCATCTCTCCTTGTGGTCCTACGCATGTTTCATTGTTTTGGTGGGCTGTTGGCCTCAGGACAGAGCCAGCACACAACCTGCTCTCTGGAGCCCAATGCTCTCTGCCAGCCCCCTTCTCTTGTAAGCTCCTGCAGAGCTCCATCTCCTCCCACCCCCCCTCCAGGTGTGTTTTTACCCTCCCAACTGCGCCCAGCTGGGCATGGGGAGGCAGAGCCACGGGCAAACCTGCTCTGCAGACAAGGGCTGGGCTGCAGCCCTGCTGAAAAGCTACCTGGTGCGTTATCGTCAAGCCCTGTTATGCCTTCCACAGGACTTGGGTGAGCATGTTGGGATGGGAAAACGCTAAATGAGGAAGGAGACTGGAGTTGAAACCTGGCTTTGATGCCACCTACCATTCACGTAGGCAGAACAGGAGAGGCACCCCTCGGAGCTTCTCCATCGGTCCCAGCAACGAGGTGATTGCTACGGCACAACGTTTCTGGACAACATGAATCCGAGAGTGGCATGGCTGGGAGCTATTTTGTTAAATGCAGAAGCAGCAATGAGAAGTGAAAAGATACCCTCCCTTGAGCAGACATAAAATCCTTTACTAGGCTCAGATGTCTAACCAGCAAAGCAAAGAAAAAAAGCTTTCATTACCAAGGCGCCCGGCAGCTCCAGCCCAAGAGGAGACACAGACTATCCCACGAGATAATACCGTCCTTCGTGCCACTCAAAGCTTTTTTGTGAATCCCAAATATTCTCCCAGATCTTCAGATTAGAGAAACACAAATGCTAATGAACCGGCCTTGAGCAAGCAGCAGCATGGGGCATCTCCCTTCTCCATCAGAACCCTTCCCCGCACGCGTAACGAAGCAAAGACTTTTCCCAGAGCTGTTATAAACCCAAGGTATCCTTTCTGCTCCACATTGGGGGGGACGAAAGCCCCTACTGGGATCTCAGAGATCCTCTGTTATGGTAACGCTCAGAAAACACTTTATTTCTTTTAAAAGGACAAGTGCTGTAGGCCAGAGGATGGGATGGCAAGAAACGGGCTGTGACTGTGAAGTCTGGCACCAGCGTGACTCTACGTGGGGTAATGGAGGACTGAGGGAGTAGGATGGCAGCGAGGGGAATAAAATTACCATTACTAGTACTGGACATGAAAGCCACCATTGCCCTTGATGGCATTCATAAAGTATACCCTTAGTAGGTATTACTGTAATAGGGCAATATTTTTTGTTCGAGCTGCTACACGGAAAGCATTCATCCATGCCAAGAACGGAGGTCACTGTCTCACCACTTCCTCACCGCCTGCGCTGGTATTTCTACTCCAGAGACCCAGCACTCTCTCCTGTTACAAATTCTCTTTTTAAGGAGGAGGGGCAGGTTAGTATTAGGAGACAGAGAAAATATTTTAAAATGGAAAATGAACACAGGCCAAAAGCAAAATGCAATTCCACATGCCTAAGCTTGCGGAAAGCTAACCTAACCCATCCAAAGGAGACCCAACTTTGTCTAGACAACAGCAATTTTGGCCACAGAAACTGTTAGACACATTGAAAAGGACGGGAAGTCAAAAGATTTGCTCTCAACTGCAATTATTTTAACTACATATAAATACATCACTTTCTTTACAAGGTATAAATAACTACACGCAATTACATGCTAATTACTTACAATTAAATTGCAGCGTAAATACAGCAATGCACAAAGATAATCAGATGGTTACTTGTACAATGTAAATTAATTGATAACAGGAGATTTACAATTGCAAATTAGAGCGATTACATTTTGAATACTGTGTTAGATGTTCGGTATTACACACAGTTAATCACTGAGCTTCCCCCCCCCCCCCAATAGGGTAACATTATGCATTACACATGGTGGTGGGTACCCCACTCTGGGGTGACAAAGGGAGGAAGTAGGTGACAATCTTCTGAGTCAGCACACCCCCCCTTTGCTGTTATTTCCGACATAATTATCCTACGTAATTTCCATCGCTATCTGTTATCTGAAACATTCTCCATGCCGCTGGCAATAGGATACTTACTTCTGATTAGCTTTGGGGAGAGAAATTTCTACAACCTTATCTTTCACTTGCATTTCTGATTCCCTCTCCTCTTAGCTCCATCCGGCACTCAATTTACTTTCACTTGTGTGGCCATCTACAGCTATAAACATAAATTGTCTGCAATTTTACGCCTTCAAAATCCTGGGATTTTTTCATTATTTCACCAACATGCAGAAGGCAAATCTACCATCTATTCATAAAATAACAGCAGTGGGTGGTTTTGCTGCTTACTGGAATGCGTTTGTCCTTTTCTTAAAGGTTGTGCATGCCTGTGCGTGTGTATCTATGTTATTCCAGAGCGTCTGCCTGTTGTCCCCAGTTCCTGCTAGAAAAAGGATGTCTGCGGTACCCGTTTGTTGATTTTCTATTGACTGCTGTTTGAGGCTGAAGGTGTTTCTCATTACTTTCTTATAATACAGTGAGGATACCAATTTAGCTACATTGACCTTGTAATGACGTTTATTTATTCTCATACTACTGCCTGTGTTGAGCATTCTGTGTCTGTGTTTTGCTGATTTGGGATTACGTGAAGCAGCTAGTAGGCTTGGTGTACCAGCCTGCGTGTGGTCAGTAATCTTGAATCAGCTCTCAATTTTAGCCCTGCTATAACGACTTTCAGAATTGTGAGATGCAGTTCAGTTGATGGGACAGTTTTGCTTAAATGCACCTGACCTAAAAGTCAGAACTCCGACAGATAATTTAACACTTAGTGTGAAATTAGGCACTTACATGGCAACACGGTGTAGGAAGAGAACAGTAACCTGTTCTTTGGTATAAGCACTCAGAACATCATGGCCAACCTCAACCGTTTAAAGTAACTTTCAACATAAATCTGCAAGAGTTGAGATTTTTTTGCCTTCTGGTTTATGACCCTTGCTTTTTCATTTTATAATTAAACTTTTCAAACGTCATCCTGCAAATAGCGAGAAACGTATTTCAAGTGGAAGGGGAAAGTACACCATGCTGTGCCAACAGAAATAATGAATTCCTCCTAGGGTTGTTGAGGCATGTACTGATTAATACTACAACTGCACATTGCAAAAAGAGGACAGTTTGGTAGTCTAAATGGCTGAATTTTTATTATTTCCTCAATAAAGAAGAAAATGGTGCCAGAAGGCTTATTAGAAACTGAGGTCTCAATTCTCTCTGAATGAGGTTTTTGTACCCCACAATGACATACCTAAGCTCCACAAATTTGACACATGAAGAGATCCAATGGGAAATGCCTAAACACTGGACAATCTGGCAGAATCTCTTGCTTAAGCAGCACTGAATTCCTGCATAAATGAGATCTTCAGGATTTTTAGGGTGTTCAGAGAGAGTGAATTTCAAGTAGAATGGTACTTTTCTGACTATTTTTTCCCTGCTGGTAGTCACGAAGATGCAGAATTATTGCAGGCTCACATAACATGCCATTTCGTTATGAGAAAAGTTGTTATTTTCAAATGATAACCGTGTAACTCTTTCTTTTAGTAATTTACAAATCCAACCCAAGTACTCCAATAGCTTTGAAAATACTTTCTAGCACGTGGACATTTTCCCCCCGTGTCACAGCTTTTACACCACACCCTTCAAAGCCAAAGCCTGGTGTATCTTGGTGCTACAGGTAAGAACTGACCTAAGGTCGAACGCAGAAGCCTGCAACACGGCGGAGGGAGGGAGAAAGGGGCTTGCGTGTCTTGTTCTCCACAGATCTCTGCAGCCAGTGAGATACCCGTCAGCACGCGGGGAGATCTTCCAGCGTTCATGGCCACAGGAAAGGAGAAAGTTGAGAAGCAACCCGTTGTGAGCGGGACACCTGGAGCTTGGTTTTTTGCTTAATATGGAAAGGCAAGGCTCACGAGCAAAGTGTGCTTCTGGTTTCATTTCCTTGAGGGGTCAGGTAGAAGAGAGCAAGGCGCGCTGGTCCAGATGACAAGTGCTTTACTTCTGCGGTTTGATTAGTAGCTAGGTAGGAACCTGAACGTGTAAGACGGGACAATTCAACTGGAAATCTCTATTGAATTTTTTGCTTACAAAATAAGAAATTATCAGCTCTATGATCTGTAGGTCACACAGCTAGCTAGGCCGTGTAACCTGCAGGTTAAACATGCATGATTATATATCACTTGTTAGAAGTATGACTGAACTAATTGATGGAAAAATCATGCTGCACCCAACCGACCTTATTATTGTTCAGATTAAGAAAAGGTCCCCGCAGAGCGATGACAGCCAGCGCTTCAAGAGTGTTTTCAAATCTAATGCGGTATTTTACCAACACGCAGAGATATTTCACACTGCAGTCACCCCTAACAGCATCCTGTATCAGATGACAGAAAGGAACTTGCCACCCATCATGGGGAGACCGCACAGTAATCCTCGGAGAGATGCTGTACTGGCAGGATCATTAAAATGCATGACATATAGTCTGGCTGCTATCAGATCAGCAGTGCATGGGAATATGATGTCTATAATAGGGAACATACTGGCTCCGACCTTCGTATTCATTTGGGATACCTTTACTACATCAGAGTTGGACGGACTTATTTCGTAAAGGGGAACGGGCCATATGTACAGGTCTCCAGTTGGCAAGCGTCGCGAGGAAAGGAAACACAGAAAGCATACGAGTAGCTCTTTACAGCAAGTCCAGCTGAGAATGAGGTTATGATTTTCAGTTTGCAAATTATTAGTGTATGCATGGGTAAGAATAGAAAGGTTCCCTTACAAAAGAGAGGCAGAGAAACAGAGCACATTTTACTTATTCTTCAGCTCTATTGTACTTCCTCGGTAGGAGGGGAAAACTGGCAATTACTCTTGAAGATGCACAGATAGGAAGATAGAACATAAATCAAAATAAAAAGAATATGAATGCGTTCTTCAGTTATTCAATGGATATTTATTCAACCAAGGTGCTTGGGAAAGACTGTTATAGCAAGCCACGCAGTACATTATGAGAAGTTTCTCCGATCTGCTTGATGTTACTTGGCAATCAGAAGAAAAGGAGATGAAGAGAAGCGACGATAGTGTATGCAGCACACAATCCAAATAAAGCCATTTGGAAAGAAAAGGTCTGTACTGGTCGGGTTGACATGAATAGTATTTCTATAAGATGCAAGTAGTTCATAATAAATACATAGATGAATTTTAGGAACACTTACAACATTTCTATTATTGCACTCTAGGGGGATTTTAAAGGAAGAGAGGAAGACATTCACGTGGACAGTACTTAATTTTAAAGACCATATTCTTGCTCTAAAAAAAGCCTTTGTGTATTTGAAGGTCAGAATTCAGATGAACTTGCTGGAATTCATATTCATCAGGAAGAAACAAAGTAAGTCCTGGGAAGCCCATTAAAAAAATATAATGTGCTTTTTCCTCAGGAATTACTCTGAAATTGGGTGTCATGTATCTGACTTAATGCTCTAATGGTATGACTTGAACACTGGGGGAGGATTTACAGGAAATATCTGTTCCTTATCTGATTATAGAAAGAAACCAAAGTCTTGCAGTCTGACACTCCAAGGTGGCTTGCTGTCAACCTAAACCTCCAAAATTAACTATTTATCATTGGATTAAAACAGAGCTCAGATCGGCCACATTGTCCAAGCTCAAAGACTATCGGACCCCAAAGGAATAGACAAAAAAAAAAAAAACCACAAAGCCAGGCAGGAAAATACAGAGGCACAGAAAAAATGAGGTGACCCGCTGACTACTTCAGAGCAAGAAATACCACGCTGGCCCCTCGGACCAGTCCTAGAGACAACACCGCTTTCCAAGTTACAGGCTGGAAATTGTGACAAACCAAGCTCGGTGGCAGTTGTTACCAGAACAAAACACCTTGAAGAACAATTTCTGTATGAGAAATGATTCAGGAGATTGCCAGCTATCAAGAAATCATTCAGAAAAATCTTTTTGGAAAGTCTCTCCTAATGAAAAATGCAGAAGCTCATCACGAGAGCCTCGCTTTTTGAAAAGAGCAGTACAGAGGTTTTGTCGAGGCTGGAGCTCTGCAGATGCGATTTTATCTTAAAAGCAGGTCCTCGAAAACAACTGGGAGCACGCCAAGGAGGCACACAGGCACTTCAGGGATCTTGAAAAGATATCACGGCATATAGCAGGAGACAAATGATGAGAGTCGAGTTAGACACAGGGGGTGCGGGACCCGGCGCAGCACCTAACAAATCCCCCTTATGGGAGCAGGCGCCTGGCAGGGGCTGTGCTGGGTCTCTAGATCTCTCTGCCTCGCTCCAGACCTACTGCAGATCCCGTGAGCTATGGCTGAGAGTAATCTCAAGGCTTTATAGCCCTGCTGCTATGCTTGTTTGGATTATATTAAATGAAATTAATTATACTATTCTATATTATGAATTATACTATGATTGTATTCGATGAATGAAAACAGCAACCTCAACAAACTATATACCCTTAATTTACAAAATCTACTGGTAGTAATTAAAAAGAATTACGTTCAAAGACCAAGGGAAATCCAGGGAAAATCACAAGACAGTGGCACTTTTGCACTACAAACTTCAGCGGTACACTTAGGGTAGTAGTAAACCAGAAAAGGAGGCAGGCTAAAGCTTTAAAAAGCTGGTTTTAATTTTAAAATATATACATATGTATACTGAAAGTGGCTTCTGAGGAGAAGTGTGTCTTCCAAACCCGTGGACCCCCGAGCCGAAGCAGGCAGCGGTGCAGAGGCACCTGCCCGCTGCAGGGGGGAGCAGCCGTGGGCACAGGCTGGGCGACAAGAACACCGCAGAGAGGCAGGGAAGAAAATAATTGCTGTTTTCAAGCACGTGTGGCTTCTCTGATGGGCTATTTCTAATGCAAATGTCTGGTAGACTGGGGACAGAAGCTGGGTTTTTTAGCAACAGGATAACTAAGTTGAGATTATTTATGCATGAATGCAATATTACAGTGCCAAAAAAAGCTAACAGTGCATTAATTCCCCTGCCTGCTGATTTAAAGGACCAGGTCACAGCCTTGTCGGATGCTTTTACATGTCAGAGTGGTCTGCAGGAGCCTAGCACTGCTGCTCGTTGGGTTTTGTGTCATGCCACCACCGTAACAGACAGCTCGCCGACAGGTAAAGACCAAATCTCTGCCCCGATTTCCTCTCGGACCCGCTGACCCAGTCTGAAGGATGCAGACGCCCGTGTCCCACGGCCCAGGCATCCACAACCTACGCTTAACACTCACAGGGCAGCTGCAACCGCTGAAATCATCTGATTCTTCCTCAGCTGTATTGAGGAGCTCCTAAAATCTGGTCCTCAAAGCTTATCTCTACTTTCATCAGCGCCAGACCCCAGAATGCCTTGTTATATACCCTACAACCATTAAATAATATTTTGTGCACCATATGCAGGATAGTTGCACAAGGGGGGAAGCAAAGATCACGATGCATCAGCATTTGGTAGGTTCTGTATCACTTTAAAAGGGGTCCAAGCTGCCACCCCAGAAAGTTTTTTTTTTTAAATAATCTTAACTGTTGGGCTTCTTCACCTTTATTTAAAGAGTACGAGGCACTCCATCTTGAATATAGAAGTAATGTGTCTTTGCCCAAAACAATATGCAGCATGAAGGAAATTCAAACTGACACTATTTCAAGACAGCAAAGGCAAACTGATTTAGCAACTCTGACAGGCACTTACAAGCAAAATAAAATGTGAATCTAATTTCAGCCTACCGTACTGAAATAATATGCAACATGTTTTGATGTCATAACATGAATATTTCATATATGAACAGCATCTTGTTTGGTAGTGAGATGCTTCCAGACACCTGCGAGAGGAGGTCCTGGGAGACAGAGAAGGCTTAATTGCCATTTCTCAGGGAGCAGCCTAACAGTTCAGTAACTTTTAGATTCTTATTGACTTCTTAACTCTTTTGCCAGCTGTCAATATGTAAAAGTTTAGAAGTAAAAGTCATGGCTGAACCTTTCCTTCTAATTAATGGCTGTATTGATCAGCTACGTTTTCCTCTTGCCTCATGTCACAAAAACCACTGGATTTCGGAAGGGTCCCTGCCAAAGAGGTATTTGTACTTATGGCTTGCTAGTAAAAAGCAAAGACTGAAATCTCCAGCATGCTAACAGCATCGCTTTTTAAAAGTGCATTGATAATGAACAGCCCAATGAACTAGGGCAAAATTGGGTATTTACGGTCTCGAGCACTTTGTTTTGATTTGCATTGAGTTTCAAGGTTCAGCAGTTTAATAGCCAGCATGGCCACATTTTCATTTCCTTCATTTCGAATTTAGAAAAAAAAAAAAAAAACCATCACAAGGTTACATCTCAAACAAGAAATCAATCCCAAATTCTACCTGGCAGTTAACCAATGGATGTGGAAAATATAGTCCAGCCACTGCTGAAGTTTTGCTGAATTTTGTTACAAAACATTTGCACAGCCCTTCAAGCTGCTCAATATCTTCTAGCCTAAAAATATACGCAATGAAAAAAAATGCACATAATTTAAATTACACTGAATATTCAATAATGGTAATGACTTAAATATTAGAGGGTCTTTGATGCATATTTCTGGGGAAACTGCATTTGTCCTTGACCTTTGCTTACTCATTATTTTGTCTACACATAATTAACACATTCATAATATCATATAAATGCCACTTATTGATACTGTCCCAAGGGCAACTAGTTATCTAGGAAGAACATGGACACATTAACATTTACTAACTCATTTAGCTTCTCTTCCGCATTAAACTCAAGAAATCCATTTGTCAAATCACACAGAACTGTATATTAAACAGGCAATATTTAACAAGGTAATGTTTTAAATTTTGTCAGACAACAGTGAGAGTCATTTAAAGGGACAGCCGCTAACGAGAGCGGCAGCGACGCTGCGCTGCGGTGGCACGACCGCCACTCGAGGGTACAGATGACGGTACCACCTTGAGATTATACGTACAGGTTGTAAATAGATATAATTTACTTTCTTCGTTTTTACATTTTTTTCTTATTTAGCAACAGAGAGTTGCTATGTATACTGGGTAAAAGCTTCAAATTCATCTTCAGTGAACTGCGTCTACTCAGGAGGGTAACGTTGCCCCCAAGGCACCAGCTCAACAAGGTTTGAGGTCATTCAGGTCAGGTATTTAATCACATTATACAGTATCTCCTTACCTACAGATTTCACTGCTTTGCGAGATGCTGACTATCTCCTGCAGCAAGGCCAAAACCAAGAGCCTGGCAAAGGGGTTTAAGGAAAATTAATAGTAATCTCGCATCCTCTTTTTTTCTCCAGAACACATTCTCCATTATTCATCAGCACGGCTAAATATTCAGGGTCACTTAAGATTACTGTGAGCATTTTGTTCACTGTACTTGACTTTTATCTGGGAATTATTTTGAAAGACTTTCATAACAAATATCTGGTAAAACACATGTCAGCACTTTGGCAGGGCTGGCAAATTTTTAGTGAGCTCGAGTTAAATTTAAAATGGAAATTGGACTAATTAATTACTCGAGATGGAACAAGAGCA
This sequence comes from Leptodon cayanensis, assembly GCA_027564655.1. Classification (NCBI taxonomy): domain Eukaryota; kingdom Metazoa; phylum Chordata; class Aves; order Accipitriformes; family Accipitridae; genus Leptodon; species Leptodon cayanensis. The sequence continues at coordinate 21,966,808 of JANXJC010000037.1, read as the reverse complement.
GGATTTCAGCATCCCACTACAACGAAACAACGCAAAAAAAAAAAAAAAAAAAAAAAGGCAAAAAATGGCGCGATTCCAGCGAGAAGCAGCGCAGGCAGCGCTTCCCGGCGAGCGAGAACAGGCAGGAGCGAGCTCCCCAGGCTGCAGCCTCCCGTGACCGACACAGAAATGACCTGGAGAAAGGCACGGAGGAGTAACGGGCTCTCAAGATGACACCCTGACATCTTCTCTCCTAAGGGAATGGAAACAGTAATGAGTAAGATGTCAAGCTGAGAACCGATGGATACTGGCAGGCCCATCACCAGCGCTTTAGGTACGAAGAAGTCCTGGGGACGAGGACGGCGGGACCAGGGCGAAGGGCTCCCTGGCCGTGGCCCTGCACGAGTGTCCCCGTGTCACACTCGTGGGACACACGCAGAGCCGGGCAAAGATGCAGAAGGTGATGCTGGAAATCCATCTGCATCCTGGATGCGTTGGTTAGGCTACAAGTATGGCTCTGGATAATCCGGACTAAAAGTTTACTGCTTCCAAGCCAGGATCTTTCCATTCAAGAAAATAAAATGAAGCGCTTGGTGAACAGACAAGGAATGTACTACCTGAGGCTCCAGCAGGGAAAAATAACGAATAAAGCAAGAAACTGCTAGCAGGTTTTCATTTTGTACTTTTGGAACAGAAGAAGGAACAGAAATGAAATATAGCCTAAGTCAGTAAGAAGCAGGTGATGTAAGGAATCAATACACAAAGTTATCAAATAAGCAAAGCTGTCTGCTAGAAGAGACCTTTCTGACAGATCCCACCAGAGGATATCCTGAGCATTTCAGCATTAAAAAATAAAAAATCATAAGCAGCCCTAGGCAAATCATGGATTTTTCCCTCCTAATGTTGATTTAAAATATGTAAATGTATTCACAAAGTAGAAGGTGTGGATAATGACTGTTAAATGTGCAGAACAGTGACCATTAAAAACAATAGCAGCAAATACACAAAAGAAAACAGTTTTCAGTTTTGATTTTTCTATGTTCACCATGGAAACCTCTCTCTAAGCATTATCATCAAGTTCAGCTGAAGAAATACAACAGGCAAAGTTTTACCCTCCTTTTTATTTGTGTAGTGGAGGGCAAAATTTTCCCTTATGTGCTTTATCAAAACAGTTTGAAATAGGAGTGTTTGTCTATCCATAGAAAGAAACCCACAAACTCCTCACAAATCGAAAATTACCCATTACAAATTCTCAGGTTCTGTTTTGGGGGAAAGTGCTGAAAAAGGCGAATCTGAAAATGAAGTACAGCAAAAATGGATCGAGCCTGTGATTTGCCCAGCCCTCTCTGCATAATATTCCTCTCTCTGGCAAGACCTGCACAGAAAATACATCTGGAAGTGTCCGGGGCCTCTGACAAGTTACTGACAGCTGATGGATGGATCAAATCCAATAACTGGAATACAAAATGATAAGGTTCAGAAATGAAGGGGATGAGTGACAGTGGCTAAGGAGATGAACGGACAGGGGAACCTTCGCAGCAGAAGGCTGAATCTCCTTTTTCTTCATGAAGAGGATAATGAATCGGTTGACAACAGCAGGAGTTCATTTTCAGCTACGAATATTGGTCTTAAAAAAACTTTACAGCGCTTTTACATTGGTGTTAGCAGCGTTGCTAACATGTGGAAGGTATTTAAGACTTTATGAAACTTCACTGTGACCACGGGTATGTGATAATGGGTATCTGTGCCGACAACATGCCATCACGTTGGAGGGCTGGAGATGCTCCCCCAGATCAGAAGTCCAGCCCACTCATACCACCAACACACCATCACTCTACTCCCTTCCGAATGCCATCAAAGTCACCTCAAAGGCAGTTTTATGATTTCTAAACATGTTCAGATTCAGAAAAAGTTAAGAAAGTGTTCAGACACGTAACATGACCCAAAGAGTAAAAGGATTATAAAGAGAGAGGGGGGGAAAAAGCATTTTGGATCAAAGCATATTTTCAGCTACAAATCACTCTGTCCTATGTACCTTTTAGAATTTTTAATAATTTGGAATGTTGTATCATTAGTAAAAGTTAAGTGTCTTACAAATTAATTCTCAGGAGTGTCCTATTTCATTGACATTTTCCACCGGAGAAAGAAATTGCTCAAAGGGAAGTTTCCAAAAAGCAACGCTTCTCTGGACTACTGCGCATCCTTTTTTCTAATGCAGCTTCCTCCCCCTGCAGCCCAGTGTAACTCTGCTACTTCTGCCACACTTCTATTTTCAGCTAATATATTTAGCCATTTGCAAATGTGGAATATGAGGAGCCATCCAAAATGGACCCACATTTCCTGCCTGTTTTTCAACAAACTAATTCTACTTTCTCCCATATCCTGCCTGTACAACTGACATCCTTCCTATAAACCAGTCTACAAGACCACAGTACCATTTAGCAATCAAAACACGGATGCTCGTTATCTGCTTCTCTTTCTGCAATTTACTTTTGGCCTCCATTTGCCTTTTCTTCTCAACTTACACAATATTTGGGTCAGTAACTTCCAATACTTTTACTTTTGCATTGTCTCACACACACTGGCAGGTGTTACGGGAAATGCATCTATTCCAGGCGTATTATTAATTTGTAAACATTTACAAAAATTACACAGACATATACTCTGCAAAATCAAAATACCCTTGGGATACTTGGCCAACTTTAGTTCACAAACACTAATGACAACCTTCCTCCCCTCCCCTTTTCAGATTATATGTTTAATTTAAGAGAATTCTTTTTTTTCCTACAAAAGAATCCAAAAAGCCCAAACAGAAAACAAAAGGGAAAAAAAAAAAAAAGGGGCATTTGATTAGAGAGAGGGAAAGAAGGATGAAGCTGAAGAAGTTATTTTCTTCTGGTCCCGAGTTAATCCAGTAGGAAATCAGTGCAATTCAAAGGGCTTTTTTTTTTTTTCCCAACAAAACATCTAAGTCAGCTCATGTTCATCTGAAACTCAGTTTACTTTAGAAAGGCTAAAGTAATAAAGCAGTCCATCAATTATTTAAAGCGTTTGGCCCTGATCCTGGGAGGGCTTGGGTACACGCTTAATTTCATCACAGTCTTAACGGCAGAGTCTTCCACGGCCAGAGGCTCGGTCAGTGAAGCGGCTGGAAAAGAAAATGCACGAATTGGCTTTTTCGGTGAAAAGAGTCGTTCTGGTCGTGGACGAAGGATGCTCTGAGCAGACGGTCGGGACAAATCCAGACCCGGTTGCTCAGGGCATGGTCCCTGCCTCCCCAGCGGCCCCCCCTGAGTTCAACCACCTCCATCGACAACCATGTCACGGCGGGGGCCGAGCCGGACAGCGGGGGCCAGGCGTAGACTAACGAGCGCCGAGGGAGGGGTGACGGTCCCGTCCCTGTTCCCCCCCAAGCTCATCGCCACGGGCCAGACCCCAGGGCGGCTGAGCCTCAGCACCGGCGCGCATTCAGCCTGCATCACCCAGGCTCCCCGGGTCCTTTTCAGCCGAGACGCTGAAATACAGATGTAGAAGTTCAGAAAACACAGGTCTATAGTTAATATATATAAAAATATACTACATTGCGTAAAAATAGAAGTAAAGATAATACACATAATCTTTGCCCTTACAAGAAGTGGGTTGCAATGGAGAAATGCATTCTTCTCTTCCATGGAATTTAATTAGTTACTAAATTTAGATACTGTCAGTATAGTTACAGACGATTCGCTACAGCTGGATTTAAATATTGTATGATATTTTATACTTTACACAATACTAATGGATGATATTACATTAGTATAGATATTGTCAAGCATTTCTATGTGAATGCTTAGGTCTCCTCATAATGTTTTAGACAGCTAGATCATATTTGATTACATTCTCAAAACATACTTTCGGTCCCAGGTATTGGCAGTTTTAAAGCAAAGTATTCAGAGAGACCCTGAATCTCAAGCAATTGGGAAAGGCTGAGCCAAAGCAAAAATAGAGGTGCAAAAATAATTAAATCTGTGTTAAGCATAAGACAGACTTATGATGCAATCCATGGGGTATAAGAAAAGAAGTCAAGTGTTAAAATTTCTCCTCTGCCATAAAATTATTATTTTTAATAGCTCAGTGCCCTAAAACTCAAAGAATTTGGGTAGACCTTACTAGAAACTGAAGTGCCTAAATATCTCTGTATCTCTGACCATCTTCACATGTGCACCTCAGTCCTTTGCCTCCAATAAAATAGCACACAACCAGCTCAGGAGAATTCCACAAGGATAATTAAAGACCTGAAATTTTAAGTCCATTCAGAGACTACAGTAACAAAGGTCAAATAAGTTCTCAAGTCTGATTCAAACTGCTTCTACTTCAAACTGCAGAACTTCACAAGGTATTTCCTCCTGGAGACGCTGGGCTTAGCTATACTCTGGCCTAAATTTTTGGAGTCTTATTCAAAAGTCACCAAGACAGACAGTATCTGCCATTTCAGACTGGTGCAATTTGTGAAGGATTTTATAAATCCTTGAAGAGCATTCCCCCACCTTCTTTTTTAATTTTCTTTTTTTTTTTTTTATTGAGCAGACTCACGCAGCCCAAACTACTCTGCAAGATCTGTGCCACGGTAATGCATGGGGCTGACATCCCAGGTCTGCCAGAGAGAGAAGCTACGTGATCCAGAACTAGGAAGTGCCATTTTAAAATGTGACCCTGAAGTTTATTTTTGACAGATGGGGTTTTCCAGGTATAGAACTGTGTTATCTCCGCAATATCAGAACCGAATTTAAGTTTGATCTATAAGATTATTTTCATTTCAACCCCTTTGGACACTTGCAACAACAATATTTCCCTTCTCCCTATGTGAATCTAATTTGGTCTTGCACTGCAACTCTGCTTAGAAAGCTGTTTAGTGGCAATGCTGCAGAAATATGAATCAAATTTTCTTGAGTGAAATAAAATTAGCTATCCAGGAAAGGATAATCCACTTTTCTAGGGGCAGCGATTCCATATTTTAGGTAATGGTTCTAAAATACAATAATAATCATCATAATAAAATGTTTCTGAGATACAGCGCGTGCTGATAGCAAGCAGGCTATAAGAGGTAGCCTTGCTGTCTCTGGATACACTGGGAATGACTGGAAGCATTGGCTGGTATATTTACACCACAAATCTCAGACCTTCCTGATGTTAAAATAAAGGAAAAAGACGACAGTGTAACAGCTGAGGGTTTGGTCCCGGAGCTGGTTTTGATTTAGAGACCACTCCAGTGCCAGGTTAAATGCTTTTAAAAGAGGATCTGAAGAATCTTCCTCCCGGAGCAAACCAGGAACACCTGCGCTAGATGTCTTTTTCGGGCAGAACGGGCGACCTCGTCCCTCTGCACCGCCTCGGCGGCCAGGAGGACTCTCCCCAGGATGGAGGAACGGGACGGTCCAGCTAACCCCCGTCAGTCCCTCCTCTTCTGAAGCAAGGGACCCTCTTTGGCGGCAAACCCACCAGAAACAGGTTTTTTTGGTAAATCTTCCTTAGATTGCGCTGGCAGAGGAGAAGCATCCGTGTCGCAGCCTTCTATGGGAAGTCATTCTTACTGCTAATTGCATGAGCCACCATGTGAACAGAGCCAATGAAGCGGTAAACGACAGAAGAGTCTGAGTAGAGGAGAAAGGAAGAATCGAGCGGATGTTTTTCCTCATCTTCTGAAGTTTTCTTGCCATGCCCCATGCTCTTTGCCCTTTTTCCACCTCCTCTAACTCCCATGCCTCTCCTCTCCCAAAGCAAAGAGGCACCAAAGCCTGCAGCTGTCCTGTCCTGGTTTCTTTAAGCGACCTCCATCTCCTTCACTCCTGCTCAGCACAGAGCGCTCGGGAGGAGGCAGAGCCTCAGAGGCAGAGCCGTGCAGGCAAGTGTATACAGAGAAGCAAATCTAAAGTAATTAAATAAACAGCAATACAAACACTGCACTCCTGTCCATTTATGCTAGCTATTGCAGAATGGGCTCCTCCATGAAATGTTTGCACAGGAGCTGTGATGTATCACTTAATCTACTGTAAGGACTCTACTCATACCACCCGAGGTTGGCCAACGATGCGCTATTCAGCTCCGCTGCAAGCTCCCACTTACACGGGATTGAACAAACCAGAAGAAGGTATTACTGAGCTATTATTGGCATCTTTTGCCACATGCTGTCAAGTTTCTAACTTCAGTGGTCCAGAAGATTGAAGTAGAAAAGCAGATGAGACAGTACAATCACGCGGTACAGTCGGATTTTATACTTACACACCGGAAAAACACTGACTGACCTTGAAACTTGCCCTTCAAAGGGAAGAATCAAGATCGAAACCAAACCAAAAAACCCCAAACCCTACACTCCTCACCAACAAACCAACTCACCCCAAACTGAAGGTAACAGAGACGCAGCAACCAAACCCACTTGATCCACGTTGTTACGCGGCCCCGTGCAACGGCGTGATCCCAGCGTACTCCGAACGCGCTGGGACACAACCATTTCAGCGCCTTGAACCAGACAGTTTCAAACGTGCATCTTCTAGAGTACGCTTTGCTTTTTAAAAGACCGTATTAGTCACGATGTTTTGTTTTCTGCAGAAGGGCATCTCCAGCTCACATGTAAACCTGTGGTGAGAGCAGGCGACCTGGTTTCTGGTGTTTTTTTCCTCCCGAGGAGCAAATGTGGGTGTACTGAACTGCTCCGTACGCTGCAAAGGTGCTCTGGACAGCTGCCTAATGTGCCAAACAACGCAGAGTCTTCGTGAACTTCAGAAGTGCAAATTCAGAGCTCATGAAACCGCCCAACGTGGCCAAAACCACACAGTGGCAGTATTTAGCAGCTACCCAGTTCTGCACGTTTTCTGAAGCCCTCTTGGTGCAACTCCGCTGCAGTTTCAAACCGCTTCACGCCGCCATCCATTCCCCCTCCATCTATTTGCTTTCTCAGGCGTTGCTGCATGTTTAATTTCTAAGCCCTTGAGGGTGATTGAGCCAATTACCAAATGTACAGTCAGCTCTCCACGATGAAGTGCTCAACAACTTCAGTCCACATCCAAGTTTCAGGAGCTGCTGATCACTGCAAACAGGCTGACCCCTCCCCCCCCGCCTAAAAAACAGACCACCAACTAAACTGTCAGTTTAGAGCATCATCTCTCCTCGTCCCCTATTTCTCAGCTATGCCCTCCTTTTCAGCACGTCCAGTAATTTGGCAACTAAAAGAGGGTAGGAATCTTTTCAGGAATTGGGCTCATCTCCTGGTAAGGGTGGCAGAATTGGAAAAGAGGGCTAAGAGCAAAATCAGGACCAGGAAGATGTGGGGCTGCAGCCCTCCTATGGCCGATAAGTCTAAAACATGACTATTGCTGAGGATCCTGGAGAGATTTCTGGTTGAAAACAGCCTGCATGGGATTCAGAGCAGTCTATGGACAAAGCTCTCTGCCAGCCCAGCCCAGACTGGGAGAACCCACCATGTGAAGGCGATCAAATACCTCCTTGCAATGCAAATACCTTTTCCGTGCCAAAAATTATCAGTGACGGTATGTGCCCTGTGAGCGTTACTGGACATACTGTGCTCATAACTTTAAGTTTTCTATCACAGTGTGACATGATAAAATTTAGAGTGTATGAACCCTTCTCAATCAAATCCTTCTTTTCCTATGGACATCCACTAAAAAAAAAAATCATGTTAAAACAATTGCATATGCTCCCATAACAGCTAACAAGCAGGGTTTTTTTCCCCCCGTTTCAAGTCATTCACAGTGAAGTACCTTCAAGAGTGAAAACCGCCAGTCACAGCCAGTTGGCAGGAGGGCTACGCTTTCAAGATCCGCTCCAGGGATGAAGGACGCGCAAACTCCTGACCCGCACACTTGTTGCAGAGAGCCCTCGGCCAGTGAGACCACACCGTTCCCAGCTTCCATTTAGCTGAGCAAGCGAAGCCGGGAACCCATTAATTTACTGCATGAGTTATGGTTCCCTGCAGCACCTTTTGTTCACTGTCAAGGTTCTGCAACAATGACGAATGCAGCTACATTCAGCCCAAAACTCTAGAATTTGATATACTAAATCATTCTAGATATTAAATGTCTCAGCGATAAGCCTAGCAAATGAATTCCTCTGGAGCTTACACTTCTTGCTGTATATGAGGCAGGAGGGACTCCCGATATAGCTCCCTACTGTTTCATGGAAAATTACAGAGTTTGGTAGCATTGTTACCCCCAGGAAAGAAACCAGAATCCCAGGAAAATTCACACAACTTCCAGTGGCTACAAAAAGCAGCCGCGAATCTGCCTGAATAACTGAGGCAGCAGAAGGCAGTCTGGGGCATTAGGAGGTAACCAGTTATTCCTCTTTTATTAGCAGCAGCTATACACGCATATAATATTTCCACTTACCCTGGTAAATAAACAGAAAAGACTGCAGCAAAATAAACAAACAGGGGAACATAGTCAGAATGCTTAAGCAGCAAGACACAGGCAGGTTTTCAGTCTTACTCTTATCAACCTCACTATTAATCTTTTTTTTGTTTAAAATTATCTCCTTCCTTCAGCCACAGCATACCGAAGTCAAGAGAACTGAACACACTTCATCTTAACTAATTTGTAAAGAATACGTAACTTTCCGAAGGAACCCTAAACCAAAACAGATTCAGGCATGAAGGGGGTGGAACAATTGCTACTTCATTTTTAATTTCTCAAAATCACCACCAGATGCATCACAGCGGTTAACACTGGAAAAGATTTTGCAAGCTTCATAAACAATAGAGGTATTACCCATTATCACGCAAGTACAAATCAGTTTGACCTTTCCAGCTTTCTCATACTAGGCTTCCTTTTTTCCACTTGACTAGAGAAAATATGGAGTCCAGTCCACGTTCTGCGCTCTTCATTCTCAGATGTATTTGAGTAGTGTTTTTTCCCTACACCTGCAATTAGAAGAGACCCATCAAACACTGAATTCACCTGAGCAATCCTGTCACTCAAACCAGTGCATTACCAGTGCTCCCTAGGACAGACCCAGCCTTACGCTCAGCATTGCACCCTATCTGCTTTTCCCATCTCTGCCTCCCCGGTAAAACAACGTGTGATATGTTCATTTAACAGTCATTGCAGGAAGTGTTGACAAACAATATGAAAATATTGCTGTGGCAGCAGAGATCAGAGCGGGAAGGATGCTCCGTGCTTTCCACCTGCCCTGCCCGCCGAGATGCCCGCTTGATGCCCACCAGAAAATGGAGCTGGCAAAGCAGATCTCTTCTGCCACGTGGATTTCCAGACTGGACGAACGCTGCGCTACCCTTAACAAAAACACGTACGTCCCCAGAAAGCCTTCCTGCAAGTCACGGAGTAGAAATGCGCACGGACAAACTATCCCTTGTGCCATGCACCTTTCAGCACAGCTTCTCTGCACAAACTGTGCGCTCACTGCTCGCGGGCGCCGATTTCTGCAAAGTTTAAAATCATTCCTCCTGGATAATCGGCGCTTTCTATCAGCAAGTCTGACCGTGTTGGATCCAAGAGAGCAATCCTCTTGTTCTCTTGGTTATCTTGTGTTGAAACCCAAGGAGCTGGGGAGGAGCAGAGAGAGGGTAATGCTGAGCAAGCCACAAAACCCCCTTACCTGTCGGCCAAAATGTGAGAGGACCTGCTGCATCAGGCTGTGTAAGTAAAGATGGGGAACAGCGAGTATAGAAGCAGTGGGGAAAAGCGAGGGGTAAGCTGAGAAGCAGGATAGCTTTGTGGGTCAACGGAGAATCACGACACCGATGAAAGAAATGTGTCAGGGAGAAAAAAAGATGCACTTTTTTACGGATTCCTCAGAACTAGAAATCCTGAGGAAATCATACCGTCAAAATTGTGATTAGGGTTATGGGTGTAAAATTCAATACCCATCTAAAAGCCTGCAAACTGGCGCTGGCTCTTTCCCAGGCCAGCGCAGAGGGGCACGCTCCCAAAGCTCCAGGGCTGGCTGCGGGTGCTCTGCGCCGGACGGGGCGGGATGCGCGGCGGGATGCAGGATGGATGCGGGGCGGGATGCGCAGCGGGATGCAGGGTGGGATGCGCGGCGGGATGGAGGGTGGGATGCGCGGCGGGATGCGCGGCGGGATGCGCGGCGGGATGCACCGTCCCAAGCCGGGGGCTGATGCTGCTGGGGCGGCAGCCGGAGCGGTGCAGGTGCTGCGGGTTGAGTGCTGCCACCCTGTGGGACCAGTGTCACTCGTGTCTCTGCGTGTCACCCTGGGGTCTGCCCTGCTGAGCTCCCCACGCTCAACAGGGTAGCGGGGTTTGGGAAACCGGCGTGGGGGGCTTTGATGCTCAAATAAGCTGTTTCCAGAGAAGCGTAAGGCACTGAAATACATTTGAACGTTAATTCAGGAGTTGGAAGTGTTTATAAATATGATTTGGAACAAAAAGGTTACTGAATTCTGCCCAGAATAAGAACAAATATTACAATTCAAAATAATTTGCATGTCAAAGTTAACAATCTGATGTATTTACGCAACTCATATTTGCTCACGCATATCAAGGCCTGGACTGAAATCCTGTTTTGTACATTGCTACGAGCTGATGCTGTTTGAAATTATCCTTCTGCTGTACTTCATATTTCATTAATTTCTACTTCCAGCTATACATGCACAACAGAGGGCATTATACATCTCCCTAATTGAACAATACAGATCAATTAAATATGAAAAGTCATTCTTGGACTAAAACCCTCTTAGACAAATGTTCTGCTCTTACGCTAAGTAACTCTTTTAAAAAAGCTAGGAGTTGAGTGCTGTTCAGAAGCTGCTTATTTTTTTTTCCTTTTTTTCAAAAAGACAGGAGACCAAGAAGATTCATCCATTCATTCATGACAAGAGGATACAGAGCTTTTGCGTCCATTTCACAAGAGCAGGGTCGTAGTGACAAAAAAAAAAAAAATCTTATTTGATGAAAACAATTCAGTGCTCTATGTGGGAGCTGAAGAACCCCCCTCTGCCCAGCGCCGAGCATGTCTTTCAAACAGCTCTTGTGGGTCAGACCATCAACACAAAGTTAAGTATATACAGTGTTATCAAATAATACCATGGAAAAAAGAATATCACCTGAAATGAATTTATGCACCATTGGTAGCCCACCAGCTACAGGTTCCTCACACATAGGCTATATAAAATGGGAGGGTCCCACTAGAGGTCCGAGGGGAGAAGATCCAGTGCATCAGCCCAGTGAACAGTTCACACTTGATGGTCTCAGAAACCAAGGTTGCCACGGGTGGGCTCAGATCCCCCTGAAAGCAGCTCAGCGCTATCACAGTTCGCCAGGATGTTTGTTTTGCCACCGACTCGCCCATACCTGTTCTTTGCTAACATACAACCTGTCCTATAAAAAATTATCGACTTAAACCTGGTACAAACCTACAGCTAAGTTAACAGAAGAACCTAGCTCAGATACGAGCCCAACACTATCAGTCCAAGGAAGGGAAACCTGCCTGACACCAGCCTGGCCAGCTTATGGGCTTTCTCCCACCCCGAAGGTCAGTCCTTAGCTGGTAGGTAGCGAGTGGCGTGGGACTACCTAAAGGCACAGAAAAACAGACCGTGGCTCAGTCAAAAGATGGGCATGGAGGAAATGGGACTAAAGCCAGCAGAGGGGGTTGAGCAGAAGTCGTTTTTTCTACTGATTGCTCATTAACAGAGCCCAGGAAAGGGGAGATCGCCCAAACCATGGCTATGGATCAAACTGGAGAAAGGTCTCTGCTCAAGTTTTTATAGCTATAGCTAGAAAGATGTAAAAATGGGAGATCAGAACTATTAACATACAGCCGGGGAGCAGGGAAAGCAGCGTGCACTGAATATGCTCGGCAATCCTGTGGACTTTCACAGACGGCTAGTTGGGTTTTCACACTCCTGCTACTGGAAGCATAGAGATGGAAATGTGTTTAATTGTTTGAGTATGATGTTGTTTGTAAGTCTTCCCAAATAATACCTTGTTATCTGCATAAACAGAGTTCAATAAACCACGCACTTATAGTTCAGTTAAAAAAACACTGGTAGGTTATTGCTATTCAGTACTATTTAGATTAAATTACCATTCGTAATACAGGTTTCTCCATTACAAACACCAAGTATGCTATTTGTTCCCTTTCTTAGTCTTCTAATTGACTAAAATGACTTGCTAAACCTTACGTAGATTGGGTTTAAATACCACATCTCTTCCTGGGCTAAACATTTATATAAATAAATTATAAACACAGATTTTGTCCAAGGCTGACAAAGATCTTATACTGATAGAACTTATAGAAGGGTAAATCAACGTGCAGTTAGAAGCAGCTCAGGACTAACTTGTCTCCCAAACAGCCACCAAGTGCCAACAGCTGTTGGAAACTCTTTGAAGTCTCAGCAGCTCTGGCCGCGTCCCCTCTTGGCTGGGTGCAGTCCCCCATGCTCCCCCCACCGGTCACCTCAGAAGTACAATTAATTTAGGAAATCCCCGGAGATGCAAGTGGTGACCAGGTCGGAAATTAAACTACTCCCAAAAGACCGCGGGAAGTGCAGGGACACTGGTGGAGGAGTCCTTTGGACTGTGCTACTGGTGAACAAGGACCAGCACGGCAGGGAGTGCTGTCATATTGCCCTCCTGGATTAAAAAAAAACATCTGGGGAAAGCCAAGCCTAACAGCTGGTCTTTCAACCACATCTTGCTCTGCAAACAAGAATGGGGAAAGCCCACGTGAGATGGTTAATCAGGGCTGCGTCCACCGAGTCTCACTGAAGCCTGGCTCAAAGCCTCTGGAAAAACAAAGAGGAGAAAAGGTGGTGAAGTCCCCTCGTGGTACGTCTCTTTTAATCTTTAGTACAACGCATCTTAGGAGAGCTTGGTACTGCATATATCAGAACTTTCATTCAGTAATAAAGATGTTTGGCTGTATCCGAGAGATCTCCAGCAAACCATCAAGTAATAGAGCATCAACTGCTGATCAGCTGGGACCTTATGGAAGAATTAATAGAAGAAACAATTGTGGTAGAACCTCATTTTTGAAACCTCGAGCTGTTTAACACAATTTAAAAAAAAAATCCCTTTAAAGATAATTTAAAAAAAAAAACTCAAAAATTTAAAGGTAATTTTTAAAATGTAATGGTTATAGAGTATTTTCTTGAGTCCCCAAAACAATTTTTTGAAGTGGAATAATGCAATAAGTGCATCACTTACCTTACTGAAGTCCACATGCTGATACATCTACGCTGTAATTACATACCCGAGCAAAAATCCCAATTTACATTGCCGAGTCAAAACTTGCTCCTTATGCTCTAGCTCCCTAAATTTGAATCACGCATATGGCAAAGTCACTAGATCAACTGTTTCCAAAACACTTTGACCCTGGTGGTCCTGAGAGTTTGACTTTCTGTGATTTAACCCAGCAATTAAAAAAAAAAAAACAACAAATCTTTCTTTTTCATGGTGTCCTGTTGAAACAGATTTTTATCCTGCAGATTAAGATAAAAAGTGACTGCTTGTATCTAGGGAAAAGCAAAGAATGAAGTTATTTCCCAAGTACAACACATACAGTACTGGAAACCCCTGTTTAGTGTAGGAAATACTGTTGTCTTGGTTCATAATGAAATGTGAACCTCATTTATGCCAAGATTGCAAGCAGATTTGACACAAAAGCTTTTGTTCTAATATCGCCATTTTTGGTGGATGATGGTAGGGGACAGGGAATAGTTGTGTACTTGCACGAAGCAGTAAATTGGTTGGATGTCATCATTATATATTTGCTTTGCTAATAATAAAAAAAAATGAATCACTACTGTCATGATATTCATATTTATATTTGAGTAACCACTGTAGCAGATAACAGTAAAGATGTGTGCAAGTTTAAATCTTGGCAGCACGCCTAGATTAGAGTTTTGGAGCTGACATTTGTGGATTTTGTGTGATTCATGTTACTTTTCTGTGTTTGTGATTACCTTCCTGTCAGGGGCTGCACATCACTCACGCACCAAGCAGCAGACTTCCAGTTTCTGCACGTGAAGGAAAATTCCCAACTGTTGCACCAAACTCTCTTCAAATCGAGCCCCATCCTCTGTATAACAACGGGGCTGAACAACAGGTCACCAGCAAAATCAAAAGGAGTGTGTAAACAGCTTTTACAGGGACATTACTGGGTCATTTTAGGCCACAGACGGAGGCGTGGGAAGAAACCCCAGACTTGCTCTAATCTAACACGGCTAAAAATAGACCTGTGATGATTTATGAACTTTCAAATGCAGCAGAGTATTTTTAAGCAATAGCATCTTCTCCCGCACCGCCTGCAGCCCAGGAGCTGCCTGCAGGCCGCTGGGGCTGTGCCCACCCGTGCCCCCGATGGAGACCAGCCACGGGCAGCCGATACCTCCATCACACTTCAGCAAGTAAATCTCAGAAAGACCACGAGAGAAAATAAAAAAGCAACAATCTAGGTCTCCTGCGGTTAGTAGCCTTCCTTCAGCTCTGCCTTGTCTTTACCTCTGATTTTTTTTTTTTTTTAAATCAAGTTAACTACACAGAACTGTCAGACAAAGCCAACTCCCTAAACTGAGGGAAATAAGTCACGTGGCATCAGAACATCTGTAAAATCATTCTGAAGTTTTGCATCTGTGGCAGAAATTGTACAGGAGCTTACACCTGTTTTCTTAGCTGTCCCCGATGGGGTAACACAGGAGTGTACTTTAAATCAAAGAAATGTTAATGCCGATAAATATAAAGACCTGGCTATCAACAAGAAACACTTTCACGCGTGAGGAGGTGCAAGTTTGGGAATCAAGGTGGGCTCTCTCACCAGCTGCTTGCTGTCTTGCAGGGCTGCTATTTTTCCCTCTAGAATAAACGCTCCTCAGCTGACAGTTAAAACTCAGCACTCGGGAAACAAGCAGTGGAGGGCTTAACCCTGGAAATACAACTAAGGCCACCCCAGGGGAGGACGGCTGTGGTCTCAGAGACCACCCATCCAAAGGGGCTTGTGCCACACCACGGCCAAAGGTGTCCCCGTGGCCCAGAGAAGAGGACACGCCGCCGCTCGCCCCCTCCCACCACCCGGAGCAGGCTGAAGGCACGCTTGTCCCTCAAGGGACACCCATGGTGACCCCAGGCGAGGGGCTAAGGAGCTCCGGACATCACCGTTCACGCGTGTGAAGTTAGGGTTGGAAGGCGGTATCGTTTCGTCATGTTTACTCTTTACGTGCTAAGGGAGACTTCTTGCAAAGGTAAGCTTTTCTTCTGCTGTCCTTCACGTCCAAAACATCTATTTTGTCATCGTGTAGAGCAGCACAAGCTTAAAATTCGGGGAACGCGAGATGGGCTAGAAGAGAGCTCAACTCCACCGCAGAAGGTAAGGACGGGAAAATCCCCAAGTCACCGGAGTTTCGCCAGGATCGTAGAACTCCAAGTACCTGCAGACACATCCCGCCTTACTCCAGTCCTCCCCAGCCACGCGCTGCCTCCGGGCCAGCCAACCCATGGGGCAGGAGACCCTCCGCAGCCTCCCCACAGGTGGTTTTTTTACAAATACACGCAAAAAGGGCTTGCCGTGGCTTTCCCGTGAAGGCTTAGTTCGCTTGCTGGGACCTGACGAAACACCTCCTGAAATCAAGCAAAATCTCGTCAGCTGTATTCAGCTCTGCCCCGAGTTCAGCACGGGAGGGAGAGGTTGCTGCACGCCAGCGGAAGCCATTGTCTGAAGCAGGCTGCTTTGGGAAAATTAGCAGCACGCACACCTCTAAATGAGGCTGTACAGCAAGTGAAAGAGGGATTAGCCATGTAAAGTAAGTCCTTTTGGTATTAGATTAAAGAGGGGAGGTGACTTTGAAGGATTATTCGAGAGCCATTTAAGCAGTTTCCAGGCACTTACAAAGGCAGGGTAAAAATGCAAGCTCCTCAGGTCCAGAAAAGAAGAAAAATCAGCGTCCTGGCCGGGAAAGGAGCAGAAAAGGCTTCTGGAGGGTGCACCAGGCTGGCGCCAAGCGCAGGGCCCCCGTCACCCTGCTTCCCACGCTGGGTGCCGGCCATCGTGCCCGACGGCAGCGCGCGGGAGCCGGGGCTGGAGCACCGCACGCGTACCTGGGATGGAGCTGCTCGGCGGGGAGCGAGAGAAACGAGGGAAGGGGCTCCGGCAGCCACGATGCCGCTGGGACGTGCCACGGGCTGTGGCATCCCCGGCCCCACGGTGGGTGGCCGCGGGCGGCTGGGGACAGCACGCTGGGAGGGAGCGCGGTAGGAGCCGTGTCAGAAAGGATCTTACGAGTAGTGTGACCATTGGAATAGGAGGCTTACACCGGTCCCTGCTCTCCTCCAACGGATTTATCTGCTAGGATGCAGGTCCTGAACCGAACCGCGTAAACAGGAGGATGTGCGAGCACAACCACAAAACCTGACTTCTCCCTATCGCCAAACGCTCCCCTTCTTCCCTGCACCTCAGGGTGCCTAATCAACGTGCCGGCTCTTAATCCGTTGCCCACATTAATCCAGCAAGGGAAAATGACTACGTTGCTGCAAGACATCAGACTGTTTTACTGAACCCTCCTTGGAAAAAAAAAAAAAAAAAACCAACCAAAAAAACCCCAAAGACCCAAAACCAAACCCGCTTTTGCTTAGCCTAAAAAGTGACGGGTAATTAGTATGTAAGATACAAACTATTTCCACTTGTTATGCAAGCAGCATCCTTTAATTTGTAGTTTAGAGAGCGAGTCACTCCTGTCTGGGATAAATAAAACAACATGCTGCATTATGTTGCTCGCGACACGGCGGCAACACCAGCCTGGGGAAAGCAAGAAGCAGCTAAAACTCGAGCGAGGAAGACTGCCTGGATGAAGCAAAAAGTTACGCACGCATTTCTGCGCACACACCCCCCCCCGGAGCGCCACCCCCGCCTCCGCCGCCCCTGCTGCCCTGCCCCCGGCTCCGCGGCCGCAGCCCCGTCCCCCCTCCCCTGAGGCGGGCCGGCTCCGGTCCCGCCCCGGCGCGGTGGCTCTGCCCCCGCCTCCCCGGCTGTGGCGGCGGCGGCGGCTGTGGCGGCTGTCACGGGGGCGAAGGGGCCGCGGCGGGGCTCCTGCGGGGCGGGGGGGGGGTTTTCCCCCCTCCTCGGCCTGGGCCGCGCTCGACCCGCTGAGGGGAAAAGAGGCATCCGGGGGCGCCGCCACCATGTTCAGGCGGATTCTGCAGCGGGTAAGGAAGGCGGCGAGGTCCGCCCCGCCGCCGCGGGAGGTGGTGGTGAGGGCGGCGTGCCCCGGCCCTGCCGTGCCGTGCCGTGCCGTGCCGTGGCGGGGAGGTGCCGCTTCCTGCTGCCGGCCGGGCTCCCCCCGCCGCGGGGCCGCAGCCCGCCCGGCCCGGCCCGTCCTGCGGCGCAGGGGTAGGCCCGCGTCGGCCGCGGAGGCCGTGGGCTTGTCCGCCTCACCCGCCGCCGGGGGGACGGGGGGGGACGGGGAACGGGCCGGGCCCGCGGTTCAGCGGGTGGTCCGCCGAGGCTGGGCGGGCGGAGGGGGCGGCCCTGCCCCCGGCCTGGCTCCTGCCCGCAGCGCGGCGGTGGCGTCGCCGCCCGCCGCTGGTGGCCGCGGCCCGCGCTTAGGGCAGCTGGAGGGGAAGCCCGGCCTGGGGAGAGCCGCCGCCGGCGGGGAGCCGGCGTTCTCTCCCTGGGCTCCGAAGGCCGAAAGGCAGCAGCCCGGCAGCACCCCCCCCGCCCCCCCC
>JANXJC010000037.1:21886700-21949042 GCA_027564655.1 Leptodon cayanensis | reverse complement strand
GGGCCGGGGGGGCTGTTTTCCCCTGGTCTACTCCCCCCCCCCCCTTTTTTTTTGCTTTTTGGTGGGGGTTTTTTGCTTTTTTTTGTTTGTTTGTTTTTTGTTGTTGTTTTGTTGGGTTTTTTTGTTTTTTTGTTTTTTTTTTTTTTTCTTTTATGGTTTTGGGGTTTTTTTTTTAAGCCCTGGGGTGGCTTTTCCCGGCAGACGCCAGGAGCCACCCGCACCCGCGGAGCCGAGGGGGCCGCTGCCCGCAGCAGCCCCTCCGCTGCTGCCGGGGAGCCCGGGGACTCCCCTCGGCCTGCTTGTGTCCCATCCTGACCAGTCCCGGTCCCACTAACGAGGGACCCGAGAGTCCCAGATTACAGCTTAGGGCATTTTTTTTTTTTCCCCCTCGGCCTCCAGCATTAATCCCCAATTTGCCGTAACTGTTCTCACTCTTCAAAAGCTGCCTCGCTCCTTCATCCGCCTGCTCTGCCAGTCTCTCGCTCAGCCCTTGGCACGACTGGTCCACCCTCTCCTTTCATCCCCTTTCTGACCCTCCTCGTCCAAGAAATGAGTGTCTAGTGCGAGGAGAGGAGACCAGCTGGAGAAAAGAGCCCACGCAGGTACCATCCCCACCGCTTTCCAGCCCTCCTCGCCACCACTCTGCCCAGCGACTGTCCTGCACTGGGACCTGTCTCGGGAGCCCTCGTGAGGGTCTCTACTTGCTACCGCAATGCAAATAACGAGCCACGAACTGCTTTGAAAGTCAGAGCTCAGGCTTCAGAAGCAGAGCGATCTAAAGGCACAAAGAAAAGGAAAAAAAAAAAAAAGTCTTCAGAAGTGCAGGTGGGACCTACCTTTCCCCCCAGTCCTGGAACCTCGTACCGGGAAGTGCTCGTAAAAGGCTGTGCAAAAATGCCTTTCGGTGCAAAGAGGGTATTCAGTCTTAACTGTGCCTCCCCTGGGTTTTGAGGGATTAAGTGAAACCCTTATTATGTTTAATTATCTCTCGAGTTGCTCTCTGTGCTTGCTGCCTTGCTTTATGGTTTAATAAACTGCGCATCGATATAAACTGAATGACAATTAACATTAGTGCAGGTTGGATTCGCGTTTATTGCTGCTTACAGGTTCGCACTCGACGTGCTTTCGCTCAGACGTTTCCTTGCCATCTATCAATCTATCAGCGGCTCTTTATTAGCCCAGCTCCCAGCTCCGAAAGGCGGTTGGGAAGCGGCCGGAGCAGCTGGGGAGGGCGGCTCCCCCACCGACACGCTGGCACCCCAAATTCAGCCCCCCCTCTGCGGGTCCGAGGGGCTTGGGCAGCGCTACGCGCAGGGGCAAAGCAACGCGCCGGCGGCTTCTCCAGCTTCGATCGGCCCGATCCTGAGCAGCAGCCAAGCACCCCTGCCCGCAGTGCCTTAGGAAGGCTCAGCTCCCGTGTGATGGAGGATGGCCCAAAAGAGAGCCCACCGCTCCTGGGGAGGGCAGGAGGGGCCAGCGCTGCCTTTCCTGGGTCCTAGCGAAGGTTTAACCTTGGACCCAACGGCGAAACAACGTCTGGAGGAGGCAGGAGTGTTGTACTTGAAAGAATCCCCTCACGCTATGAATCGTTATATAAATGTTATGTATTATTTGTGTAATCTCATTCTGATTTATACAATAGTGGGAGACTGCTCGGTAATCCAAAATAAATATATTTCAAGTTTAGCGCCAAGTGTTTTCAATTTGGGAGTGCCTCTGTCTCCAAGGTCACCCCATAAATCTGGCACTGTGGCACGGCGCTGCCAATCTGCGTGGGGTGTAATAACTCTTGAGGGAAATCAACGCTGAAAATGCTTCCGAATTTTTCAAAAGGAACATGCGTAGAATACATCATCATAACCCATCTAAGCATGCAACATCCTTGCAAGCGCCAGGCAAAAGCATCCTCCGCCCTCAACCGGGTGGCAACCAAAAGCAAATAAGATCTGAAAGGTAAACCCATGGAAGCGGTGTGTGCAGACAGATGGCTTCCCTGAAAAGCCTTTTGGTTGTGCCACCTTCTCTGCGTGCGCTATAACTCACCACTGAATGAACAAGCAAACCAGGTCACCGGCTTTTTTTCCCCAAACGAATCCACAAATGAGGCCAAAGGTAGACGAGTCAGAAATCAAAGACTCCGGTCTAAAATTCAAACATACTCTTTTTAGCAAATAGTCTAAAATACTTCATCAATCTGGCAAGAGAAAGTGCCTTGCAGGTTTTTAAGATCACTTGTAATAGTAAAGCTGACACTTTGAATAAAGCCTTACAGCACGACCTTCAGAAGCACGCTGCTGCACAACTGCGTCCATGACTGACAATTGGGATATTCGCGCCAGAGCATCACTACGGTATTTAGCACGGTAATAGTAATTACGTAAAAACAAACTGTTTTTAATTACCGTGAAGGTTGTCACACAAGCATGCAAACAAAACCAAGCAGAAGACAAAAACGGTGCCGTCCCTAACGCATCTGCAATGTCCTGGCCTGCGATCGCGCTGCGGAGGGGTCCGGGGCCGCAGGGCCGACGTTCGCGCCACGTCCTACCCGCTGCCGACACGGAGGAAAAAGTCAAGCGGTGCCCAGCCCTGCTGCGCTTCCACAGCGGTTTTAGGGATAAACCAGACGTAGGGCCAGGCTGTGATTTATGGATGCTGAACTCGCAGCCCGAACTTGGCAGAGGCTTCTTTGTTTAGGCTGCGGTTTGCGTAAATCTTAGAAATGGTTTGGGCGCTGTTTTGCTAATACAATAAGACTTTGTTAACCAACTCTACTTTAAATGGCTGCTGCAAAGCATCTCCAAGGTTTACACCGTAGTTTTGTCTGACCTTTAATTAAAATACCAAGACCATCTTTACAGGGTGATGGCTATTCGTAAAGTCCTTGGAGGAGCTGTGTAAGTCTAGGGCTGCTTATATCTCAGTGATACAGGGAGCAATACAGCTTACAAGGAGTTTGGGAGAAATTTGCCTTTTTGTTTAACCATCACCAGCCTTACGTAGTATGAGATTCCTTTTAGGGCAATGCATCAAATACATCGTTTTTAAGAAGATACAATGGGAAAAGAGTGATCAGCAACTGGTTGAGAATTATTTGTGATGTGATCTAAATATTCTCAAGTCCACAGGTACATAACAACACAGTAGGTGATGTGAAGAAGAATAAATCTTTTCTACAAAGTTGAAGTGATTTTAGTGCTGTGGGAAGGTGATGGATAGCCGTCCTTGGAGGCTGATGTCTTGTTAGGGAGCAAGGAAGAAACTGAAGCAAAACCTCGGTGCTTTGCCAGCATAACCCAGTGCTTGTTTCAGAAACCATTGCTTGGAGCTGCGAGGCTGTATTTTGCTCCAAACCGATTCAATCTTTGGCCAGTGTGGTGAGGTCCCTGCCAAAGATGCCAGCTAGTGCCAATTTCAGTGCAGTATTTTGAAAATGTGGGTATTTATCACTTACAAAATTGTTGGGAACCAAAGATCTAAACCTACAAACGTAGTGTCATCAAGTAGTCCTCAGATGTTATCTTCAACAACTTCACTGTCCAAGGATAAAATACAGCTTTCAAGGTGAGGATTTCTAAAGGAGGCTTAATTTCTTTAGCTTAATTCCAAATTCTTTAGATCCATAAAGTCTCTGGGAGACAACAGCAGTTCTGCCTGAATCAAGGAGCACAGGAATGGACCAAAAGACTATAGCTGGAAAAGAAAGTCTTTTGCAGTGTAAGAAGCTCAGCTTAAGCAGCAGCTGAGTCCTGAATCTTTGTGTGTTTTTCATTGGACTTTCTGCACCCAAACTGTCCCTGAACCTTTAGAAAAACCCCTTAAGGCTCACACTTCCTAATTACATTTGATAATAAAGCACAGTTTTATGACCAAATCATGAAATTCAGGATTTTTGAATGAAAATTATGTCATTCTCAAACGGTAAAACCATAATTTATAACTCTAAATTAAGGCCTTAGGTTACAAAGCAAAGAAATTTAACATTAAGGAAAGCAGAATGGGAAAACCTTGAAGCTTCTCAGTCTAATAATTATAAATTATTTTTGTCATGATTAAGATTCCAAGGTGACACCCACTGCTACGTTTTAGTAGTTAAAGAAACACATTATTATAAACTTCATTATCTGCAGTGAATTCTTTAGACTAGATTTAAAATGCAATAATCTAATTACTTTAGAAATTAAAATAAAAACTCACCGTATTTCTAAATCATTGCAAAAGGGAAGTTTCAAATGACAGAACCTTAATAATATGCGCGTGAAAAATGTTAAAAATAAATACCTTGAAAACCACACAAAATTCAGAGTGTGTTGCCACGATAAGGTGGTGACATTTATAAATGCCATGTGATTAGCATGTGAAGAAGAGATACACATTCATTGTATGCTAAGACCTATTAATCATCCATCACCTGATAAACATACGGCATAATGCCCTCCCCATACCCTTTCAGAGTCCTAACGAAGATGGCTCTTGGTGCTGATAACTCAAACACTTCTTCAGATCTGTTAGTTAGGACTTTTGATAACAATAACTGTGTGCACCAGCTGTGCACAGCTGGGATTCTTGTTAAAGAATGTAATGCACATGCACTGCTGTGGGTCAAAATTAAAGACTGGATGAAAGAAGGAGCGTCAACCAATTGCCTCATCAACCATGGTGCTGTGATTCTTCTTCCAAAGGTAGCTGAGACTTACAGGCACTCTTGCACATTTTCTTTTGAAAATGTTCTACTGAAAACTTTGGTATTTGGCTTTCAGGCAATGAATCTGCACTTTAAACCTCAAGAATGAAGCCCTCTAGCTTCAGTCAGCCCCACGGATTCCAATGTACCTCTGCATGATCCTCCGTGAGACCAGCTGTGTGATCCGGGGAAGAGTGACAGCTTTCCTTCCCAGCAAAGCCTGTGGAGACAGGTTCTCCAAGCCAGATAAAATTCCAAGTATCCAGAGAAAAGTCAACTCAAGGCACTTAGGAGTTAATGTCATAGGACAAGAATTATCAAACCAAACGTAGTCTGTCTTATCCAACATCTTGCCTCAAATCATGATTGTCATGAGTTATTCCAGGGAAAGGAGTGAGAAATGCCTCCTTCCTCTAGGACACAGAGCAGGTGGACATCCTAAAGCGTGATGTTCAGTACTTCTGCGTCAGCGAACATCCTGCTCATGAATCTGATTGCCGTCAGCATCGTAGTTACGCCAAGGAATGGAAGAACTCCTGGGACTAACTGCGGAGAGGAAACTTTTTGCAACGTACACATTGTATTAATGCTACCAAATGCAGAAACCATAATGAATACTTTTGTACTGGCACTTCAGCTTTTGACATATATCTCCCACAAACACGCGCAGACTTGCCGCCTTTCACCAGCAGAGCCTCTGCTTTCCGAGCAGCGTCATGGGCCTGATGTGGTCCTCACATGAGCCACCCGTGGAGTTTTCACTGATTTAGACATCCAGGACTGAAGTCGCAGGCAGCTAAAACCCCTTCAAAATAGGAACCACTCTTCTCAGTAATGAGAATGGGAAGGCCTTTAAGACTTTCCCTAGAATGGGAGCCACGGAGACAATTCTGAGCAAGACACAGTCTATTGTTAATGCACAGATAAGGAAGGACAAAAATAGAACTGTATTAATTTCAGCACAGAAATACTGGGAAAAATGTATTTGTGCCAAGGAAAAAGAAAGTAATACAAATTTTTGTTTGAAAGATTTCTATAGAGGCTATTAAAAACAGCAGAGAGGGGGAAAAAAGGTAGGGGAAAACATCTCTCTGCAGCTTATGAATAACAGATAAACTTTATTTCAATAGTGATAGGGTACAGTTTTATTTGAAGAGCAGTAGCCTGCCGATAATAAAGACAAATACTTTCATAGCTGTTAGAAGAATAAAAACAAAGCTGACTTTTTTTTTAATTGAAACAATTTAAAAAAAACCTAAATGCAATTTAATTGCAATTTCCCGAGGACAGTTGGGTACATTCAACAGATAAGTTATTAACCGTCACTTTTGAATTTTAGCTTTATACAGCAGTTACCAACACACTGATTCTGCATACATAATTTCCTAAAAGGGATCATATTATTATGGAAGCCATGTTAGCAGTATATGAACATGCATATTCCTGTTTAAGTCACTATCTGAAAATAATATCCTGAATTGGATACATCCTGTGGGAGAAAACAAAAGCAAACAGCTTTGGCCCAAATGTATTTATGATATTTAAGTAAATACAGGAGAGATTGTACATATATGATGAAGCCAGCAAAACGTCAATCAGTGTAAACGTGTTGTAGAGGGTTCAAAATGTACCACCAAGACCGTGAGACACGCAACGGGTGCTGAGCTGAATTTTACTAATCCACATATCCACATCTCCCAAACCTGCAAATACCACTGCAAATACTCGTGAGAAATTATCATCACTTGCAGGATTACATTAGAAGGAACAGTTGTGGAGCTGCTGTATAAACCTAAATCGGAACACAGTGTTAGCATCTTCTCCTGCGGTTGCCTGATGGTGGGTAGATACTATCTGAAATGTTGAAATTTATTTCACGAGCAGTTGCAAAAATAAATAGTTCTGTGATCACAGATCTCATCAGAATTAACTCCTGTGCTGCCCCACAAGAAGTTTACTACCTAAGTAGAAATGATGCGTAAAAGTCAGTGTAAGAAAACAGAGATCCAAAGGCATGAAGTGCTTTGTCCTATACAGAGAAATAACCAGCAGCTGAACCTTCCTGTTCCTACCTCAAGGTCTCAGGAACAAGACCCAGTTTGAAGACACAGGTGCTGCCACCACCTCTCATGGTCTCCTCTCCTATCGACTTACCTGCTGCTCCAGGTGCCCGCGCTCAGAGATGCCATTTCTTCCCCAGAAGGCGCTGAGCCCACTTGTTCCTGCTTTTCTCTGGAAGTGACAAAGAAGAATAATCCGGGCTTTTTAAATGCCCTGCTTAGATCTTCACTTTGAAAAGCAGACCTGTGAAGAGAGATTACCGAACCTATGTGGAGCCTCACTCATACCCTGGGAGCTCAGGATCGTCACACTCACGTGGGCTACGGGGGCTTCAGCCACCAAGGTGCCAGTGCTACCGTTTCTGTAGCCGGTAGTGCAAGAGTTTCCAGGAATTTTCATTTCTGGAGATGAATGCAAGTTTTCAGTGTGGTTGATTTCGTCTGAGACATCTGAGTGTTTAGAAGGTGATGTTTTGCTACTGAAATGAAGGCTTCCAGGGTGTCTTCAGGAGAAAGAAGCCCATAGAAGCAAAACCTCTTTGCAGCAGGATCAGGGAGTGCATTAGTGTTAATTGATGAACGTAAAAGGTCCTGAACTCAACTTTTCTGTATTCTGCAAGCTTTATGGACCTTCCTGTAGTGACAGAGCAGCTGATCATTCATTACAAGGGAAAAGAAGAAAAGAATGGTTGAAATCTTTCAAAAGCTAAGTGTTTTTTTTTCCTAAAGAATGGATTTAGCTCTGTCAAAGGAAGGGCGAGTGAACCATTTGCAACCCTAAGGAAATGCTTACTCCTTCCTTTGCAATGCTGGGATGTTCCACTAAGGCTTACATTATTAAGAGTCTTCCAATGGATTTATGAACAGAAGATTACATTCTTAATGCTGCTTCTCAGAAATTGAGTGAATAATTCAAGGCACACCAATATACTTTGGAAAACAGAGAAGTACCTTACAGCTTGGTACCTTACAAAGAAAGTGAGCCTCAAGCTCGCTCAAGCTATATAAATGTGATATATGTAGCATAAAGACCACTGTATATGAGGCAGCAGTATGAAGTGAGGTGGTATAAAGCACTGAGTGGGAGCTACAGCATATGTAAACAATTGCTAGCAATAATGCACATGTATAAGGTAAGACTGATAGCACTCCCCATGAAAAACATAGTAGTCGGACCATTAATAAGACCCTTTTGTGCTTCATATTGACAGATTTAGAGCATCTGCTCATCAGAAGTCAAAGAAATTAGAGCGATAGCCCAGGGCAATGAGTCAGCTACCAGAGGAAGTTCATCTTCATGTCAAGAGGAGAAAGGAGCAGCAGTCAGAAGCTGCCTCTTTAAATACCTGCACTGTACTCTTTTAGCAATGGGTTTGGTTTTTTTTCCCTTTAAGAATGCTCATGGCAAATAAGGATAGGCTTTCATCAGATCTACCAGGGTGGAGAGAAGCCATATTACATATCTGAGATACTAGAGCAGGGAATGGCAGCATTCGGCTAGATTTGACAATAGGGAGCTGCTGACATGGGGGGTGGTATGAGGTAACTCAAAAAGGGAATGGTTTGATTGATGATTATTGTACGCGCCCCAAGTTTTTCTGAAGTAAACAGTAAATCAGTCATCCCTACACATTAATCCCTGCTGAGCTGTGAGAAGAGGCCGATAGCCAACGACCAGTGGCGGTAGATACCATCGTGGACCTAAGCTGAGACATTAAAGGAGCGGAAGGCTTATGATCATCAAGCCAATGTATCGAGGTATTCAAGGAAACGCCTCTTCCTTCCTCTTTCCCCACCAGAAGCTGGCATCACTGATCCTTTCCGTCCCACCTCAGAGGCTGACAGCAAGACCTTCTCCTCCATGCGGAGAAAGACAGCCCGAGCACGCGACCCAGAAGCTGTGCTGGTCCCTGGCAGCGCACCGGGAGGCAAACGCGTGCCGAAGGGCCGGTGTGAATAGTGCCTTTCCCGAAGGTATGAGCACTGTTGCCTGGGAGCCGGGTCGGAGAGGAGCTGATGCAAGGATGCAATGAGCCAGCAAAAGGGATCTCTGGGGAAACATCTCGTCAAAGGTTGGCTGTTTAATTGCAAAACAGGGGCTGGTATCGATTTGCACATCTGTCCCCTGTGAACATTTCTTCATCCCCAAGGAGTCAGCATCCCTGAGTGCTAACCCGATGGCTTTTCCATCAGAGTCATTATCTGCCAAAACTGTCCTCAAAATGCTTACGTGCCTGCTCAGCCGATCATTTGAGAAGTGCACAGGGGATGCCAAACCCGGGACGCCACAAGTTTTCTGCGAAGCGTTCCCCACGAGAGCTGAAGTTGCCGGCGGTGTGCCAGCGCTTGGGCTGCGCTTTCCAGGGCCAGCTCAGCCCAGCAAGGAAAAACAACATTATCAAAGTACCGGTCGTAAACTTTCTGACTGAGAAACTTGGTGCTTGTGGGACTCAGTGCTTAAACAGTCCCACTAGGAAGGTCCCTCGCCAGGTTTTACACCAGTTAGAGCCTGCCTGAGCAAAGTGGGGCACTGATACCTGTTTTCTGCACCTTCAGCATAACCTTTCCAGGAAGACAAAAGATGGCATAGAAGAGCTGATCCGAGCCATCCTTATCAGAAAGGAGCTTTCCCTTTCTCAGACAGGCACGTCTTGACATCTGCCTCAATACGACAGCTAAAATTGATCCCTGCGTGATGTCCCGAAGACAATAAAGGTGAAGAAGGTGTGTCCTTGACTGCTTTTGGGCTACCTGCTTCCTTGTCTTTATTTTAAATTACAGATGATAAATAAAGAGAAAGAAAGAGCAGAAGAAGCCTGTAGGAACAAAGGATCATAGTCTTCTCTGTCCTGTGGAGTCATCCAGCTGATTCAACTGTGTAGAAATGTTTGATGACTACTGCAAGCTACTTCGCTGTCCGCTCTCTTTAGCTGTATGTGTCTTGCTTTCGGGATTATTTTTAGAACTGAAAAATGTTCAGCAATTAGCTGCTTTCTTACCATGGTTGTTCTTTACCAGGTGTTCGCAGGCGGCCTTTCTTTCTTGCTGGAAGCATAAGTGTAGCTGTGGAATGGCTTGGCTTGCCTTGTGCCATGCAGTCAACAAGGATATGATTACTGACCCGTTTGCCAACACTAGCCTCCTGCACGTGTTTGGGTAAGCTGAACCCGCTTAATTTTGTGTTACACACAGGTTCTGTGCTGCCTAGGTGGCCCACAGCTGCAGTAATGGTTCTCTTTAAAAATTATCATTTGCTACTCCGTGGTATTAGTGTGGATAAATTCAGTAATAAAGAATTTGCTACCATCAAGTAAAAGAATCAAGTAGAGGTAAAAATTATACGTGAGTGTTAATTCAGTGTTATTTGACACAAGGATAATTTTTCCTTTGTTGCACAATCCCATCCTCCTGAGCTTTCTAAAAGTCTCAGAAGATCTACCCCATGCAACATTCATCTGACGTACATTACATGTAGCACGTGTACATCTAAGCACATTCACGGATGTTGCAGGCAAGGCAAGTAGCTGGATGTTTGTTTAATGCTTTGGCAATATTCATGACATTCTTATTTAAAGTCAACTCCTTTCTGATTTTACAGGCAATTATGGCTCAGTTAAGGCTATCATAACAACCTGACTTTCCTTCCACCCTCTCTCCCTTCCCTTTTTACTCCTGCATGTTAATGTGTTGGAAATCTGTGTCAAAACCTGTTTACGCTCATTGCCAACTACCACTTAACACGGGCCCTTTAATAATGCACCTTTGCTGTAAGCACATCACAGAGGCTCTGTTTCATGCAGAGAGAGACAGAGACCACAAATGATTAAAAAAACACGTATTACATTCAAAGGAAATAATTTATTTCCAGTCAAAAAGCCAACGAAGGACCATGTATTATTTTTGCCCTACTTTGAGCTTTAGACTGTGAAGTTGATACGGTGAAATGTCTCCAAGCTGACTTTTGGCAGAGAAATTTTTCATATTTTGGTTCATTTTGTTTTCCTTAGAATTAGTTGAATCATAAATACTGTTATTTCCCCTCAGAAAGGAGGGGCCATGAAGATAGGTGATAGTGTCCCTTTGGACAGTATCCACAAAGACCCCGATAAAACTACTTCATATCCTTAAACACCCAAGACTACATTGTCTCATCAACAGAAATTTTACAGCAATGTAACATTACACAGCAATACTTAGGCCCAGTACTTGAGAATGGTAGTTTATTAGAATAATTATTTTTGTTTTAAAACACCATGATATCTCGTTTGAGCATTAGGTCCTTACCCCATCATTGGCAGGCGTACCGTGCACTACTTGCCTAATGCGTTTTATGTAGCAGCTAAACAGTACCAGCTCCTCAGAGAAGAAATGCTCTGTTCCTACTTGCTTGTGAAAAGCTATGTACATCGCTGAAGACTTATGGGTGGTAAACAGTAGAAGGAATAAAATAAAACAGATATTTTTTAAATGGAAACAAGCTTGTTTCTGGAAGAGAAGTCAATTAGCACAGTCCCAGTCAACCATCAGCGATGCTCTAGTTAAGACAAGGCAGCTAGGTATATGTGTGCAGATGTAGGCACTCACCCTAGTCTTTTTAAGCAGCATGGATTTATAAAACAGAGTGGGGCAGGAGGGGCTGGAGAAAAAGTAACACCGCTTGCTAGCAACATATTGTACATTTTCACTTCCACCCCCACATTTTGAGCCTGCAGAGATTTTACAGTCTTGGAAGTGCATCTTTTTACGTGCTTGTATTTGCTGGGGATAACTCCTGCTCCAGTGGGGCTAGGAGGGCCGTCCCAGGCTAACTGGTCTGCATTGCTGGGATTTCACCTCCAGGTGCCCGCAGCAGATTATAAGCCATTGCACTGCGGGCAAATTGGGTAGAGAGGGAGAATTTCTCGGCTGGCATGGTATTGCATTGCAAAATTAAATCTGCAGAAAAGGAGATGCAGCCCACACAGGATGAGAATGGCAGAACCCATTCCCTGGAGGAACCAGCTTCTCCCAGTGAAGCAGGACAGAGGAGGGTGCCCCGCCGGCTGCTGCTGCCTCCAGCTCCCTGCCAAGACGGTGAAAAGTGGAAAGAGGTGGCGGCGGCAGCAAGGCTGGGATTTAGTCCTTGCATCTACGTGTCTGCAGAGCTCATGTGCCAAACGCCACTCGCTGGCTGCCTGCTAATAGAGGAGAGGCCAGCAAGGCTGATCTGGGTCGTCTCCATTCATGCTTCCTCCGGGTATTCCCTGGGAGTGTGTAAGGGAAGAGTAATCCTCTGAAAAGTCTCATTTCACCCAGTCTTGAATCTCTGCTGTTGTGCCTCAACAATAACCTCCCACAAGTGAAAGTGATGCCATCTCATCTAAGGCAAAATAAAATATGAAAACCATGTTGCTCTCTCATATCTTCCGACTTTTATAGTCTGATATTCACAATCAGATCATAACAGCTTGGATCTTTTCTGTCATTTTGCCCAGCACACACTCTAAATAGCAGTGGAATTTAAACTACTATCTGTAATATTTTTTATTGAAAACTGTATATGGAGAAGGATATCTTGCTGAAATAAGCACCTTAGCCTTTTCTTTATTTCGGGGGGTTTCATTTTTTATGACACACACTGTATACGAACCTTTGTGACATACTGGCTACGTAGTGGAAAGTGAGCGAAGTCCCATGCAGCCAAAGGTGAATTCCAACATTGCTGATACTTGTAATTGGAGTGAAGAAAGCAGATGAAGAAAACTTTTCGTCTCTAACCTTCCTGACATATCAGCGGAGCCTTGGATGACCTTCGCGAATGAGTGTTTTACGCAAGCTTGTCTGAATCTATAGGCTGGCTTGCAGTATCATCAACAATATGCATGGACACCTTTCACTTTATTTTGTTAATCAAAGACTTATTTCAAGTTTAAACCAGATTTTCTGGAAACCTATGCTAATGCCTTCTCTGATGGAGGAACTCTTATCTCTGTTGATGGGAGTCTTGTTTTCCAGTTTAGGTACCGACATTAAAAGCTGTGACGAGGTGTCCTCCCAAGATGCGTCCAGAGCAATAGTTATGTGGAAGTATTTTAAATATGTGGAAAAATTGAAGCCTCGGTTGTACTTTTGAAAACCTGACATCATCATATAGTCACTACTTCCTCAGCTAAGACAACTTGATTAGTGTGCAAAACATGTTCTTCATTTATCTTTTGTTTTCTGCTAGTTGTTAGTGTTTACTTTATAAATAGGCAGCATCTCTCAACATATGTTTGCTCTGCTTTGTTTTGAACAGAGCATACAGGAGTAAGGGAAAAAGATATAATCTAAACAGGACGATTGTATTCCTTTGGGAATTATTTTCTGTTTATTTTACATTTCCTAAGACACCTTTTAGGGTCCTGAACTAATACCTTTCCAACTTCTATACTTCAGCTCATTGAACCCACTTTCCACTGTCACACCATCAGCAGGAAACGAGAAATTCTGAGGGTCAGTGAACACAGCAAATTCTCTCATTACTGCGAGTGAGACTATTGAGTTTTGGATTATTTGTAGCTGTGATGCAGTCTGCCGGTGCACTAAGACGCTCTAGGAACAGCACTTCCAAAATGCAGTTTACCTGGATTGGCACTGGCATATGGATTCCTATTGTAAAAAAGTCACAGCTCAAAACTTGGGAGAGGATATCTTTCCTTTCAGCTGCTGCTGTTTTGCTTGTTAACATCTACCGGTCTTTTTGACTTTATTAAAAGCCAACAGCCTATAGATACCACAAAAACAAAACTCAAAGGTCACGTAAGCATAGCTTTCCAAGCTGACCCCTCCATCAGTCTGTAGCTGTGTATGTATGTCCAAGCCTTACAAAGTCCAGGTAGGCAAAAGGAGACCTATTCCACTGTTCAGCTAGCAATGCTTCTGTTTTGGCAAACCTTTCAAGATCTGGTTTTGCTCTGCACTGGAATGAAAATCCTCCTGCCTACTAAAATCAAAGAAACCAATACATCTTTGTCAAAAGTCAAATGTGTCGAGACTGCCTGTCTGAGTTGAGAACAGTTTATTATACTTATAGCATTTACAAGTTCCTCAATCTGTCTTCAAAATGTTTCCTAAAAATATGTGTGAACTTTTGGCTGTGCAAATAAAACTGCTAAAAATCGGAACAATCCTAAGCACTCCATAGAGTGCAAGGAGTCTAGAAAGCTGGTATATAAATCACCTGGACAACAGAGGACACATGACATTATTTCAAGTCAGGTACTAATCCTTGAACCTTCTCTTGGTGGTACTGTTTGCTATTTAGTTTGTGATAAGGATGGCCATAAAATTAAAACCTGTAGGCCTTCCAACTTTCTTGTTTGGTCTATCAAGAATGTATTAACATGTACATTTTTGAGCATAAAATATTGATCTGGTTTTAAGGTCAAGTGATGGAAATACAGAGACTAAAATATCAAAACAGCAGACTAAATATCTCCATAGTAATCGTTTACACAACCAGCTAAT
Source organism: Leptodon cayanensis (assembly GCA_027564655.1). Taxonomy (NCBI): domain Eukaryota; kingdom Metazoa; phylum Chordata; class Aves; order Accipitriformes; family Accipitridae; genus Leptodon; species Leptodon cayanensis. The sequence continues at coordinate 21,934,810 of JANXJC010000037.1, read as the reverse complement.
GCAACTGCTTGGAAACAGCAGTCAACAAATCTCTTCCTATCCATCACCTGTCTCAGAAACCCTAACTGAATAACTACATCTATACTAAATGCTTATGCAGCGCTCATATTTCTTCCAGAACTAAACATGCAGCATGAGTATATCATAGCAGGATCTTTGTAATTGCTTCAGACGCTACATCCGAGTTTGGTGTGTTCTCCTTTTCTGTTTAAAACTACTGCAGAAAAACCTGAGCTGACGTGGGTGTTGTACCCAGCGGAGCGTGGCCCTGCTACGCCATTTCCAGCCCCAGCACGTGGGGAGGACTTCACACCACTGTCACCACTTTCCTGGGTCTTCATCTTGGCAGGGGGGGGATCTGGTTATTACTGCTTGTCTTTCCTTGGCTCATTATATGTCTTCGGTTTTTTTGCTCTTTGTGGTTTTGCTCACCAGAAAAATGCACTTGAAGCGTAATACTGGTCTTCTATTAAAAAAAGACAGTAATAAAGGGAAACCCCAGAGCGTTACGGAGAAAGGTTACCTTGAGCTATGGGAACTGTCAACATATCAAAGACATGTAGCTAAGCTTCTGGTTTGGTTCTCCCTTACATTTTACAATGAATTTTTTTGCTCCTGTCTTCACTGTCTCCTTAATAAATTCCATCAAATTAGTGAATTTTACCTGATTTCTTTATAAAAGCAGAAATTTGATTCAGTCTAAGTAGAAACTTGATTGACATTAATACTGTAACAATTCTCTAATGAAATTTGCCCAATTCAGATTTTAACAGAAAAACATATGCTATGAGTAACGAATAATTCTTATCATCCTCAAAAGCCTTGCCCCCCCACCCAAACGCAAGTAAAGAAAACAAATGGCTCCAGTAATTAAATTCTACACAAGTATGGTTTATTGGTGGTGATTAATAAAATAATGGCAATATGTAGCTCTTGAGGGCTGACACAACAGTCAGCTACTGGCATCATTCCGCTGAAATTGGTTGAGTTACAGCCTGAGACTATAGTCCAAACAATGCCACTAAATTAGCTGCCATTAAAAAGTAACTGCTAGCACTTTTACTATTTCAGACTTCATTATCCTTTTTTAATTTGGATGTTCTCCTCATGTAGCCCTGAGGGCTTAAAACGTTGCATGCATTGTCATAGGCATACCGTTTCGTAGTACAGGTAGTTCAATAAAGAATGACACTTTAGGCTGGTCTTTTGAGAGAGCGTGCTTACTTGAAGAATATCCTTCCCATTGAGCTATACTTTTTTTAACATGCCTATGAATAACTAGTAAAAAAATCAGTGAGAACTTTCTGAAAAATTGAGAGACCAGTTCAAAATGTCCTGTATGGTCCAAGCCCCTATGAAAGCGCCCATGGCATGTATTTTGCCTTTCTTTCATCCTACAGGGACTCGTTGCAGCCTGTGTAGTAGCCCCAGGCACCAGGAAGGAAAGTAGACTATTGAATTTCCCCCGTCCCTCTTCCCCAGCTGGGTCTCCGCTTCTCCTCTCCAGGAGGACCACCAAATTCCTATTTACCTCTGTCACCAAGCTTGTAACATTCAAAATCTATCTCACGCATGTTGGGAAACCCAGTCCCTCGGCTTCTCGTTAACTTCTCCCCAGCCTCCCGTGGCTCTCCCCTCCTGGGTTTGCTCTTGAGCCCTTGGGAAAAAAGGCGCGTGGCCAAGCCTTTGACCCGCACCTCCTGCAGCTGGGCTGGCTCCGGCTGCCGCAGTCACCACGTCATGCCACGGTTTTCCTCGATGCACCCAACCCCATCTGGAAACGAGTTGGATCTCATCGTGCCCCCTCTGCTGATTGAAAGATTGGCCCAGAACCTTGTTCCTGCAATGCTTAGATGCCTGCTACTTTCCAGTCTGATTTCACTGCTGACAAATCCAGACCCGTGTTTTTACGCAGCTGTATAACACTCTGGCTTAGCAACACCTACTCTGTGGGGTGTTTAGAGAAAGCAGCCATTCCCCTCCCACCTGTGTGTATCCAACATTTGCTTGGTTATCCAACCACGCTTTTCTCTCCTGGTTTCCTCTTACGGGGTCCGTCATGCAGTGCCCATATCCCCCAAGCAGCCCTCCTTCCTCTGCACCTGCTTTGGTGGGAATTCATGCTCCCCGAAGACGTGACCAGAACTGCAAAACTCACATAGGGAAAGGGCAGAACTTCAAGATAAATGGGGTGCATCTGGGAGGTCTGCTCTGAACTCCATTAATTTGCTTGACCAGCACTTACTCAGCAAATAACCGAAGGTCTGCATGACCTTGGCTGATCAGGAGAGTTTGTAACGTCACGTGGACAGACACTCGGCAATAGTTTCGTCGGAGTACCAGCTACAGTGCCTGAGAGCAGCCTGTCACCATTTCACCTGTACAACTTATTCCCTCACTCTCGAGACAGTAAAGGAAGTGTTACAATACTGTCTGTTCTTTTAACACTAGATATATGCTTTTAGAGGGCAGCTTATTCTCCCAGCACAACTCTGCTTTCTCTCAGCCTCCTACTGAAGTGTTAATTTGGCCATACGTGCGCTTTTGGGGGGGAAGGTTGTGCTCATTTGGAAAGCTCAGGTGACGGGGGTGTTCAAACAACAATCTCCTCTATTCCTCTTTCATATTTCTAAAAAGAACTGAAGGTGATCTTTTCACTGCCTGCCCTAATTAGGCTAATAAAATATTTCTGGGGAAAGCACTGCATAAAAAGAGAAGTGATTATTGAAAGTCTGTTGCTCGAAAGTATGCCGGCTATAAGCAGGACCTGCCATTATGCTAATGTATAGTTTATAATCACTCAAATACTTTTTGTATTATAAAAGGGACAGCACCAAACCCCAACACTGTACAGAACGAAGCACCTAGTATTTGGGTTTGCATGGGTTTAGCACTTACAACACTGCATTCATCATACGTTAATAACGGTAAGTTATGGAAACACAAAGCCTGGAAATAGCTGAAAATAGTTTGGAAACTACTAACCAAAGGATATATCACTTTGTTAGAGCAATCCGGAGCCGGTTTCCGCCATGTGGAACGTAGATGTGCTGCGTACAGCCATCGGTCCGTGTCGGCGCTGGCCGGGCGAGCAGCCTGCAGGCGGAGGGTGGGTTACAGGGCATCGGCACTCGGGTACCGCTGCCTCGGTTTGCACGTCCAGAAGTCGGCTGAGCAATCTGGGAGGAGATACCTTTTCCAACCTAGCTGTCTCCACTGGCATGAAAGCATCCCAGTACACCCCAACCACGAACAGGCTATTTTCTTCCTATACATACCGGCAAGGAGTAATTACGCCCAGTTTACAGACGGGGAATTGAACACAAGCGGCTTAAATAATTTGCAAAGCTTAGGCTGGCAGATGGTGGGGGAGGCAAGAACAGATCCTGGGTTGCCGAAGCCTCCGCTCTCTGCTGCTGTGTCAGGGAGCCCACGAGGGCTCCCGCCACCCCAGCTCCGGCTCCAGGGGCTCCGTGAGCAATAAGGGAAAGGGGGGGGGAAATGCTTGGGGGTCCAGCCCAGGGCGGCACACCGGCCTGCTTTGTGGAGGTGGGCAGAGAGGAAGAGAATGAACGCCATAAATTGTTCCCTCAACTGCAGTAGACGCTCGGGCATGAGCACATCTTGATTTTCACAGGTTGAGCCTGGTCTTCAGGGATATTCCTACAGCTGCCGTGGCCCGGCGTGTTTGCGCGTGTGTTAACACAGCGCGGTAGGAGCTCCCCAGACAACTACCTTACTTTTTGTTTAATATTCCCCAGAAGCTGCTTTTCTCTGAGCTGTCAGCTCCCGGTGACATGCGGCATGACATCACACAGGTGCAGTCATAGCCAGAGGATTATTTATCCCTCTTCACCCTGCTTCACGTAGGAGACACATTATGACAACGGCAGCGATTGCATCTGCGTGATTTACTCCTTGTGCATACGCCGTGTTTACAAGAACAGATTTCATTCTTCCATATGTGATTTATATTTAACTGTAAAAGAATTCCACGGGAGATCTATCAAAAGTAATAGGAGACATAATATTTTCTAAGAAGATAACACTTTCTGTTTGCACCAACGAATGGATCTTTAACAGGTTAGCGCAAAGCACTGCTGTGCACGCAGCTGTACGCAGCAGAGCACAAAAAATCGCTCAGGTGATGAGGAAGGCTCCGCGCCTGAGTGTGCACACCAACTCCAGGTGCCCACACTTTCCCTGCTCTCTGAATCCTCTAACTCTGCTAATTTATAATTATTTATTGAACTTCATGCCTCAGGACCGCTTTTGGAGGCAAGTCATGTGATGAGAAATTTTGCTGGATTTCAGGGAGAAGGGTGGAAAACCTTCTTCTCTTTCTGTTTGAACTGTTCAGGCAGAAATAGAGATATAGGGCTTGAACCCCAATTACATTTGAATATTTACATATCTTTGGACTCAATCTCCTTTAGATTTCCTTGTGGAGCAATTTACATGTTAATGAACCCTAGGAATAATTCCTGAATCAAAACACGTTTCCTATCAAAAAAACATATGGACCTTGAAGAGAGCTGTGTGGCAGCTTCTTATTCAAATGCTTTAAAGTTGAAAGGGATCAACATCATTTGTCGCTTTTACTCATTTTCTCATGGTCTATTTTGAACAAACTCATTCTGTAAATCCATGGGGTTAAAAAGGGGGGGGGGGAAGCATTGCAGATAATAACAGTAAATACTGGCATATTTTGAAATTAATGGGGCTTTGGGAACTGTAGGTCATTAGATTGAGACCCTTATGCAGCACAGTCCAGGTGGTGTATTCACCTGTACTGTATCTTGTCATGGGCAGTGGTCAGACATCCTGGCGAAACACTGTTTTCTTTCACTGAGATTTGATATTTTATGGAAAATATAAAGCAACAAGGACCACCAACTTATGCAGGAAATGGATTTTGAAAAACAAAGTCTATGAGTCATTATGTCAAGGCTTTTTGTGGTTTGAGCTAAATTGTATTTACTGTGAAAAAAAATATTGCACATAAAAATTGAAACAAATTGAACTTAAAAATTCAGCTGCCTTAGCCACTGAAATCTTTGGGACAGGCGGGAGGGACCATGGACTCTCTGAGCACTGGAATGGTGTTTCCCTCTGCCCATGCGGGAGCTGGTAATCTGTCGGTGGGAGTGTGGGGAGACGTGACCTTCCTCACCTTCAGCCCCTCGGCTCTGCCCTCTCTACATCCACCCATCAAGTTTAAATTCCGCAGATGCAAACAAGCATCCCGACAGCAGAGAGTTTGATTTTGAACGTGAGCGCGGAAGGGTGAGGGAGACAATTTCCCAACATGGTGAGCCGCTGGGAGCCATTAGACTTGGTCCTGTCGACACAAATTAGTTACGGAATATGTAAAGGTAAGACCTTTCTTACAGCGGTAGTTAGTGTTTTACTGTACGCAATGTTACGCTCCATTATTTTGTTCTGCAGAAGGGAGAGAAATGTGTGAAACTAAATGAAAAGTAGCAGTAAGGACAGAGATGAGCCCGTGCGTGCTGCTGTAGCGCAGGTGAGCTCACCGGCGGGTCTGGGCTTCTCTGTATTCCCAGGAAAAGCCTCTCCGGGCAGATCTGGGTCTGGATTTTGACACCGGCTCTGACTCCCACTGAATATTCAGCTAAGTCTCCAGGTGAGCATCCCCATGATTTTTGACTTAAACTTTCACAGGATGACTATTTTTGAAGGATGACCATTTATCGTGATGACAATTTGTCTCCTCGGTGACAAGCATTAGAGTTTTGGAGGTTTTTTGCATACTGATATTTCTCTTGCGTTGGACTTTTAGCTTGCGAGTGGCATCGCAGAGCAGATGTAGCCACATGTCTCTGTATCAGCACAACTTCCATGCAGCCCCAGCACTGTATGACAGCTCCTCTTCTGTCTCACACAGAAAAAACGGCACGCTTTGTGCGTGCCAGGTTTGGTTTCAGCTTCCATCGTGGCCCCAGCAAGGCCTTTCCCAGCAGCTGAGCTAGTTCCTGGTGTGTCTCTGTGCAAAAGTTTGACAAATCGGGACTTGATGATGCAAAAACATGCTGGCTCTGGGGCCAGCAGACATCTTCATTACACCTCTTGAGTTGCCAGTGTCACTGGCCGAAGTTCAACCTCTCTCCCGATGCCTTCCTGCTGTTTCTTTTCTTTAACTCTTCTCATCAAGCAAACCTTGAGGAAGTTACTCAATATGAAAATGGATTTTCTTCTGGGCACATTTTGGTTAGCAAACAAACCGCTCCTCACTTTGGCCCACCAGAGACGTCCTCCCACATGGAGGACTGAGGCACTGAATTTCCAGTCTGACCTTCAGCCGTCTCCATCCATTGCTATCATGGCACCAGGCCTCCATGGAAACACCTATCTCAGACAACCCAACTTTTTTCCCACCAGCAAAACTCCTTTCAGTAACTATTTCAGCAGATTTTTATGTCCATAGGGTGGAACATGCCCTTTTTACACAAGGCAAGCACGGTGACTACCCTGGTACCAGCACAATGACTTTCACTCTGACTCATTCCCCACGACAGTCAAGATCTCTGTGGTTTTCTTGATGTTATGGCTGTTGACTCATGAGCAGCCAGATTAAAATCAGACTCCAGCAGGTAAAACTTCAGTTCGTTGCCCAGCTCCCTGCCTGCCTCTCCTCGTGGCCCTCATGGAGAGGAGAGATGATCCTGGGGCAGCTTCCATTCTTAGTGAGATGGGAGCATGGCTTGTTGCCCAAGTTCAGGTATGGCATTGACAAGATTAAAGTCAATGGCATGGGCTCTTCTGACACCTGAGCCCGCAAAAATAAAAATATTCTATTTCTCTGCTCAAATTCCTGCTGATGAGCAGCATGTCTCTAGCAAAGATGGTGCTGTTTTGAGATAGCCACATAATGATATCATAAATAATTGCTTCATTTTTCTGTATGCACTTTCTTGACATTGGCAAGAAATTATTAGAATAAGCTTTAAATAAGATGATCTAAAATAACTGAAAAGGCTAAAAAAAAAAATAAAAAAAATCCAGAGCATTATTTTCTTGATCTTGCTTGCTTTTTTAACATTCTGCTTTTTGGTCTAAAATCTGGATTACATTCACTGGAAAATCATAATTTTTCCTCTGTTTTTTTTCCTCATTTCATTCTGTAAACTAACCTACAAGTGAAAAAAGATCAGCAGGAAAAGAATAATTTCTAAAGGACAGATGTAAGGTGACCTCTGATGTAAGATATCCAGTGCTAAGGACAGGTGAAGAGCACTCCTGCCTAAGACAGTACGCAGATGTATCATGAGGTGTGAGGAGGAAAAGAAAAGATGTTTACTCAGGCTTTCCTTACGTGGATGTGAACACAGAAAGGGCAAGCGCATGCAGGAAAATATAAGCCTATCCGGGGCATAATTTATCTTAGTCATGTATCCATGGAACTGGCCTTTATTTGAAAAGCAGCCTAATTACTGAAACGACTGCTGCTGAAGTCCTGCAGCACAGCAAAGGAATCTATATATTCTCTGCCGTTAGAAAGTTTCACACATTTTCATATAAGTTTCAAATAGCAGTATTGATCAGGCAATTACCAGATTAAAAACAGCAGCAAAGCCCATGAAAGAAAGCGGAGTTTCTCTCTGCCCAAAAGCATCTAACACACATTTGTGTGTTTTCATGTAGTTGAATATTAAACCAAATCACATCTTGTGTTCCAGCAGGTTTATTTTTCAAATGGGGGAAGAGAAATCCTTGAAAAGAGAAAAGCTGCCCTGATGCTGTTCAAAAGGCTTGAGGCAGTTTCTACCCCATTTATTCGTTTGGATTTTTCTCAGCCCCATCTGTTTATTTTCTATCGAGCAATCATAGTAGAGCAGATAGCCAGGCTATAAAAATCTGAGAGCAGGTGGGATTGGGAGATAATTTGTGAGGCACAATGCTATGTTCTCTGAATATAGCACTGCTGATTTGATGACTTGACTGGTAACCTAATTTGCCTGCTCTTATTTATTTATTTTAAAACAGCTATATTTTGTGTCTCAGGGAAACATGTATTTGTGGTTAAATACCGAAGGGAGATCACACAGATACTATGCTGAAGAAAACAGTTTTCTGCCAACTTACCTATTTGTCAAAGGACCAGCCGTCATACTTCTGCACAGAAGCCAAAAGCAACCTTAAGGCTCTTCTCCCCCACTGCAATCATGTATTAAGTGTCGTTTGAGCACAGCGTGGTATTCGGTCGGATGGCAGGGCATGGGAGAGGTGTCACTTGCCCACCTCGTGGGACCTGTCAGAGGTCGCTCAGAACACCCCACCTCTAAGGGCAGGAGTAGGTACGCATGTACAGCTATATAGGTCTGCACCTAAATACACCCACATAGAGACATATATATATGTATTTAAAATAGGTTTAGGTAAAATAATTTGCCGCTTAAGGGTTTCTCAGTGGCACAATATCTGAAGTGGAGGACTTCTGCTCTGAAGGCTCTCCCCTCCATGCCTGCGGGTATGACCCCACCAAGCTGCGGACAGGCCCTTCGAGCTATCGGAGAATTAAAAAGCACACACACTACGGCCAGTACTGCCAGTACGAAGCAGCCTGGGTGTTAGGTGTTCCCAGGCTTTACGTGGCAGGGACTGCACCATGCACAACTGCATCGTTGCTTCTGTCGTGGCCAACAGACTAGATCTATAAAGCAGCGGTGCAGCGTCGATATTTCTTTTTCAGCTCAAATAAATCAACAGAATATCCTGTTGACTCATGAATGTACCTGTAGTTGGTTATTTACTGCACCGGCCACCTGACATGTACCTGGGTCCTATAAGGATCGCTCAGATGTGCTTTGGTGGCTTCTCTGCTGCTTTACTCCTGCCTGGACAACAGTTTGTTTCTGCAAGACGTGTTCTTGTTTGGGAAGTCATGGGCTGTAGAGTGCAATGCCACCGACCCCAGCAGGATCAAGTCCTCCGTGGTGAAAGGATGAGCATGGAGTGGCTGTTGGGAACACACGCCTGGTTTGGGGGAGGACGTCCCCTTGCTGTAACCAGCCTTGCTCTAAATTCTCACCATCCGTTGGGGAAGGAAACGCAGTGACAGAGGCAGGACAAGCGCAGGCCACTGTGATGTCCCCATGGTACCTGCCTTCACCAGATTCTGGTTCATTTCTGTCCCTTGGCTGAACAGTGGGGTTTTCGGTCCTATTAACTTCTTTTCTTTTTTTTTTTAACAATTTCTTTACTGCATTTTAAGATTCTATTCTATTCTAAAGTGAAAAACACTAAGCACTCCTCATCTTCATATTCTAATAAAATTGGCACCTTAATTACATTAATCTGATCAATGTACTAATAGAGGAACTATTGTGCTTTTGCCTTTACTGGAGCTATCGGGCTGATGGTGTGCGATGAAAATTTAATGCTCCTGTTTCTTCTATCTTAATTATGCCTAATGAGCTACTTGCTTTAATAAACAAGCAAATTCCAATATCCTGTCTATATTTTTCCCAGCAAGACAATATAATGTTAGATGAAATTGTCTTTCTCAATAATTGCATGAGTTTAAGAATAATAAGTAATACAATCTAAAGGATGCTTATATGATATAAGCTGGTTCCCTCCATGGGTACTGATGGAGAGATTTAGTTTATTCATTTATTTATTAACAAATGTTTCTCCCTTAGGCAAAGCTGGTCCCAATTAAGAGCCATATTTTCAAATGATAAAAGTAAGTATTCTAATAAAGACACTAATTGGCAAGTATGTTCTTTAAAGACAGTCATAAATTAGAATATCTCATGGCAAGTGATGCCATTTCTATTAGCGTCTCTACAATGCAAGACACAATTTCCCTATTAACCAGGTTTGCATTTTACAGTGTTGAGAATGCCAGATGTAAATACCCGCCAGGACATCAGTAAAGCAGCCATACTTATGAACTTACCAATGGATAGTTAGAGGCAATACCTAATTATTACTCTTTCTGAATCCACAATTAAAAGCCAACAGACAAGCAAAGTAAGCTCTCATAACCCAAAAAGTTATTGAGGGATCAAGCACAAGCCAAAAAATGCCAGAGTGGGGACTGGCAGAAAGGCTTTATACAAAATGACTTTTAAAGATGAGTAAAGTAAAGAAGAGTAGGGATGAGATAAGAGTGCGAAATTGGGGGGGGGGAAGTTTTTAGAGCAAGAGAGAAATAACAGAATAGAAAAAATAAGTCCCAGCCACACTCCTTCAAGAAGACAGACCCAGTGGGATTTTTATATGCAGATCTTGAAAAGCTCCTTATAATTCTACAGAAAGAAAACCCCACAAAACTGAAAACTAGGAGAAGAAAAAGCTGATCAATGGAGATATTTCAGTGGCTGCGGATCTTCCCACAGCATCCTCGGGCTCAGTCTGCAGGGTACGCTGCCCTCCGGCTCTGAGCCAGCAGCACGGCCGATCGCGAGGGCAGATACCCAACAGCCCCCCGACACCTCCGCGCACGCACGAATCCCAAACTAAGAGTTTTGGGTTCGGGCTGAACAAGTCATTGCAAGTATTTTTGGAACAGTAGTCAAATTAGTTGTGGACAACTGGATTCATTATAATCAATTACGTCATCATTTCTTACGGGCATTTCTAGGCAGAGAGGCATAGAGATCACTGACGAGTAGGAGCCCAGCACAAGTTCTACAGGACAGAGGCAGCCGCGCAAATTGTATTGTAATATACAGAAAAGTGTGAATTTCCTTCATTCATGTGTAAACAGTTGCTTTTGCACCAGCTCTACTACAACTTCATTTTAGTTAAGCGTTTGACAGTCTAATAATGTTCTACATCCGTGCCTCCTCATCCTTCATAGCTGCCTAACCAAGAAGGAAATCCTAGGAGACTGGCCTTTGCACAATATTTTTTTGCAAAGAAAAACATTTATTGCAATATCTCTTACTCAGTCTGGCAACCTTCTGTTTTCATTGTTCACTTAAGATACAGAAGATACACAAAGATACAAATAATATCGAATTTAACCAACAAAGATCGGGAAAAGTTAGTGAACATTGGCAGTCAGGGACTGGGATAACGGGTGTATTGGTAACAGCTGCCCTCCATGGAGCAAAATTTACTTAAACCAGCAAAGCTTGATACAGGTGATTACTCCATGGCCTGCTCTTCCTTACCCCTCTGTCTTGCACAAAACCACCACCAGACACCTTGGCAGGTGCCTCTAACTGCCAGATACTCTTTGCCGAGATCCCCTTTCCAGCCTGCCCAGCACCACTTTCCCCCCCCATCCTTCCCATGCTCTTTCTCCAAGGGAACGGTTCCCTTTATTACAACTCCTTCTAGCTTCAGTTGCTCTTTTGTTCGCATGTATGGATGGCCAAAGATATTATTTTCATAGCTATTCTTTAAGGGACAGAGGTTTTTTTTTCCTATTTTCTCCCTCAGTCCCTTAACACAAAAGAGCTGTTGTGTTACCTGAGAAGAATAAGGAGCTCAGCCACGGTGGGGTAACACCCTGCCCTTGGGAGCCGGAGCTGAGCCAGCCGACCCCCCCAGCGCAGGGAAAAAAAGGGAAAAGAGGATCTTCCATTGACAAATAGCTGTCATGCTTCTGTCACAGGGAAGGAAGGCTTCTCCTTTTTATGTAAAGCATAAATGTAACCTCTAAGTGTCCTACACACTGTACCTGTGTGTAAGCAGGTTGTGCCTTAGCAGGGTGAGGATGAGGAGAGCAGGATCATAGCTTGATCCAGGGGGAAAAGAGGAAATCATGTACACTTCTGCTCTATCCATCCCTAAAGCTATTGCCTCAGGGTCTTTCTTGCCCATCAGTGACTGATTTAAGAAAATCTGCAGATAAAGAAGGAGCAAATAGGAATGAAATACAAAAAGCTGGAAACACCTTGATGTACTTCTTTAGTAGGGTACGGCAGGCTTAGTAAATACTTCAGGCTTTATGGGTTGTCCACAAGTCTACTTCAGACAAGCTTTTATGGAGGTAAGTAAAATAAGAACAGTTTCAAGTCCTGATTTTTGCTGGTGATGTTGGAAGAGGAAACAGATTTGCTTCCCTGTAATAAAAAAATATGGCTTGTCATGTTAGGTGTGCTAGTGAGTGTGCTTGCACCCAGTACTTAATGGGAATGCCCTGACTGATGCAATCTGGCATCTCAAGTGAAACGGATAGCTGTGGGATGTGCAGCCGTCTTTGAAAATGGTCGAGACAGTCCATTAAGAAGTGGTCTATCAATAGACACTTGTTTAATACATCAAATTGGTGCAACCTCTCTTTGGAATTCAGAATCTCATAATACAGTAAATAATTAGCATTTATATACTGGAGGTCTTTGTAAATGAAAGCACAAGTCCATGTTTATCTACTCAGCTGTCACATTTTCTACTCTCCCATCTCATTTCCATATTGTCTAAGTATATCTCTATATTAAGAGATGTATTACTTCTTAGCTTTATTTAATACTTGCCATTCATAAATCCCAAAGCCCTTCGCAAGGCACAGTGAGCATCAAATTGCTTTGAAATGTGTGCTCATCCTTTATTTAAAAAATAACCCTAGCAAGCGAAGTTGCTGCATTTCCCAGGTGTTTCCCCCGCTCCACGCTGCCCAGGGCTCGGCAGCCCACCCGTCGGCCAGCCCGGGGCTTCCCGGGCAGTCTGTCCTCGCGGGACCCTGACCTCTGCGAGCAATTTGGGGTGCTGTGCCACAGACCTGGAGGTTCCCCTCCAGCTGTTGCTGCTCTGTGGTCACCAACAGTTGCGCAGCTTTGGCTGCTGGGACATGATACTGGAGGTCTTAGGGAGAAAATGAATCACTGCAGTGAATTGCAGATGACAAATAAAAAGTAAGTCGTGTCGTCCCCGTCCTCCTCCCCCCTTTTTTTTTTTAATACATTTCATTTTCTGGAGGAAAAAAAATCCCTTTATCTTATACCTGAGCCAATATGGTACCATTTTCTCCTCTTTGCATACAGAAAAGTAAAGAGAGAGATAGGCAGATAGGCACAGAGAATTTTGTAAGCTACAGGGGGCTGTGGAATGAGGAAGAAATTTGGGGTTTTCATTCAGCCCTTTATATAATTTACACATCTCCATTTACAATTCCCAAGAGAAACTGTAATCCAGAACAGAAGAAATGCAAATATGGAGAAGTAGCAGATGAGTATTAGAAGGTCATGTAATTAAAGGGAATCAGGTAACTGCAGAGAACAGTTCTCAAACGAGCCATGAGTGGGCAGATTTTTACTACGATGGTTTGATGCTCATCTTCATTCCCTTCTCCCCGGTGGCAATCCACAGATTTCAGTGGATTTACTCTCCATCTTAATGAGATTGAAATCAGACTCGAACACTCGGTACATAGAAGTGCATCAGGGCTTTTGGCAGCTGCTTGAATGATGCAAGGCAACAAAATGAATTTGTTTTGGCTGTTCTCAATTTCTGGGTGACTTATGGTTGTGAACAAGATCAGAGCTTAAGAGGAAGTGGAGAAGCTGCTATGTGTTAAAGTTTTCAGTAGTTTTTAACTGGAAAACAAGAAAAAAAGCAAAAATGAATGCACCAGCTAATCTTGGTACTATGGGTACCAAATACACACGGACTGTAAAAGAAGGATGTGTGGGATTACACCAGGTAAATCAGATTAATAAAAACTGCGCATATGGTAGAAACAATGTACACTTGGAATGAAATTCTATCACTCCACCTCACACCCGTGTATTTGTGTAGTTTTCATAATCAAAATAACAGCGTTACCCTTAATTACAGGAAAGAACGACAAATTAGCATCTCACTGCGCTTGGTTTTGTTATTTGGGGGGTGGGTGGGCACTGAACCATTTTCTCTTTGTTTCACTTTTGGCCATCCTATTCCGATATCCAGATATACCTGAGAGATGTTGGTAATCTCCCACTGTTGATAATCTCTCCATCCTGGAAGATTTCCTATGATACTGCTCTGGCCTTTTATTTTGAATAAATTTACCAATTTAAGGAAAAAAAAAATGTTGCTAAGCTAACTAAACCTCTAACACATAACCTTGAAGTATGGATGTAGATAGTAGTGTTGTGGGCTTTCACTTTTTGACCTGATGATGACATACAGCATTTAATCACTGCTTTGTGGCATTTCCATGGAAAAATCTCAAAACTTTGGTTACTTGGACTGCTTACAGTTCTCCCTTTCCCCGCCCCCAAAATCAGAAACACTTTCTATATGTATATTTATAAAGCATAATATGAAAAGGGTTAGATAAATCTTATGTTTAACGGCAGATTTCATGGCTGTTGGATCATGAAAGCTAGAGCCAAGTTACAAGACAGCCCAGTGATCTTTACCGAGTAGTGGAGCAGTTAGTTTTATGTTATCGCTGTCAATGAGATTTTGCAGAATTGTGTTACACTTTGGTACAGATGAATGACCTTTAGTGTTACAGAATTTGTGATGCTCTGGCTTTAATTAACCTCCTTCATGAGTGAAGCCAAACAAGAAAGAATACAGTCCTTTTTATAAAGGAATATTTTTACAGTCATTAAATACACATTAATACTCTTCATAATATATAATTTTGTGGGTGACATGGGCACTATTTCTACGCTGTTCTTTAGAGAAAGAATAAGTTTCTCTTCATTAAAGACTAATAAGTGACATTACATTTAAGTGCTTGCATTAGATATGCTTCTTTGAATTTAATGATGGGGCAATGAGGCCTTTAATTAAATAGTCAAAAATTTCTACTGGGAGAAACAAAAACAAATTTATCTATGGGTTTTCTTCTTAGTATAAGTATAAAACAGAACCCATCTGGTAGATAATCAATGCTTTTATCCCTAAAACTAAGACTCAGATAATTTTGTCTTTAAAAATTTGTTTCTCATTTCTGACATCCATATGAACTCATCTCTTTGGTAGATGTAGAGCTCTATTCATTAATGCCTGTCTCATGTCTCTGCAGAATGTTCTTGTGGGAAGAGGTGGCAGAAATACATATCTATTTAGGTATTTTTTATACAAACAAAAAGTTCTCTACCATAGATCAGTGACTTATAACAAACAGTATACTGGCATTCTATAAATATTTTTCATTTGAATTTCATTTATCCAATCATTTAGAGCCCCAGTAGATACTATAGACTATAAGTAGTTAGACTTGCAAAAGAGGCTAAAAATTGGCCAAGTTACTACATTATGGTGACCACAGTCACCTGTGACAGACTTGGTATTTGACACAAAAATCAAGTTAGGTGAATTTCATTAATTTTTCTTGGTAAACTTCTCAGGTTTAATATAAAATCAGCAAAAGTTTCTATACTCATCATCAAGGAAAGAAAAAGTAGTACCAAATGACAAATCTACTTGTTAGGCAACTTTAGATTTCGAAACCGTTGCTCATGAAAGCTGTTACTCCTCAGAAACAGCATTGCAAGCAATTGCATTGAAGATTAATCCAGAAGCTTCCCAGAATTGTTACCCAGTGACAGCGGATGAAGTCTGCAGAGGAAGGTGGTCTCTGGGCACAAATGGTGATCTGAATCACCCCATTCCTTCATTCTACTGTATTTTTCTGTTAACCAAAATGGGATCCTACTGTTTGCTTATTTTTATCACATTAAAATTTATTTGATGAAAATGCAGCAGATGTTACTTGATTTTCTATCATGGCTCCCTTTTCGCAGTGTGGCAATACTAATCCATTTATTAATTTCTGTATTGATTAACAGAATAAAGTTAAGTTTTGAGTGGCAGCCAGCACATTTGTTAGATCACTTACCCTGTGCTGTATCCTCTCATCCACAGACATGAGACTTTACATAAATACGTGCAGTTGTGAAAGTTCAAACAGGAATGCATGGATATTTCTGATTAACAAGAAAAGTGACGGGACATCCCTTAAGCTGGGGTCCCCTGCCTTAATTCCTCCACATGGTTAGAGGAATAATGTATTTTACACACTTTCATACTAATTGGAAGCTTGATTTTTGCTAACTATTGTGCAGGAAAAGACATTCACTGAAATAGCCTGGCATCTGAGAACCCAGCATTTCTCTGCACTTGTCCCTGAATACTGCTTAGCCTGCCTCTGAGCTTGAAATTCGTGAAAAATGCCAAAGTTCTTGTTTTTCCAGCCTGAGTATTGTTTAATGACAAAATGAAGAAACAAAGCAACACCATCAGCCAGAACCAAAGTATATTATCATGTAGAAAAGCGTTCACAGCTCACAGCTCCATCTGCTCTACCAGTGAACATTAAATATTTTTCAAAAATTCTAAGCAATTAGAAAAAATTTATGAACTTAGACGGTGGCTAAGGCATCATTTCATTTTTAACATCATACTTCAAATGGATTCCTATTACTATAACACCCAGAAAGCTAAAAATAGTACATGAACAGTAAAGACAAGCTGAAAACCAGATCTAATCTGGGAAAGAATTACATATGCACAAACATATTTGCACACAAGCGGTTGCAAGCTTTTAGATTCCACCCCGAAAATGCATATAACCATATTGAATGTTAACTTCTTGGATGCTGACAATTTTAATGTATCACCTTGTGGTAATAATCTCCAGCATACATATATTTATTAGGCACACGTCTGAGGCACTTCCTGAATTAGATTCCAAGCGATTACCTGTACCCCAAAGCTCCAAGACATGATTGCTCCGTCTGAAAACTAATTTTCTGTAATAACTGGAAAGTCACCAGTATTCTGACAAATGCTAGCCAAAACTGTGACACAAATGCATTATTATCAACAGCTACTGTCACCGTATCAAAATATTGTGTAGATGTGCAGCTATTGTATATTGGTGTAGCATCATATATTGTGCAGCTATCAGTCCTAGAGGCATTCAGCCATGCAACCTGACAGTTCTGAAAAGAGAATTACCCACACTTAAAAACAAAATTTAAAATGTCACCTCTTAGAAGTAAATAGAATAAAAACACTCAGAGACTGCGGATGTTTGGCATTGGTCCGAAAGACATGAAGAAATGTAGAGAATGTTAATAAAAGAAGGAATCACAAAATGAAGGGCTTTTTAATTGTAACACAGAGCATCATAAGATCTGTACTTCCCTGCTTCACACCCAGCTTATATATAGGTATGTTTAATCTATGCCTGGGAACCTGATGGCTACAGCTGCATTTGGGGATTTCTATGATTTTTAAAGGCCATGCTTTGAAATGCTAAAAAAACCCCAGAAACATAAGGCAAGTAGAATGGGTGCATTACGTAGAAAGCCTGAGAAAGAGCTCCAGGAAGTCTGAATGTGGACCACACTGCACAAAGTATTGGAAGACTAGAAATTTTATTTCTACACATAAACATAACGTATATTCCCAGTATAATAGGATAATACATATATTTCCATGCTCAACATAGCTCCCCATGAGACCTGACTATGTCCTATGCCAAACACATACTTGCAGTGCTGCAGGTGCAGACAAGACACAGAATCGCTTTTATTATTTTAGGAATTTGTCTGATTTACAGCACTCGGCTTCTTACAGGTTGGGCTACTGCTTAATTGCTAGAGTGAACATTTCTTTCTCTAACACTTCAGGGTGCTGAAAGCTACTATTGGACCTGCACTAAGTGTTGAAAATAACCCAAATGAGAACTACTGTACAAATTGTCAGGAGCTGAAAACCATAGTTAGGGTTTGGGGACATGCAGAACTCTTCCGAATGAATAAGAAAATCGGGACAGTTCCCATAACATAGTGTTGTATCTGTTGGCTTTACAAAACCACTGACACTCTCCCGTGGAGTTGCCTTGCTAAAAAAGAATTTAATGTTTATCCGATCCAAAGCCAATGGCCTCTGCTCCGGCTGCTCTCTTTAAACATTTCAGGTAGTTCTCCTGCTTACTGCTCTTGCCAACTCATTTTCTGATTAGACGATACTGTTACGTTTACACTCTGTTGTTATCTCTTACCAGCAAACACTGTCCAATGGGACATTCCCTGCTAAGGTAGTGCTGTGCTCACGGTTCATCTTGGCTATAGAAACATCCCGGACCTCTGTTTAAATCAACGCTAACAGAAAATCTATTGCGCTTTTCACTGTAAGTTTGATCCAGTTCTTAGCTTTAGAGATGTTAGCAGCATTAGTAATAATAAATAAGACCAGGGTGTGCATGCAAAGAAAATGATGTCTGAGCCACATAATCCATAAAACACATTGTGTATGAAAAGAGATTAAAGACATGGTATAGCAAAACATTCAAGATCCAATAGTAATAAAAGGGTTGACCTCCCCATAACTCTGCCTGCCTTCCCAACCAGGATTTCTGTATTGGCATCTCATTATCTAGCTCTTCAATCACCCCTCTAACTTTCCATCATGAAGGAGTCAATGGAGAGACTACCATTAAACGCAGAGTATGGAGCTCATTAACTTTACTGGTGCAGACACACATGTCTCTCTCGTGTACTTTGTTCTCTGTTGATTCTTTATATACTGTATCTCTTTCTTTCTGCTCTTGTTTTCTTGGTTTATTTAAAACGTAAAATGTAAAGAGCAGCTACTCTGTCATCCTGTGTCTTTGTATGGTATCTAAATCAATGGTGCCCTGCTGGGTTACTGCCTCTATCACTGCAATACAAATAATAATAATACTGATCGTATCTTCTCAGCTCTGCCTCGTATAGAAAAGGACACTTAGAAGCCAGTTGCATAATAGCAATAAACATGAGGTATCACATAATAGATCTTCAAAGATACATCAATAATATATTTCAAATCACTGCTGCTTGTGCAGTGTTACTGCAAGGGAAACTGCTGGGGAAGAGGAATGCTCTGAAAATATCCATCATCTTTTACTGTCTGTGTAAATGTTTTGAAGATGGGCTGTAAAACCGTATTAAGTTTACAATAAATTTTGAGGCTCCTAACCTATTACAAAGTGCCAAATGCCAGTGTTCATCCACTGAGGCACCGGGCTGCCGTTTTACTAAAGCTTTTATGCTTGCTTCCCCAAACAGCAGCACTGCATTTCACTTTATTTCACTTTATTTTGTGATTTCCAGTTGCTGCCCAGTGGCAGGCTGGTTTGGGAGGAGAAGTAGGAAAGTCAGAAGAATGAAACTGCAGGAGAAGCTTCAGTGACCAAGCAGAGTGAGTGAAGTAATAAATATTTTTGTTTCTAAGCTGTATTAAAGAAAATGACTAGAAAAATATATTTTAAAATATTTTTGTGCACAGTCTGTGTGAATATCTCCCCATGGAGACTGGGAGATGCTATATATGACAGAGCAGATAATTTGGTTTTCCTCAGTTATTTAGAAGCAGGAGAAATGCAGATATCTACCTCATCAAGAAGTTAAGTCCTCTCTTACTGCTGATCTCTTAGCAATCTTCGTCAAGTTTTGCAAGGCTTGACCATGCTGTGCCGTAGGAAGCCAAGAAATATCAAGATGATCATCTAGATAATGCTACAACGGGCTTTTTCCCTCTGGAGGACAAGGTTTGTAGGATAAGCTACAGGCTAGCTTTACGCTCACCAACCCCTGTAGCCCCCGGTTGTTTTTCCAGGAAGAGAGTGCTGCACACTCAATATGCTGGTTCCTTTAGTGTTCTTTATTATTGTCCATCATCCACTTTGAAGCAATTTTTCTATCTCTGGGGAAGGATGAACACAAAGTGTAGACTTATTACTCCTGCTAATAAGCATATATTCCCTTGAAAACTGCGTATCGAGAAGGCACGCTGGGCAGAGCCCTTCCCCACGCCAGTGGAGGGCAGGCGGGGGTCTGGGTGAGCACGGGGAGCTCATGAGCAGGAGCTGGGGCTGTGACCTGGAAAGCTGGCCGGGGTAGAGATCCATCTTTAGTGCAAGTAATTGTGTCTTTTATTCTTTCTTTTCACGCCATTTTTCAAAACCTTAGCAGACACTGTACTAGGTGCCTTTGCAAATATGGGTAAGCATACAGAGATAGCTAATTAAAAGTAAACAGCTCTATATTTAAGGAAGTTAAATATAATAGACATTTAAATCAGTTTTCATAATGTTGTTTGTCACTGCAAGGTTGTGCCATTTAGTATAGAGCAGGTAAGTATTGAATCCTAGTTACAGCGGGGATGGGGCTTAAAAACATAACTACCAGCTTTATAGAGAATTATACCTAGCGTAAGTCCAGGGAAGTATGATTCAAGTGCTTGTACATACACCAGAAGCGTGATTCACAGTCAGATAATTGACCATTCTGTACATTTTGGCATTCAGTGACCTGTTTTTTTTTTGTGGCTTAAACCTGTACAGAGCAGATATCCCAAGGTTAAAAGGTGAACTTAGGAAATGCAAATTAGGCATTTGCCCACGACAGCATTTTGCTGCCCTCTAAACTTGCATTGAAATTTCAGTTCATTTAGAAGGTCCAAGATCTCATTATCTTGGCCGTACAAGGAGGAACAAGTTGATGCAAAGCATGGGACTCTGTTGGACTGCAAAAAGGTTAGCTTATCTGGGAGCACAAGTGGGTGATAAATCACTCAAAGCACCTAATAATTCTTTCTATTGCTGTTCTCGGCTAATGGAGAGGACTAAACCCCCCCCCCCCCCCCCCCCTCCGGTTTGGTACTAACCAAGTGGCAGAGATTTTCCATGAGCTTTCTCTCATCTGCTGCTAATAGATGAGCTCCTTTACCAGTGAAGGATAACAGAACTCATCTTTTCTGCAAGTCACTTTTTCCCAGCTTTCTCAAAGCTTTCCTATAAATGTCTGACTGCTTAGAGACTAGATGTTTCTCGAACAATGTCTGCATGCATGCCACTGAAAAGTAGGAATGGTTGAGCCCAACAAGCAGCTCTCCAGTTCTTTTCCTTAAATTAGCCCCGAACACACCTGCCCAGACTGTTGCATGAAAATCTTGCACCCTCCAGCACGTTCTCAGGCAGGTGACCCCAGATTCTTCTTCTCCAAGGGGAGGAGAACCTGAAGGCAAATAATTCCTCAATAATTTCTTCAGCTGGGCTGTATTTAATTTCATTTTTGAATTACATCTCAATTACATATATTTAAATTGTTGTCTGCATAACACTCAGTCTAAAAATAAGCAGACATGCAGTCTCTGAAAGATAGGTTTAATTTATGCTTCAGCTACTCTTTTGGATGGCGTTACTGATTCTGAGTGTTGCTCAAAACTCCAAAGGGTGGGTTGTTATGTTTTTATCAGACTGTGGTAGTCTTCATTACTCAAGCCATCTTGACCCATATTTCACCTGATATCAATTTTGTGGTCACGAATGACCCTGTCCCAGTATTTGCAATGAATCATGAGATGTGTGTAACAAATTGTTATGAGTTCTTTTCAATGTTTTTAAAGAAAGTAACACTTTCTGTTTTCATAAGATAACTAAATAAATATTCAAGTGACACAATAACACCACTATTTACAATGCTTAAGGATTGTTATTCTTTTAAACAAAGCAAGGAAATAGAAGGGGATGAAGGAATATTACAAGAAGTGCTAGAAATGAATGAGTTTATCTTTTTTGATCAAATGCACTCTAAGATTGTTTACTGTGCTTTCTTTTTTTTTTTATTTTTTTAACCATAAGAATTAGAAATATTTCAGACAGATACACACCCAAAGTTATTTTTGCTCAAGGTTTCTGTTTTTACCTTAATTATCACACAAACATTGCTGCTCCATAGCTCAAATGTTAAGTAATTCACCTGGATGATTGAAGGGATAATATTTCTGCACAGAAAGGTGTTTAGAAGGAGTTTTCAGAATAGTTGTCAGATTAAAACTGTATCAGAACTCTATAATTTAAAGCTGATGGTAGGCTTGTTTTAACCTGTTTCTAGGTAGTATCAAGTCTGGTAATGATTAAGTTGTATTTCTTTAATTTAGTGTTAATTCTGTTCCTAGGATGTGGTTAGGATGAACTGATGGATATCTGTAATGAATATCAACCCATGTCCCACAGTGTGGTTCAGATTTCAAGTCTTTCTGGAAAAACCATGGAAGAAGGAAAGCCATAATTCACAGCAGAGTCTAAGATTTTAACAGGTATGTTAGATTGGTACTGAGGTTCAGCCATAAATCTAATGGAGTTATGCATAAGTAGCTTGGTCTATCTAATGCATTAGAAATACTTAACGATGAGAAATCACGTACACTCCCATACTCACCTCAGCAAATGGCTAGATGTGTGTTGTGAAATGTGTTTACTTTCTGGGTTGCATTAATGTGAAATCAGCTAAAAATAATAATAATTAAAAAAAAATTCAATGGGCCAGCTCATATCTACACTGAAGTTCTTTAGGGGTGGATAGGGAAATAGTTATTCACACTATAAAGAAGCTATTCATTTGAGGAATCCTAACAGAATATGAACTAGGCACATCTCAGTTGTGCCAGCTGATAAAATTATAAAAGAGTCACTAAAACATCAACAGCAATTAAAACTCCCCATTTGAGAGGAGGTGTTGGGAAACATTTTTAAAAAATAAAATCATAAGAACTTCACTTTTATTGGAAAGCGTGAGTATGCTTTCATATTATCTTCATATTATTCACTAAAACCCTTCACAAAACAGAAGATTCTGTGGTGGAAATGGAAGCTATCATAAAAATTTCAAATTAATCAAACAGCTAATTTTGTGCTGAAACACTTTTTTTTAAATTGCAGTTTAAAAAAGGAAAAGAAAAATTTAATGAAATGAAACAATGGAGTTATTGATCAATTATGAAACAATGGAGTTATGGATCAGTTATTGGCATTCAGATAATTTAGCTTTTATAGTCAAATTAGATATTACAACATATTTTGGGATATGAAGTTATTTAATAGGCTGCTCTGTCAATGGGCTGTGTGGAAAACTTGCTGCTGCTTTATCTTCTGATACTTCTGAAGTTAATGAGAGGGGATTTCTTCCTTGACAAGAGACAAATAGACCTTTCAAACTCATTTTATTCTCTCAAACTATAGCTTAGTTTAGTTTCATATTGTAACCGAAATATACCCTAAACCCCAACAACAGCTAAAGTGAGAGCGTGACGAGCCTGCCTTGATTTTTGGAGGGACCTTTTCCAGCCGTCACCGTGGCTGAGTCGCGGTGTGAAGCAGGATGTGGGTTAATGGCTGTATTGAAACAGGAGCCAGACACTAATAAATGGAAGGAGAAACTGAAGAAGGCAGTATCATTAGGTTATAAAGCAAAGGAACAAAAGGTAATTAGGGGAGGAAGGGTGAAAAATGACCATGTAATCATACTACAAGCACCTAGACACTCCGTGTCTTGACGAAAAACCCCTGCGTATCAGGGTGAAGACGGCTAGTGTCAGCTTTGGGGATCTAGAGGGGATTTGTAGGGAGGTAACAAGCTGCGGCTGAACTGTTTCACTCTCGGTTCTTCCTACAGTAAATCAGTCCAGTCTGGAGGGTTAGAAAGCCCCCTTTTTAGGACATCACATGTTTTCCCATTTTCCTTGAAGGTGAAAGCACAAAGTGCCCAGCACTGGCCAGAGAACACCCTCGATTTTGCCGGCTGGATACAACATACTTGATCCCAAGCCCATAACAATCAGGAGGAAGATTCCTGGAAGATTTACTGGCTTTTAGACTATCCTCATTGTGAAGTGCTTGATCCCGCAAGGTGTGAATCTCGCTTTTGCGATACAAAAACTTTTTGCTTGCTTCAGTGAGCAGTTTCGCACTTGGAGCTCAATCCAAAGCTTGCTGAAATTAATAAGCAGCTTTCTGTTGACCTTAGCAGGCTTTGGATTATGCTTTATGTGAAAACCAGTTCACTGACTTAACCAAGGAATATTTATAAAGTAAAAGCCAAAGGAAAGTTATAAAAGAAAAATCTTTCATTTCATGTAGTATCAGTTTTAGTGCCAAAAATATAATAAAAAATCCTGCAACATTCTTCTCTTTATCATCTTCTTTACAGGCTTCATGAACCTCATCGAAAAGGTGCTCTAGGTAAAAAGTATTATCATTTTGATGAATGCCAGCTCTTTGACATGAGGAAGAAGTCTTTTATTCTCTGACAATGTCCCTGCCAAGCTAAGTAGAAGTTGTAGGCAGAAAGCTTTGGGGAAACCCTGATGCTGATGAATCAGAGCTCCCTGCTGAGAAGCAGCCTGATGATACCTACCATCTAAACAGTTTAGTAGCTTTTCAGCAGGTGTAAGAATCAGGTTTGCCTTTTTGTAGGATTTTTAAAGGCTAAAGGCTGAACCTGGCTCTTCACAGAAGAAATGAAATCTGTTTCCCATGTATGACTCTTTCTTCTTGTATTTTCACTCTTAAACCTTTGAGCGCCTATTCTTTTGTGCCTTGTCTAAGGGATAATGTGGCAAACTGTCATCATGCATTGCCAGTTGTGGTGGCGGGGGTAGCAAAGATGTAGGCATTGCATTCTCAGGAGCTGAGGGCTTACAAAGCTCATCGAGACTACATGAGCCTCCAAAAGTAAGTCAGAATACTCACTTTTGATTAAGCACTTATGGTGCTTTATATATCCAATTAACTGGAAATACTGCAAGGATGACCCCTTCCTTAATTTTGGATTACCTTTTTGTGTTATATGGACATTGATGATATCCAGAAGAGTAGAGGAGAAATGACAGTAATGGAAAATATTAGTCAATATGTTAAAACAACAACAGCAGCAAAAACCCCAAACGCTGTTTAGTTTGATTTTTCACTTTGATTTTTGGTTAGTTACATTTTTTCTGTGTTCAGCTCTATCCCTATCTAAAATTAAGTGCAGCAGCTGTTTATGACAGATTATTTGTGTGAATGTAGGGCCTGAAAACCTTTACGTCAAACCAAGGATTCACTATGCCAGCCACTGAATAAACTGACTTTCCTATTAGGAAAACCTTATTTGTAAATTCTAGCCAGAGAGAAAATCAGTTTCCATCCTACATGTGCATTGTCTTTACATACTGTTACCAGATAACATAAATAACAATATATTCTTTCTTCTTCCCCATGATAAGTGAGAGACTGTCCCAGCCTGAAAGGTTTGCACTCTAAATAGATGTCAAAATGTGATATGGGAAGCAGAGATACAAGAAATTGAAGTGAACTTTCCAAAATATCAAAACATCCCTGCAACATAGGACAGGTTTCCTATTAAAAATATGTGGAAAAATTACTTTTCTGTGCACTGGTAATTGGAAATAACTAAACTTCTGGTCAACCAGAAAAAACTATTTTTAAAAAGTCAGAAAAACAGATCTGTCCCTGTGCCTGGCTCCACACCCAATAACCCTTTGTCTGGTCTGAGTGCCCGGGGCCCGGATTGCCTCTTGGTAGAGCTTGGTGTCATTTCAAGAAACGTATTTCCCTTGGCCTGCCAAGCAGAGTGCATATTAGAGTTTGTTATTAAATATCTTGGCTGCTCTATCTGTGTTTCTTGTTTTATCCCCAGTTCGGTAACATGTCGCGTATACTATATTATTACTGACTTTAAAGTACACAACAAGATCAAGCCTTGAAAGAACAGTTTCTTTTTGGAAAGTGGAAAATTGGCAAGAGAAATCACTTCTGCCTTCAGAGGCAATGGCAGAAGCAGATGCCGAGTGCCTATTGTGCAAGGATAGCGAAGCAGAAGCAATTGGAAGAGAAACTAATATAAAGATCACACATAATCTGCAGAATTTCGGAAGCAAGATGTATACACTGCCCAGTTACCGCTCAAAGCACAAACTAAAGCAGACAAGGTGAAGGAAGAAAGAGAGCAAGCTGAATACTTTAATCACTTCATGTGAAGAAAGCTTGGTATATAGGTGCCAAAACTGAGGATATTTAGAAAGTAGAAAATTGATTACGAAGAGATAAGAGTGTGCTAGCTTAAAAAAGGCAACTTGGATACAAATGAAACAGGAATCATTGGTATGAAATTGTTCGTCATGGCACGGAGGAGAATTTGCACAAGGTAATGAATCAAAACTTCAAAGTCAAGGACAAAAACAAGGAAAGAAGACACCAATTACAACCATCAAGAAAAGCTCATTAGAAGAGCTTGACTATATACATCAAATTTTTTAATTCTGAGGGTTTTGGCTTAGTGAGCGCTTGGGTGGCTGAACTTCAAAGAGTTATTAGATCTTCTGAAAGGTTGGGGCGCAGTCACTATGTCTACGCATCTGCTTTTCCTCTCATTATCAATACTACGAAGCACAAACAATTCCATCCATGATGAAAGAAATATCTGACCCGATATTTGGTGTATCACTGGGATGGCTGAGAAAGAAAGGTACGTTCTTTTGCTTTATTTTAGCTGGTAGGATTCCTGCAAAGGAGCGATGCTGACCTCAGCTCCTGGAGGAGACAGCAGCTCATACCAGCACTTACACCACTTCTGCAGTTTTAGCTGTATGTTTACTACAAGGCGGTGTCTGTGATGGTATTAGCTGGGTTTCTATTGCCTCAAATGATACGCACAACCTCATCTCTAGCAAAATAACTGCAAATATCAGTTCCGAATATGCTCTTCCACTTCTTGCAGCTTCCCAGAGGGAAGCACAGAAGACTGACCGTAGAACCGTCCCTCTAACCAAACCTCTTGTCCTAAATGACTGCTCAACATCCGTGTCCAGTGGGAATCCCCAAATTTGCCAAATGTGGAATAGATTGGAGAGTCTTGGGTCAGCTTCGGGCAAAACATTTAGATATGGGTGAAACTGTGTTATTCTACATGGGAACATGAGCATGGCTAGGGAGGATCAGTGCGTTTATTAAGTCTCAGAGTCCAGACCTAAGGCTGGTCATATACCAGTGCACTAAAACAAGAAGAAAAAGCGGGGGAAAAAATGTTTGCCCACACAGTGTTTTCTTTTATAAATGCTTTGAAGAGTTTATTTCTACACATCCCCAATCCTTAAATTCTAATTACAGGCATCAGTGTTTAAATACTGTAAGAGTAACAAATACAAAATGGCTTGCTATGATTAAGTTACAGGTGTGGTAAAGCCTAATAACCTTGTAAATGTAGGAGCGAGGAAAAAGTCAGCCGAATATTGTAAAATATTTTCCTCATAGTTTGTAATAATCCTTCTAGAAGCTTGAAATCTGTTTGCTTACCAAATATTCATTAGCTAATATTTGTACAGTGCTTTGAAAATGTAAAGCACTAAATATGTGCTAATTATAATTACTTATTATTATCATCAAACTCTTTCTTCTCTTTGTTCTATGTGACTGTGTCTACGAGGAGGCACAGAGGTTGCTGCCCTGGAAGCATCTTTGCCTCTTATAGGACTGAATTAAAAGCATTTGTTTCCTGGGGAAAAAGCAAAGCGGAATAACCAGGACAGGCTTGCAGAGGGATGGGAGAGCTAGCAAAGACATAGAGCGTACCAGCTTCACTGGGGCTTTTTGTTATATTTGTGCTTACAAGCCTTATCCAATGCTGTACGTACATCATGCTCTGTCCGGAAGACAGGAGTTAGGATTAATGCCTTGTTTTCCAAGGGACAAGTGATGGCCTTTTGCAAGGCTGTGAAGGTGCCGGTTTTCACCCCGGTCCCACTGGGGGGGACGCTGTGAAGATGCTGTGGGAGGTGTGGGACCTGAGCCCATGCCCTGCCACTGGCCCCACCGGTTCCCGAGAGCGAACCATCCTGCTCATCACTAACGCCTTCCCTACACAAACAGCAGATTGCATTGCAGCTGTCTTTTTTATGTAGTGTAGAGAGGTAAAAAAAAAAAAAACAAACCAAATCCTATTCTGCTGATGTTGGAGTCCTTTTCCTATTGCTCGGCAATAACACACATGGGCCCGTGTGCCTCTCCTCCTCCTCTCATTGCTAGCCCTACTCGATGCAGCTGTTTCTGCAGGCCTTGTTTCTTCTGCAGTCCCTATTTCCCCGAGTGATTCGATGTTTTGCTCCCACTATCTAAAACTAAACTTTCCCATCACCATTGTCTGGCAGCCCCAGTCCAGGCTGCTGCCAGCAGCACACGCTCCGCCGCTCCTTCCTTCCTTTCCCAGGGCCTTAACTCAACCACTTTCTGCTTTCTGTGTGCTTTTTCCTGGCGCGAGCTTAATGAACTAAATGCCATGTTTTGAATTTGAACGTGCATATACGCGCTTGAAGAAAGAGGCCAGATAGACAGCGCTGGAAAACGAAGCCGCCTGCAGGTTTGCAGAATGGGGAGAGGACGGAGAGCTTTTCCCACACACACACCCAGCAAGCCACCGAAAACCTTGGGAGGGGATTTACCCTCCCACATTTAGGTGTGGCCAGTGTCATTCACTTTGCTGCTAGTACAGCATGATGGTTTTGGGAGGAGGAGGGGGTTTTCCAGGTTTTCCTTGTCTGTAAAGAATATCTGGTACTTTTTAGCAGAGTGTTAAACAGGTCTGCTCTGTGCCTGCATCTGTACAGTGCTTTCTTTCTGTCTCATCTAGCATGAAGTGACA
Organism: Leptodon cayanensis; assembly: GCA_027564655.1. Lineage (NCBI taxonomy): Eukaryota > Metazoa > Chordata > Aves > Accipitriformes > Accipitridae > Leptodon > Leptodon cayanensis. The sequence goes on along the minus strand of JANXJC010000037.1, from coordinate 21,906,422 downwards.
CAAGAGCAATACTTTCTATAAATAACTTTCGAAAGGAGCTACTGATTATTAATGCAGAGAATACCGAAAGAGAGAGAAAACAGCGTTTCACAGCGAGAACTTTTAATGAGAATGCCATTAAGGCAATCGGTCTGCAAGCCACAAAGTGAATTTGTAAAGCAACCCTTCAATTTCTTTCCTCCCCACTGAAATCACAACTGTCTTTTTGGGTATCTCCCCAAGTGATGGTCCATCACCACCCAGGTGAACCAGAAGGATGGTGCCAGCTTCTGGCCAGCCTGCAGCACGCGAGAGGGGATTTTTGGATGGCACGTTTGCCTTGTGCTCTGGGAGCCCAGGCAAGCGTGGGGTTAAAATTTTGACCCATGTAGAGACTTGCGGCTGAGACCGGTGGAGAACCCTGAATCTTCCTCAGGTGCTGTGAACACGTCAGCCAGCGTACACCTGGGCCAGGGTCATGCTGGTGGCTTCGGGGTCAATGGCGCTCGGGATCAAAAGCGATGCAGTACTCCGGTAAGCGCCGAGTATCCAGGATGAGACCATGAAGCAGAATTAGCTTACCCAAGCACGGGGAGTAACTCCACCACACAGAGGACCTCAACGTTCCTATGTGCAATTCTAAACTGCCTTCTTGTAAACCATAAAACTGGTCAGAAAAATTATATTGCTAACAAATATATTCTGTAGAAACCCAGTTCAAACACATTTGCTGTCTAATCAACATCTGATTTCCAGTATTTTGCAGTGTTAAATATTTGTATTAAGTGTATTTTTCATTAAATATTTGTATCTTTTCAAGGAAAACAGTGATTTATCAGATTAGTTTTAAGCACAATCACACTTTTAAAGTGAAGTGTTAAATTATGGTCCCATCACCTTTAGGGATTTAACATCCATAAGATAAACAGATTTTTACCTCTGCACATGACATTAACTCAAGATCGAGGAGAAAATAAAAAAGAGATTGAGGGAAAAATAAACTATACACACACAGACTAGCACTACATGAAATTAAATAATACAGGTGCATGGTATTTTGATAGTCAGTCTGGGGTGTTTCACCATAGCTTTCCAACCAAGATAGAATTTTCAAATGAGGAAATAGGAAATGGCTTTATGTCCTATATACTTCAGAGGTTTAAACACTTTATTTGCAAGGCACTTGTTATTACTCCCTTTTCTTGTAGGTGGATGAATACTGAATGTTTTGCAAGACTAAAGGTCCCTGCTGGTTGCTGATTTTTGTCAGTTTTGGAGCATCCAAATTTCTTTATAATTTCTGATGTTCTTGTGAGACCTTGCTGAGTTAAAAGAAGCTTTAACCTCTTACAAAGTGATTTCTATTATTAATATTTCACAACTGAGGTCTGAGGATTATGAACCTTCGCTCAACATAGTATGAAACAAATATTTTAAGCAGCATGGTGGTTTTGCCAAACAGAACGTAAGCTGATGAATGGCTTAATCTGACCCCAGATGGGGCAAGTTATTAAAATTGAAGTCACATTTGTTTAGAAGGCAATGATGTAACAGAGAGTAAATGAATGGAGGAGATTTGGAAAATCCAGAGGAAAGTCTTTCCTTTTAGATAAATATAGTGCAATGGAAAGGAGAAACCCCTTGAATATTAGCCCTAAACCGTGAAAGTCTTCCTTGACAATAACTGAGAAGTCCTATTCAGAATAAATGAGGCGTTAAAATATTTAATGACATGTCAACTCTCCTACTGGTTTTTTTTTCCTTAAGAACTCAGATGTTTCTTTTTGATCATCTTTAGCAGCTGGATGATGTTTTGCCATGTGGGCGGGTGAGTCCAGAGAAGCAAAACTGACACTGTTGTGTACAGTCCATGTGTGGTTTCTGCCATTCGTAGGACAGCTTTTTGTGGGCAATGGAGATGCCAGCCTTCTGTCAGAGCTTTCATGTACTTTTTGACTACTGGACCAATAAGTGGCAATAATTAAAGGAAAAAGCTCTTGGGAGAAAAACTCTTGAAGGGAAAATTGGAACAGGTAAGAGATACATGAGAAAGGAAAGTGAAAACAAAAGATTAGGCAATTTCTTCACCTTGCAATGCATAATAGAGAAACAGCAAAGAAATACAGCAGGTTGTTTGGGTATATTCCCAGAGGAATTGAATATAAATCAAAAAAAAGGAAGCTTTGTTACTGGTGCAGCTTTACCGAGGCTAAGTTTTGAATTGGTCATCACACAATATCTTGTGGATAATATGTCTTTTGAAAAAGAGCAGTTTTAGCAGAGAAACAGTACGCCAGAGATCTTGGTTATGAAGGAAAGGCTAAGAAAATTAATTGCATCCTCACTGCCAATAAGAAAAAAAAGTAAGACTTCATAATAACTTAATTAAGTGGTTATAAATAAATGATGAGGAAAGTGTATATGATCAGTCCTCACATTCTTATCACATTGGCACCAAAACTCCAGTGGGAAAAAATGCCTTCCCTGTATGCACCTGAAGCAGTGCAAGGAGAATACGAAAAATTCAGAGCAACTGAATTGGAAGCATCTATCTTTCTGTATAGACCTTTTTACAATTATTACAGACCTAGCCTCTGTGTTTCCTTCCAAAACTGAAAACCCATTGTAAAACAGCTTTTTACGTAATCCTCATGGTGAGGGCCAAATTCACCTTGTACCCAGATCAGAATTATCCAGTCAAAGGGAAGTAAGAAGCTTCACGTATCCTTGAAGTAAGAGCAGGTTGAAATATTACTGATTTTTTTTTCCCCTGAACCTCTGTGTTATATTGATGCAATGTCACGCCAAGAAATAGGCATGCCAAGAAGTATACAGCTAGACCATAAATAGCTGAAGTTTAGGGAAAGAAAATCTCATGGAGCATTCTAAAAAACAGGAATACCTTAGTTTTGCAGATAGAAACCATAACCACAACCATACTGGGAAGCAGTCCCATTGTAAATGTCAACACAATCACATCAGACACCTGGGTCCCAAGACCGATGTCCAGTTGCGGGGCGCAGGAGGGAGGCTCCAGAAGCTCATCCGGAGCAAAAGCGTTTGGCCCTGCTCTCATTTCACCTCTGAGCTCCGCTAGCAAACACTTTTCTACACGGAAACCACGCTCTTGCTTTGGTGACGCTCCAGATTGGGTAGACGTGGGTGGAGGAGGAGATGAGGAAGGCCATGGGGGTGGCTGGTCCCGTGTTGGTGGGTTGGAGAAAGCCACCAGCTGGGAAGTCTCAAAGGCGGCTCTGGGAAGGAATCAGAAAGGTTGTCACAGGGCATCCCACACGCAAAGGATGGGAGAGAAGAAATCAAACGCGTCCCTTGTCCCTGCTGGCAATGGCTTGGTGGCGTGCGGGTTTCTCCATCCTGAGGAGCCATTCTCCCTGCACAGACGGCACTTTGTCCTTCTCGTAACGGAGTTCAAAGAAACGGTTGTAAAACCAGGAGACAGCTCGGAAATGTACTGTTCAGATTAGAGAATGAATATGAGGTGTGCCTATAGTTGCAGGAATAGTTTCATCTGCACTTTAAATGAAAAGTTGAAGATACTCAGCTACCAGCTTTGGCTACTGATTGCAGCAAAAAGCAATTATTGTAACTCTGCAACCTTCTTCTCTGGCTGCTCTCAGAACTGACCAGTACAAGTATGTTGAGCCTTAGGAGAAGAAATTACACGCTTCCTTTGGAAGAGATTAAATGCCTCACATGCAGTCATTTTTGTGCTTTTAAAAGTGTTAGTTAACAATTAAAAGAAGCCCATATCTACTTATTTTCTCTGTTTCTACAGGATTAAAAAGATAGCTTGGGGACTCCACATAAAATCTCACTCAATTGCTCCTTGGCAAAAAAAAAAAAAAAAAGAAAGGAACTCTATCAATTCATTAAATTTAATCTAAAATTCAGGCAGAAGAAAGTTGATTGTTCACTAGATGAGGTCCTATTTCTGAAGCCCAGAACCCTCTAGCAAAAATGAGTAGCTGCAGCTCAGGTCATCTTTATTTCATTGAGCTCTGGCTGGACTGCTTTACCGCACTACTTTTAGTTGTATGGACTAGTCCTTATCATTGTACATTCATTCTCAACAGAATTTTGATTTTCTAGAGTAAAATCTACTTTCCTGATCTGTCAGCTGACCGTCACGAGCTTTCATCCACACCTCTAAGTACCATTTAGTTATGGTTTCACCCTTAGGTAAAGAATCAGAAGCAATGATGAGGTCACTTGCCTTTTGATTTTAAAGTACCATCTTTGTCAGTCTCTCAGCTAAATTTTTTGACGAGGGTGCATGTGAGGTCACAGAAAACATGGTCTTTGTAGACTATTGAGGTGTTATACTAGTGATTACTTGGACTTTTTGTTATGGCTGCCATACATGAAGTCCACAGGCGCTACAGCTGAGTTTAGTTGATGGCCTTTTAAGAAAATAACAACAGAAAAAAGATCTTGTTACCGTCAACCACTACCCTGCTTGGATAAGCCTGAATCGCATCGCATGCGCAGACAGGAACGTGTCCAGTTCTTCTTGGGTCATGCCAACGATACGCTTGCTCTGAAGTGGGTGGCCAGGCTGGGCAGGATCCCAGGGCAAGTCAGTTTGTCACTTCTACCCAGGGTCAGACTGGCCACTCGGTAGGGGAGGAAAAAGTTAATGGATGGTCTTCATCCTGGCCCTGTGCTGATAATGGAGCTCATATGGCTGTGTTCATATATCTCTGCGTGCATTTATCCCATCTTGTCAGTACGTAAACCTCCACACTTCTAGGTCCATGTTGCTGGCAACACAGCAGTCACACAGCACTGTTGCCTCTGATTCACCACTTTAGTGTGGATAGCAAGAAATTAAAACATTAAGATGTTGTAAGACTCTAGAAAGAGTTAGCTGGTTTCTTCAGCACAAGGAGAAACAAAACATACACAAGATGGACTTAGAGATAGGAGAATGAAAAGCAAAGCAGATGTGGAAGCTCTAGGCATTTTTTTCTAATTACTATTAATCAATTATTTGCTCTTGTAAGCCTGAGCAGCTCAATGACACGTTTGCTTTTACTGAACCTTGCTGCTTGCACTTTATGCAGTCGTATAAATCCTGCTTCGCTTCTCAGTTGGTCATATATAAGCATGAGGCAGTAAAATTTGAAAGGTCTTTTACAAAACAAGTACGCTTGCTGCTCTTCAGCTACTGCAGCACTTGCCTGAAATGAGCTGCTGAGGGGTCCACGCGGTGGTTTGAGATGTGGTTCACACGAGAGGCAACTCAAAAAAGCAAATGTATTTCCAGTAGGTTAAACTCTTTGTAAAAGTGGTTTATACTTCACTTGGAAAATTCTTGAGGGTTTACAAATGTTAAAAAGTTGAAAACAGTGATGTTAATAACAATGACTTTACAAACCAGCCACCAGTGGCAGGACCCAAACATTTCTGCACAAAACATTATTAGAAACCTGCCTAGTTGGGGTAAGCGCATTTGTTCAAGGACTTGGCTCTTTTATCATCACCAGTGTAATTTCTCTGGAAATTTCTCTGAAAAGTCACTCACTGACTTCCAGAAACACAAGTTTAGTGGCCTCAAAAGCAATAGGACAGTGGAAAGGGAAGGAAAATTAGCCTTTCTGCAATACTATGTATTATTTGTACAGATGGTAAAAGTAAGAGTTCTGGAAGCATACAGTATACTTAATTTAAAAAAAATATTTATATCCTCATACCTGGATGAAAAATATAACTTTATGATAAATGATTAAAGAAGATAGGGTCTTGTGAACATTACAGCATATCAGCTGAATCAAGACGACCCCAGTTAAAGCCAGTGAGTCACATGGATAATAGACCTATGAAAACTATTGGGAATCTGGTTCATCCATTCAGAAACATAAGCTGTTTGTTGTTTTGTTGGGTTTTTTTGTTTGCTTGGGGTTTTTTTTGGGGGGGGGGTGGTTTGTTTGTTTAACATGACACCATTAATACAAGTCTGACTATTACTGCAATGCTCTGAACTGAGCTGACAAAACAAGAAGATAGCATCATTCGTAACTGGAAAGAAAAAGACAGTGCTTGCTACCCTCCACTGTTGCTGTCAAGTTGTGTTCTATAAGCCAGCTACACCTCAGCCAACTTCTGTTCCTGTGTTTGGGTCAAATTTTTTCCCATGATTACCCAGCATAAATTGAGAGCAAGTCCATTGACTTCAAAGTCTTGAGCCACATCAGAGCGAGAAAGTCCTGTAGCTGAGACCAGATGCCCATTTTCCACAGGCTACACAACCTATTTCTTCCCAAATACCCAGACTGCTCTCATTTCAACAGTAGCTGCTGAGCTGCTCACTCTTATTGTGGCTCTAAGGTTTCTGCCAGAAAATAGAAACAATGACAGAGAGGGTTGAGTTTGGATTAGTGTATCTTGTCTTGAGCAGAACAAAATATGTTGAGATGGTCTTTTCCTTTTGGCTGCCCAGTGGATTCCATTTATTTTGCTTTTAGAGAGATGCTCTGTAAACACCACAAAAGTAATTTAAGGTAACTGATACTTTTCTTTGTTGTGCTGTTAGAAAGGAATGTATTGACATGTGCAAACAAAGAAGGAATAAGCTACCTGATGCTCCCATCACAGCCCTATGTCCCTCTTTCCTGCTGGATATTATCCTATTATCTTCATCTTCTCAGTTGTATATATTTGGGTGTTCTCATGTTTAATCTCTAAATTGAGAAAATTGCAATATTGGCAAATAGTGTAAATTCCAGGGGAATTAATAATGCTTACATGGGGTTTCCTCTCACTACTTTCCAAGTGGTATGAGCTGACTTAAATACAACTCTTATGGTATTACAGTGCAAGGGAAAGTGTGTTATAATCCAAGTGGATCCTTGTCTCCATCTTTTTGATGAGTGACTCCTAAAACTATTCAAATAAAATGATGATTTCATGCTGTTCCACTTGAATGACTACAGGGCAAGTACACACTTTGAGTTAAAAAGAAAAATAAAAGCAAAAAAAAAGCTCAGATGTGGCACAATTTCCTTAAGCTGGTTTCCATCAGCTGGCAAACAGACCTGTTATTATTATTTCTTCAATGTAAGTCCTAAATACTAGTGTAAACAGTAACATTTCTATGGTATCTTAGTCAGAAACAAAGAGTAAATTAATTGGAAGTGGACTATCAAAATATCAAAATTGCAGACCAACCCAGGAACCATAGACATAGATAGTAAGGTAATCTGCTTTCAATAAAGCTCACAAAGTTTGTTCAACCGCATGGATATAAAAATTCATCAGGTATCACCTCACTTATATTCAAAAAGATATCTACAGTATTTTTGAAAGAGAAAGTAGTTTACTGGATTTCATATAAATATTAGAGCACAGATTATGTATACATTTTGGAGATTTTTTCACTTAGCCATTGCTGTGATTTTTGATGTGGTAATAAGAATATAAAATGTGTAAATACCTTGCAAAAACGCTAAATTGCCAAGACCAGGAAGAATAGCTTATCTATGCCATCCTATTAAGGATTTGCAACAATGATGATGTGAACTGAAAATATGTATTTGTCCAGCAGGTTGTGACATAAACAAATATGTAAGTACTGCATGTGCAATTACATATAGCCTTTGATATATATGCCTTCCATGGATCTGACAATTTCTTTAACTGTTTTTCCCTTGAGGTTTGACACAGGAAAATCAGTGGTTTGCTTCAGGTGACTTACACTTATCTGAAAGGTTGTGTTAGGTAGGACTGTAGGCATAAAATGGCTTCCCAGCATATTTCCACCCCTTTGGTGGCTGCACTTCAGTGATAGAGGAGATTTCTATAAAATAATAAATAATATCTTACAGATCCATGGCACTCCTCAATGGCAGACCTAAATGTTCTTTACAAATAACACAGAAGATTATCCTTATTTTACCCATGGGAAAACTCAGACCAAAAATCTCAGATCTTTATTTATGAACTAATTAGCCTGAATGAATCATTATTTACAAAAATTTATATGTGTACACACACACACACACATATATATATAATATTATAAATATTTTGGCTAAAGTGTTTCATATTGGTTTTGCACAATTTGCACATTTGGTTTTGCACAATACCCAACCCAGTTTGCAGTGGTATCCCTGTGGAAATCCTGACTACAGTATGAGCTTTTAGTTGAATTCTTATGGTCCACAGGCAACACTGTATAGAACTAATCCATAATAATGCACATGGACAAGAGAAATCCAACCCTCAACCCCAAGGCCCATTGATACAGCAATGGTATCAAATATTATTTACAAGATGCTTTCTCCCTTACACTCCTTACTGTAGGTGAACTGGATTATCACAGTGATGCTTTGAATGCTTAATTTCAGGGTGCAGGTGTTTCTTTTCAGGAGCTCACTTATTAAGGTCGCCATTCTGAAGATGAAAGTGAGACATGAAACATTTTCCTTTTTTTTTGTTGCAAAGTCTCATTTCTCAAGAGATCATCCCATTTGGGAGGTGTCTGATTCACTGTAAATGATAGCCCCTTGCTTGAAAAAGAAGCACTCAGGTAAGGGGAAAAAGGATTAAGAATAAAGAAGGCATATAAAGTGTAGTTCCTTTTATTTTAATTAATTGGTATAAAAATTTATGTAGAATTTAAAGATTGAAGCAATCTAATGTGCCAGAATTAATAGATACAAATCAGATAATTACTGCTTTTTAATGAATATTAGAATATCAAATATTCAGGCCTTGAAGTTCATTTTATTTCTATCATTCTCTTCTAACATTTTAATTTTTGCTGTGTGTAAACTCACCGAAATGCACTCAAGCGCAGAAAGCCGGCAGCTAGATTTGTAATATCACCCTGGTCCTATCTGAAATCTCATAGAAAGCTTAGGTGGGAATTTAAGAGTTACATGAATTTGTACTCATATCTGCAGAGATGCCAGTTCCACTTTTTATGACGGAGTAAATGTTTGCCTCTGATCCTTAACCACCAAGATATTGCGAATCCGGGCCGCGATACCCAAGTCAGAAGGACACCTGGAGAAACAATATAATAAAAGCTATTGCTACTCTTCCTCTCGCAAACATCCCCCTGCTCGACTGTCCCCATACGCAGTTGCGTGGGTCGGTTCTTCTCACTCCTGGTACACCGCGGCAGGAGCTCCAGGCTCTTCTCTTTGCCCCGCCGTGAAGTTGCACCAACACTATATCGAGGGAGCTCTGCACCCATCTCGTGTCCGCTTCAGCCTGTGCCCCAGGGCTCAGGAGGAGTTCAGTACAATTTTTCTGGTGGTTCTTCAAAAATCTCACCCTGTGTCTTATTCAGGCTCTAATGAGTCTTCCTTGCTAGTCCAAAAACCCTTCGCATAATTGGTTTTCAACTCTCAACTCTATATACAAAAGGCCCTATAATGATTTTACACAGCTGAATGTTGGCCTCTCTTAATAGATTTCTGGAAATAAAAATTTTCTGCAGAAAAAAAGATAACATGTGTTCTCTCTGTATAACTGTACCATCATTTTCTCCTTTATGAATTTGCATTAGTAATTGACAGTGCTATGTATTTAAATTACTTACACGGTGTATATCTATGGTTACTGACTACTGAGTAAGCAGCTTCAAGGTTTTATTAACTTATAATTATCAAATTAGTTTTACCTATTTTTTTCAGCCAATTTACCACTGAATAATTCATGAATAATAGAATAGCTAGGAATAATCTCAGGTACTCTTTGAGCTTTGCTCTGCAGCTGGGTGTCAACCATTGTGATTGCTGAGTGCAGCGGTGGTGATAGGAATCGGAATCAGAGAGTCATAGAATAATCTTGAGTTGGAAGGGACCTGTAAGGATCATCGACTTCAACTCCCTTCTTGCAGGACTACTGAAAAATAAACCCTATGAACTGCCACGTGGGTACTGTGAAAGTTCAGAGGAAAGAGGAAAAAGACCCATTATATCCATTCTAACCCTGTAATTAGAAACTACTCCTTTGATGACTCATAAATGGAAGAAGTAATGGAAAAAATATGTCATGACACAATATCTCAAATGTAAGATAGAGCATTTCCTATCGCACGACTGGTCTGCACTTGCATATGGTGCTATTGACTTCCTTTCTGTTCTGACCTGGTTAAGGTCTGAAATACAGAGATCCTGTATCTGTAACACTCCAATAGGATTCCAGATTTTCTAGGATAATTCTCCTTTTCCTGCCTTCCACCTGCCTTTTTTTCCTCCTTTTAGACTAAAGAAAGAAAAGGAAGAGGAGGAAAAGGAATAAAAAGATAGCAGACCCTGAGAAAGGAGGTAGAGAGCCAAAGTTTAGTGCTGTCCTGGTTAAAATGAGCACAACAACAAAAAAATACCAATGTATACATTTCTTGGCCTTTCATTCAGCCATATTACACTTATAAAAGTCAGACATATAAGTGCTAAAATATCAAGGGAATCACATTCAGAGAATTCCTCTCTGCTTTGAAGTCCGTCACACAATCTGCCATTTTAGCCACCGCTCATCAGTGCTGGATGTACTACTCATCTCTGAACCTATAAATGGCAGCAGCAACAACATTCTCCACATCATCTGAATTAAAAGTCCTTATTTTTTGCAGGAAAATGTTATATCTATCCTTTTCAGATAATGACTTGTGTGCATGGAGACTGTAGGATTCCAGTAAAGATCAGACATTTATAAGAGTAATGAGAATGACCACTCCTTTGCTATTTAGAATAAAAAAGAATTATATAAAGAATCACAGCCTTTATATTGTAACGGGTTGGGAAGTTACATCTTTCTGTGGCGTCCAGGTAACCTCTGTAGGTTTTCCCTTTTTTTCGATTACGTGCTTGACCTCTGTGGGCCAAGAAAATGCAATCAATACATCTGATCCTACAGAATTCACAGAGTCTACTATCATATCCAGAGAAATTATGATTTCCAAAACACAGGGTATTTACTATCTGGACTATCAGATTTTACTTTGTGAGATATTTGCCTGCAACACTTAACACATGAGATCAGTCACAGCCTTGGAGAATATCACCACAAACCATCTTTCCTTCAGCCCTTCTTCATGTTTGAGTATTTCTTTCAACGCTACCTGATACCATATCAGTCACACCATCCTATGAAGTGGTATAAGGCATAAGCCGAGTTAACTAGCATGAGGGAAATCCTGAAGAACTGGTCATTGAGTTAATACCAGTAACCTATTTATAAAATCCCGTAATTCCATATACTAACTTTGACAGATATAATGACATCCTCATTTTATTAAATTACTTAGGGAAAAAAAAAGGTATGGTGAAGGTTAGTGTTTGATGAATGTTTAATTGCACGTGGGTGAGATTTGGCAAGACTAGCAATGAAATTCCTGGGACAGAAGGACAGCTTTCCCACCCACCCCCTTTTTTTCTGGGTAGAGTATTAAGCATCCAGAATTATTCTAGTTCTTTCTGAAAATTATTACAATGGCTGTCTCCCATGACAGCAAGACACGATAGATCTTGAATAACAACTGTGTAGATGGAAAAAGCGTGGGGGAGGAAGTGTATTACTGTCTTATCTGGGTGCTAAACATCTACCTCACAGAGAGAAACCAAGACGACACTAAAACCGTAGAGTGTTTAGGTGGAAAGGGACCTATGGAGGTCATCTAGTCCAACCCAGCCCTCAGAGAAAGGCCAATACTGAAAGTGGCTCTAGTTTGGCCATGAGTAAGCGGTCTGAATTCTGATCATCTTCAGTTACAGAGTTTCCACAGCCTCTCTGGGAAACCTGTTCCAGTGTCTGACTATCCTCACTGTGAATGGTTCCCCCCCTCCTAATATTTAACAAGAATTTCCCTTGCTGTGATTTTTGTGGGCTGCCCTTCAGCTGTGTGCCTGCAAGAAATAAATCTGACCTTGTCTCCTCTAGCATCACTCAGCAGGTAGAGCTTCTGGGCCAAACACAGGTTGCCTTCTGCAATAAACTCATCAGATTCCCACTCTGCTGGGTGCAGTTAGCAGCTGCCATCAAGGGCAGGTGCCCACTCCCGATGACTCGAAAAGTGACCACTGGCTGTTCTCTGCAGAGTCATTGCAATGCAACTGGCAGGTGTTCTGTTAAAAGGGATGGAAAAGAAGAACAGCCCACGAAGAAGAGCTTTCCCTAAATACTAGGTGTTTGGGAATTCAGAATACCATAAGAAAAAGAAGTAAAAGGAAAGAAAAATAAGAAAAAACCCTTTTATGCTTTCAGAAACTTAAATAATTCTCACTGACATTTTTGATTACTATCTCAACTTCTCTTATCTGAACTTTGTACCCTTGAAAAATTTGATAAACCGAGTTTGGCAATTTTATTTCAGCAAGAGGGAGCTTGTGTCATAACACAGTGTCATATAACGATTAAAACCTGGGAAAATACATGGAATCTGGAAAGAGCCCAGATTTCAGTTGCATACTTGGAGCTTATCTATAACAAATACATAGCTGTAATAAAAATGAACCGGATAGGAATGCATGAGTAAGCTCTTCAGATGTAGCAAACGGACTTGTGAAAAGAGGCAAATACAATGGTGCTCATGAAACAGTACTTTCTTCTGATCATAACTTTAATGCTTGGTGGAGGAGATGGAAAGCTACTGACACAAATGTATTCCCAGCATTGTAATTTAAATAACACATCTGCACTGCAAGACTGTATCTACATAGACGTAACCAGCACCATTGCTTTTCTGATACCAGTCATAGGGAATGAAAAGGACTGGGTGGAAAGCATCTTTTATTTTCTTTAAAAATGAAGAATGAGGGGCTATTTGTGCTGTAAGAACTATGCAAGAGATGTCTCGGAAGAGAAAGTTGCCTGTGAGCAAAATTCTCATTGAAGTTGATTAGCCGCTTGTTTGGATTTGAAGAACATTTGTGTTTTGGTGCTCCCTGGCTCTCTTCTGCCTGGTCCGCTCTACTGGAAGAGCCGGGTGATCCTGCCCCAAGGGAAGCGTGTCTCCACAGCAGAGCACGTGCCTTTGTCCTGCACTCACAGCTGATCCCCTGTGCCAACACGTGGTTTTGGGGACTTCTTCAGTTACTGTCAACAGGCATTGTGGTTTGCTTATTTACTGTGAAGCTTTTCAGTCTTGTTTTGTTCGCTCTAATTGTATGGCATACCATGTTTTCAATTAATAGCTAGGAGTGCCCAGAGCACGTGACGGGTGATTCTTACACTTCTATAAATTCAAACAAATAAATACATAATTAAATGCAGAAACAATGACCTGTAGTAAATCTTTCTCATTTTCTTATGCATGTGACTGTAGAGGGAGAAGAATCAGACAGCTGTTTGCACATCTAAACAATTTAATTTAACACATTTAAAAATACTGTCACGTTCCTTTGGCTGTTCTAGAAGGTGGATAGTAAAGTATTGGGAGGGAAATGGGAAAAACAAGGCAGAGATTTGGAAAAAAAAAAATCCACCAAAACCTCTGAAATGATGCACTGCATTATAGTAGAGGTAAGCTACTTCTAATGATCCTTAACAGCATAGCACCCCCTTAGTCTTGAATGTATTTATTCTTATAGTGCCCTGAGGGCAGGGAAACACTATTCCATTCCAGAGTACTAAATTTTGCTCAACTCAGTTTAAGGAGGCTAATCCGAAATAGCAATCCCTGTTCTCTCACTAAACCGCTGCCCATTCTGGAGCTGCCCAAACTCTGAGTGCTTTGGCAGCCTCAGAAAAGGTTTGCTTTTTGACATCTCCAGGAATGCTTCAGTCTTAAGCATCAAGTAGCCTCAGCTCACGCTCACCCGTGAGTTCTGTCAAAGTACAGCTGAGCAGGGACATCTAACGGGTCTTCATGACCTCGATGCCCATGGCTTGGATCGCCACTCAATTGGAGCTGCGCACACGAGTTTCAGCTGCCTGTTACAGCCACAGATAATATCTACTCGCTACGACCAGACCCCTCGCAGATAGCTCTGTGCACCCATTGACGAGTAGTTGAGTCAGAAGAGACCTCTGGAAGTCAATGCCCAGCTCAAAGCCTTCCTCCAGAGCTGGAGCGCATTAACAGCCTCAGAGACTGCCTCATAAATCCCACAACACCAGCAGGAAGAGGAAGGACTAAACTTTTCATCGCATCTACAAGGCACTTGAAAATTGTCACCGATCCTTCAGATCTGGCCCAGCTCATGGAAAGGGTCTGCAGCAGATCTAGGACTTGCCTATGCCTCCCAAGTCCCAGTGTTAAATGTCACCTTCCCAGATACTCCAGTGCATTTGTGTGGCAACACATACTTGTAATCAGAAATTCCACTTTCAGATTTAATCTTTTACAGAAGTTCTGCTTTCAGATTTAACTGTTTAACCATTTTTGTGGACTTCAATACCAGATCGCTTGCAAGAATGTTTTTATCAGCTAATTTGGATTATGACAGCTCCAATTAGAGCAGAAGAGTGTTGTTACATTTTCCTTAATTGCTTTCATCCAGCTTTCTCACTGCTGCAATGAGCAGGTATGAGAAACAAAGGCACTTACTGTCCCTACTGAGTACAGCCATAAAATTATCCCCAGGAAGGAAGAACACGGAGGGACACAGCCTGTAATTAAGAGTGGCTAGCACAAACAGGACTTGAGTTCCTTTCGAAGGTTTTAGGCAAAACAAACCACTTCCTAATCCCCCCCTTCTCGTGCATATTAAGTCTAATAGATTCTTGAAGAAAGGAGAAGGAAACAAGTCTGATATGCAGTAATTTTATCCGTCAGTTCCCACGTTAGCACAGCGCAGGTAACAAACTATCCAGTATAAACTCTTGGTACTGATCAGGGGCACAACCTAGCGGCATGAGATGTTGCTTGCCAAAAAGAAGTTTCCCCGGAGAACAAGCAGAAGGTATCCTATCTTTCTGATTGGATTGTACCAAGGCTAGAGCGAGGCTGTTCAGCAAGAGTTAGTACACATCTTTGTTAAAGACTGCGACCCTTTGATTTCAGTCTTTTAAATAAGCATGCAGATAGAGTTACTCAGATGTGTGTTCCAGTTTTCCTATCCCAATGGACATTTTTGTGAGCAAGAATCATGCTCTTTATAAGACTTCCCTTTCTTGCAGAAGCAAAAATAAGAAAACAAATGCTTGTGAGTAGCAGCCTGAAGAACACAGCATTTCTATGAACTCTTCCACTGATGAATGGAAGCCTTTGCTGACTTCTGGTGCATTCACTTTCATTATGGAGAAACGGTTATTGGGTGGCTGCAAACAGATCCCGTCCTGCTCTATCTTTACAACATAATCAGGTCCCCAAATCCCTTACACTTGCTTTCCAAATTCTTTGCTCTTTCTTTGAAGACATCCCCCAACTACTTCTTTTCCTCCCTCTGTTTCTTAGAGGAAAAGCACTCTAGGAAAAAGAAAAGAACGGTTAAATTGTTCCAAGCCCTACCCTATAACATTGCCAAGGAGGGCCAGAGAGAACGCGACGTTGCTCAACGGCATCTGAAGCGGCAGCAGCAGACCAGCCTGACCCTGATGCCAGAGGGCCAGTCATGGGCCTGCATGAGCTGGTCCATCAGCGCTGGGGGAAGCTTCAAGGAGAGAAAGATGAAGGAAGATAACGACAGAGAAAGTAAACGATAAGTGAAGGTTAAGTCAAAGACCAAATAAACATGTTCAGCAGGTGAAGGAAGGGAACATGGGGTTGACAATGGAGTTTCAAATTGACCCAGGCAGCTGAGCGTAGGAGATTTGGTTGAAACTGTGCAGGAGCGTGAAGTGGGGAATCAAAACTGCAGTGAAAGGAAGTCATTAACCAGACAACTACCTTCAGCATTTGTTTATCTGTCTCTATTACTGTTTGCCTTGTTTATTAGGATTATAAACTCAAGAGGCCATACCAACTCTGGAGTGACTATACTGTATTTTTCTCAACACAGCCTCAGTTCCTGATTACAATGCTCCTCTAGGGTGCTACTCTAGGCAAATAATATAATAAATAATGGAAATGGACCCAGGAGGAAACTTAGATGTTAACTGTGTAGAAACAGGAAACCTGAGGCTTCATTGCTGTACAAATTTAATGTTGGGTTTAAAGCTCACGCTGTTTGACGGGTAGGTTTTTAGAAACCTGAGCAGGAATACGAAGCCACTTTGAAAATGAAAAGCACTGAGATTTCCATTCTGTCTGCTACCACATTAGCACCAGCTCTGTTTCTTCAAATGTTTCCTGCTGGTTCTCCTAGAGCACAGGAAGCAATGTTCTGGTGATTAAGCAGCAGTATCATTATAAAAGCCAAATGAATAATCATTGTGTTAATGAACTTTATCTTAGAAAAGATTAGGGTTTTTTTTTTTAATGTTAAGCCTCTTTCCATATGAAAGAGGAAATGCACTCTCATTTCATTTAATCAACCCTGAGATGATCATGATCTATACAATTTAATTTTCTGTCTGCATGTATTCTTCCATATCTGCATATCCAGTTGCTTAAACGATGGTGTCAAATCATTTTAATACATCAGAGACAATGCACTTTCCTGTTGGTATAGACAGCGAGCAGGCTTGGCTCTGGTTGCCAGATTACTATTGCAGAATAATCTCTCTGGAAGGGATTTCAAGAGGTCAGAGTCCCAGACCACTGGCTGACTGCTTTAGGGTGAGCAGTATATTGTCTAGCTAGTAAGTAATTACGGTGAAAACCATGCATGGGATACTACACAATACAAGGTGAAAAACACTTTACAAGCAAAAAGATTAGAAAAGCTAAGGGTTGGAACCACAAAATTATGGGGGAAAACGATGACTTGGTGAGATCCTGCCTTCCAGTTTGAGAGAACCATGATCACTTCTTTCCTCTGCCTGGGAAGAGCTAAGCCTCATTCCTGAGGAGAACAGCTCCCAAGACACACTGCTATACAAGAGTTTTGAGGTGAGGTAGTCAACTGTTGGCTTTGACTATTTGTGCATGTCTGGAATCTTCTTTAAGAAGGAAAAGTAAGATGTGAGTGACAGAGGTATCCCGCTATGATGTTGTTGCAATAAAAAGTGATGGGCTGTCTTCAGAACTCTACCAACCACTCTTTTCAGCTCATTTCTGTGAAAGCTCCTGTCCACATCATGACCTCAGCTCTTAGGAAAATCCTGATGCATGAGAAAGAAGCAGAATACCACGAGAGGCCAAAAGAGGAAAGTCCTTCCAGGAGCTCATTGTGGCTGGATGTGGCTGGTTGCCTCTCCTGCTGCCTGGGAAGCCAAGCCTATCCACTCTGCGTTACTGAGAAACACAGGGAGTGTAAAGAAAAAAAAAAAACAAAAAAACCAACCAAACAAAAAACCCAACCCTGCACATTTTATAGATATACACTTCCTGGACTAATTTTCTAAAAGGGAAAAGCACAAGGTCATAGAAGTGGTCTAAGGAATAGAATAATCTTTTTATTGTGATAAAAAGACTATCTGAACTTCATTTGTTGTCAGGAAAAAAACCAAACTGCTTTTACCAGAACATAAACATCTCAGATTCCAAAGTGGCTTTAATATGAGAAAGTAGCTGCAGTTGGAAATCAATATTAAGTCAGTGGGTATCAATCAAACCAACACCCATAGCCACCAGATCTGGCCTTCAGAAAACACATTGTGTCAACTGGTGTGTAGATATAAATTCTTTACTGGTCACAGGGATACCTTTATTAGAAACATAAAGGTATAAAAGATTCATTAGGTCAAGGGAAACATTTGTGATTCATTTTGGGTTCTCAGAAAGAACCATTTCATAATCAACTCACCTAACAGCAGTGGAAAACAAACAACACAACGTATCTTCTTCCACACATTTCCTCAAGTGACAAACTTGCACCACCATTGCACCCGCTGCCTTGTTCCCTTTCTGCTCATAATGCAAGAGCGGAAATTGTTAAGCCGTCTTTAATTAGTATATGTTCTCTGGTAATCAGTACATCACTTCATTATCTGTAAGGGTAGCATTGCGTTGCCATGGCATTTTTACCCATGTAACTTAATGAATGACACGGTAAACAAAGACCACACTGCACACGGAAGAGTAGTTGTGCAGTCTGACTCTGCGTAAGTTATCTTTTATTGGTTTGTAATGGGTTTGGGAAATGGATAGCATATGCTGTAAAGAGAGAGCCAGACACCAACACATGCCAAGAAGTCCAGAGGGAAACACTCAGATAATTACAAGCTTTTTGTGGATTAATCAGCCCACAAAAATGTTGGAGTGGCCTTAAGCACCCAAACACCCATCCAGCTCCAACTAAAATAAAAGGCAAGTTGTCATACCCCCAAATCACCTGTAGTGAAGCTACCGGCTGCCTTTTCTCTTCTACCGACAAAAATGTGACCATATATGCCTTAACAAGAGACCAAAACCATTTGTACAGCTCCATGGCACTAACCTCCCCTGAGGGACAGCAGTAGTAGCATCGCGGTATTATTTTTGCCATACCCTTCGTGCAAGGCACTAATAAAAGAGGCAGCATATGGAGCTGCCGCATTGGCACCATGGCAAATATTGATCCCTGCTGTGACAAAATGTGACAAAAAGTTTGCAAATGACAGGATGGTCTGGCACGAACCTTTTTTATGTTATTGGGACAGGAAAGTATCACAATTGCAACTGGATTTTTTTTTTTTTATTCTGTTCATGGTAAATCCATGAAATAGACCATTATTAGGGAAACTGAAAGCATTCAAAACAGAGTCTGGCTTAAAGAATGCCTTTAGAGCAAGAAAATAAAACGGGTTCATTTGGAAGTCTTAAATGATTTCTTTTGGAGTACTTCCAAAATGAAGTATGATGTTTGGAAGAGAGAAGAGTTTCATTTCGGTTTTCAAAACACTACATTTTATCTTTTACATTGTGAATGATATTTTCTTCTTGAAATGTTCTTTTGTTTTTTTTTTTTCATTGGGGTTTTGGGTTTGGTTTTTTTAAAGAAAATACTGTGGTTAAATAATTTTTTTAAGGAAAAAGTTTCTATTACAGAGCAATCTGACACCTCCACTCCCCCCACAATTTCATTGTAAGAACTTTCTTTGGATTTCACTAAACTGATCTTTTTCCTGCCAATTTTTAGTTCATGCATGAATCTCCAAATTCAATACCTTCACTTGTGATGGAGAAAAACGGACCCAGTGTCATGATTATAGGCAGAAACCAAAACTAAAATGCATACTTTCTTTTTCCCCCCACCCTCCTGTTTTTTCTTCCCCTTAACTCCTCATTTGCCTTGTGTTTGTTAATCACAGTTATAACATTATAAGGAACAAAATTCATTAAGAAAAAAAAAAAAAGAATTGGGTTAAAAGGCATGAAAGTTATTCTTTAACAACTGCTTTCTCCAAGTTCTAGGAAAAGTTGTATAGAAAATCTGACAAACAAAAAAAGGTTTCTGTGTAGGCAGATGAGGTGGGCCAAAGGTAACAAAGTCAAAATATAGATGTGAAGAAATAGAGAGGAAAAGCAAAGAGAAATCTGCCATTTTATTTTTAAACACTCTATATTGAAATAGAAGAGCAGAGTGGGAGAAGGTATTAACCCAGAAAAGAGAACAGATTGGGAGGAAACAAGCCAAGGGTAAATGCCATCTGTATTTGTGGTATTACCTACCTAAATAATAAAACTGGATGGAAGTTTTCAAAAGGAAAAAAATACATATTCAAGTCTTTCAAATAATTTCTAGGGCTAGAGCAAATTTTTTGAGGAAAAAAACCTCCCCCCCCCCCCAAAAAAAAACAACAAACCAC
>JANXJC010000037.1:21817206-21886600 GCA_027564655.1 Leptodon cayanensis | reverse complement strand
AACCACCCAACAAAAACCCCCACAACCCAAAACCAACTTGCACTTCAGCAATTTCTTATTTATATATTTTATGTTTCTTAAGTAACAACAACTTCAAGTTACTTCCTAACCGCAATACCAGACTTTCCCTCTCTTTTGTCTTTGTCCTTAGAGATCTACCCTGCAGTTTCCATCTGAGCATCTGATGTTAATGTAATTTATGGGCTGTTTGTTTCTCCCCTTCCCTATCATTAATAAAGGAGGATCACTACTTTTATAGTTACAGTTAAAATAAATCAACATGTTAACTGGGATTCAGGTGGGGACCTGCAACAAGCAGGGTGGAAAGGAAAAAAACATCTTTAAATTTGACTGTAGCCTTTTACATTTGGAGTAGGACTTCACAGCTGGGAGAGCGAGGTCAGGAGAAGACCGTTATTCTTCAGACTTGTCACATTAACACACCCATCTGCCTCATGTAGCTGCAATTCCCCTGCACACATGCACTACAGCTCTGCAAGATTTTTTTTTTTTTTTTACATCTCTGCCTCATTGCGTGGCACAGTGAGCACTAAGCCCGGCCACATCTGTATTGCTAACAACCATTTTTTATCTCATTAACATGCATGTGCTGTCACTGAGACCAGATGCCAACACTGTCACCATCAAGAAACATCTCCACGGCTGCCATAGTTCCACTTCCCTCACCACTCCCAACAGTTAGCATGGAAGAGGTTTTGACTAAGTCTTTATAAACTGTACGCTTCTCTTCTGCCCCTCTCATGGGTGTTACATTATTTTTTTATAGCATGTTCTCAGAAGTCCCCAGTTGTATATACACACTGGAGTACCCACTGGGCTCTCTGAAGTATTTGGGAAGCTGATGGTTCCCAATTTACGTAGATGTTTTCGGTAGCTTTTAATTGTGACGTGAACGAGCAGGCAGTGAGGTAGTATTCACTGTCAAAGTGCCCACGGGGCCACTGGAGGAAGAGGGGTTTGGAAGCAGGTGCCTTATTTCTAGGTTTTGCTTTTAGAGGTGAGATCAAAGAGAAATGGTTGTGAAGGAAAAATAGTTGCCAGATGTAGACTCTGCAGAGCTCAAGACATCCATGGTCACTCCATGTGTACCAGTCACTTCTGTCTTTCAGGCCCCGAATGAAATATGAGGTTACTGGTCGTGAACCCAGTAGTGCCAGAAAATGAGAGCACAGGCTGTAGAAATGAAATTTTAACTAGCCAGTTTAGGTAGTCTTGGAGATATTTATACATCAACAAAATGTGTCTTTACATGCTTCTTAAAGTGCTAGAAAGTTCAGTTTGGCTTTGCAAAGCTCATCTGCTTTGGCTTCCTAAGCTGCATTTAAATATCTCGTTTTCAGAAGAGGTCAGAGCCTGCATTGATGTTGCAGCTTACATCGCAACCACACCACGTTGATACGAGAACGCGCTCTGGAGTTAATGGCTTTACCAGCGCTGTCGGATGGGGTTGCATGGGCAGAGGGTGGGGTAGGTACATAAGGGATTGCTGCCCTTCATGAAACTGCTCACTTGTACCCGGTGACTTGGCTGTGTGGCTCATTCCCACCTTATTATTCAGTACCTCCCTCCTCCTCCCATTCGACTACTACATTCCCAAATACAGAATCACACTGCAAGTATGTTTACACAGAAAGCATATTTGGAAAAAAAAAAAGTAATTGTTATATTAAATTAATTTCAACAAGCAGAAGTTAAAATGTATGGAATCTGTAGCCTTTATTGGGTTATTCTAGTCCAGAAATTGTTGTCCCAGAACAGAAATAAGAGGACGGAGAAGCAAAAGAAACTAGATCTGGAAAAAATAGACCAAAATTTATGCCACTCAGTTCCAGTGAAGCCCATGTTCCAGTAGTGACAGAGCCAAAGCAGTGTTTAACCCAACAGTTCTAAAACATTTGAAACCAGTCTCTTTTCTCCAAATTTTCCTCAAACTGATCTGAAAAGCTCCTAAACAAACTAACAGACATCTTTATTTATCATACTGGTATCATTCCTTTTCATTAAAATTTGAATTAGTGCACTGAACCTAGCATACCTTTATAGATGTAAACCAGCTTTACCATTAGACTGGAACAAGCCAACAGAAAGCAAAGATGCCAACTACCAAACCAGCCATTTACATTGCCCCACGCAAGCAGTATGTCAAGAAAAGCGCTTGAGA
Organism: Leptodon cayanensis; assembly: GCA_027564655.1. NCBI lineage: Eukaryota > Metazoa > Chordata > Aves > Accipitriformes > Accipitridae > Leptodon > Leptodon cayanensis. The sequence goes on along the minus strand of JANXJC010000037.1, from coordinate 21,884,418 downwards.
GCGCCGATAAAAGCTTAAAAAATTCAAACCCCAAACCAACCCCCCTACACACACTCTCTTGTATTAAAATACCAGCTGATGTGAAGGCTGGACACCCAAGCACCAAATTGCACAGCTGGGCACGAGCTAACGGCCAGGCAGATGCACCAAAACTTTCTGCACATGCAGAGGGAAACGCAGACAGCAGTGGCAGGTTGCACCAGAGCAACTGCTAGGAAGGGGGGAGATAAGACGACAGATTTTTCCACAGCTAATGAGAACCATTGCTTAACAACGGTCCCTCCAAAGCCCACCCTGTGAAAAACAAGACAACCACTAACCTCAGCTTAAAGACACTTGTCTCCAGGGCAAACATTTTAAAAAGTGGTTCAGCTAAAAGCTGTCACAACAGATCTGCATTTGGGGTGTGTGTGTCCCCTCCTCTTCCTCCCAGACCACCCCCCAGAGTGCATCTGCCCTTTTGGAGCCTACCTGACCACCCCATGGGCTTCCCTCCGTGCTGGGCAGGCGGCAGCGCCGGGGGCCCGGCAAGCAGAGCTTGTGGCTGGGAGGCGCTTACAGCACAGCCTCCACCTGCGAAACACGTTTATGAGAATCGCTCGGTTCTTGGTTGCAGAAATGATCTGGATTAAGGTTCAGCCCCGCCCCCCCCACCCCCCAAAATAAAAATATTGCGCATGGAAATCAGATGCCCATCACAATATTATGTGAAAAATCAGTATTCCTTTGATGGGAAGAGGATACATCATTTTCACTGGACCTTTGTTATAGATAAGCGTCTCGCCGCTTTGTCTCCTTGTATTGCTGAGCAACAATATAAGGGAAATTAAACTATTATTTCATGCAGCCTACAAGGTTATTTGCCTAAGGATTGAAGAACAGAGGCAGGAAGGTACAGATTTTTTTTTTTTTTTTTTTAGGAGATTGTCTGATTTTATTCTTGCTAGCAGACTTGCTCTACTATTTTCAGGGAAGCTTAGTGTCAGATAAAGCACACCAAAAACATATTATTTAAAACCTGTCAAAGAGAACTTGGTTATGTCTGTAGAAAGAATTTGACACACTGCTGAATCCTAAAGTTTGCTTCTGCTTCTTGAAGGGAACACAATAGACTGTGCTTCAATGACACCAGACAGCTTCCCTTTTGTATGCTGGGACAGAGCAGGCAGCAGATTAATAATTCAATGCTCATTAGAAAGTACAACATGCAGTGAGTAATCAGATATAATTGGGCAAAAGTATATACATGATTACAGAGTGAACAAGATCTGTGAATCTATTTCAGGTGAAATATCATCACAATTTCAGTGGAAGGGTCAAGAATAAACAGGAATCCCATAAAACACTCAAGTTAAACACATTTTTTTTTCCTCTTTCCTTACCATAATCTCTGTTAGAATAAATCTTCACTAGGAGCATACTGCAAGTACATTCAACATGTTCAGACTCACTCCAAGTTTCTTTTCTTGCATCAGAATCAGTGAGAGAGTATGTTTCTCCTTAAGGTCCTTATATCAAATCAGTATACCTCGAGGCAAGTATATGACCATGTAATTGAAGCAGTAAATTGATGACAATTAGCACATTAGCAGTGAATAGCTGCAAGTGATAGTTTTAATTGACAATGCAGTGGTTAGTAATTGATGTTAATGACTCACAAGAAGAGAATAGTGACTAATAACTGTAATTTTTAGCTGTTTTCCCTGCTGGAAAGCCTTGTACAAGATTGGGGCAGGTGGGGATGTAGGCTGGCCAGAGAGCGCACGGAATTGCCACCTTATAAACAAGAGGCTGAGGATTTAAGCAGGCATTTTGTGCATTACTGAGAAGCAAATACAGCTTTCTATGGCTTAATGAAATAAATTACAAATTGCTCCAATTGTTCCACTCCTTAAAGAAAGGTGGTAGTTTTTCCACCATTCCCACAATTCATAATTCTCAAACATTTTTGGAAGAGTCGTGCCAGTTCTTTGCAAGGCTGTGAATGCAGTTCCTGAGCAGTGCATACACAGCGATTAGGGGATGTTCTCCGCTCTTCAAAATGTGTTAATGCCTGAGTTAAAAAACAAGCACGAAAAACAATGCCTATTTAAAACTTTAAAAAGCATTGGGCTATGTTTTCTGGACAGATGGTAGATTTTCAACAGCCTGCCTTATCTGGGGGACCTCCTGTCACTATAAACAACTCATAGAAACTAAGACCTTGATGCCATTTACAGGGCTGAATTTTACCCAGGAGAATGGTAGGATTAGAAGCTTTATTTTCCTGTTACACAGGAATTTTCCTGTTTGTGAAGATGTATTCCCTGCATACAATACTTATTGTATTGAAGAAGAGGAGAATTAATCATACTTCACAGTTAAACATATGGATAACCATGTGGGTAGCAACAATTATCCAAAGATACCTAACATGATGACACTAAGAGATGCCTAATTATAGCCTTGGACTTCCCTTCAGTGGGTGATGTACAACCGCATATATGGAATAATCCCTTCCTTAAAAGTTGGTGCCAAGACCTAGCACTGTAGATTTTTTGACACATAAAATGTCTTCCTTACCTCAAAGACAAAAAATGCTAAAGAATGAACTTGTTATGAAGCTTTTTATTTTTAACATTTTAGCTCCTATACTGTTTTAAAATCAATTTTGAGAACGATTAAAAGCCAGTCCATGGCTGGCTTCTGTATGAGTGTTAAAATCTTCAAGGCAATCATTTCCATTGGAGTTTGAATGATAAAGGACTCCCATAAATTTTAAAATAAACTCAGTTCTCTTTATATTCGTCCTCGAGTGCTCATTACTTTGATCCAAATTGTGGAGAGTATATCTCTACAGCCTTGACATACCTTCCCATGGCCAGCCTTTAACATACAGAGCCAGATTCTCAGCTGCAGTAAATCAAAGCAGTGAATCAAAGTCGATATATTTAGGCTGATTTACACCAGCCAAGGCTCTAGCCTGGTCCTTGGACTGCTGGTGACTCCTCAAGGGGGGAACTGACTCCAGGTGTCACCCCAGGAAACCCACAGCGGGTTTCCCCAGCATTGCCAATGCACAGTGCTTCCCCTTGGGATGAATTCATGAGGCCCAGGACTTCCACGAGTACTACAGTGGTCGTATTTGCTTCCCACTATCATGAGAAGGGGTTTTTTTGCCCCTTTTTGCTGCAGTTACAGACATAGAAAAAGAGAAGGAAATTCTTCCTGCTGCAGAGCTGTAGGGCTAAATATTCATGTTTTGTGGGTTTTTTTTCCTTTCTCCAGAGGCGATCATCCCTGGGGGAATGACTTGAAGGACAGTCTGGTGGCAACAGGTTTTGCTGCAGCATGTCTTTCTGCTTAGATTTGGAGGAAGGCAGATGAATAATCCATTAAGAAAAAAAGAGAACAAGAATAGCTAAGGGGCCACTCCCAGTGGCAGAGGCATATAGAAAAGCCAAACTGTGCAAATTATTCAGGTGCACTGAAAGTGAAAACTTTTTTCCTGGTCCGAAGTAGTTTTTGTAGGCAACTTGTTACCATGCAGACCCACAAATTGCTGCATTAATGAAAGAAAGTGTTTCACTCCCAAAAGGCGAAAAATAACCTGATATTTTGGAAAGTATCTTAACAACCGAAAAGTCAACGACTGTTTACATACAGTTATTACTTCCTACAATACAAATATTTTAAAGAGCATTTTTAACAATGCTGTGTTCATACCCTGTTATGTAGGTTTTTCAGCTTCCGTGCCTAAAGATCATAACAGCATTTGTCATCAGTAAATACATTCATTAATTTTTTATTTCACAAGAAAAGTCATTCATTAAGTAGTATTCAAACAAAGACTTATGTTTGTGACCTCTAGCTGTGGCATATGTTTCCAAGTGCTGGTACATTACTTTCTTAAACCTCCAAAGCATATAAATGTGATATCCATCTCTTCTCTGAAAATTACAAACCACCAGGTGAGAAAGGCTGAAAACACAAGTTAATAAGACCATTCTGGCAATTTTCAGAAAGTGGAGGGCTCCATAGCAGCTGCTGGACTTCGGCTCATTGAAGCTAAAGTGAATGCTGGGGATGCTCAGGCACAGATGTAGTTTTTCTCCCATGGAATCAAGGCTCAGGTGTTGTAACAGTTGCACAAGAATATCTTCAACAGAAATCACAGGAATGGTGCTTCCAAAAGGACAGGCATCTGTCACGTAGAGTGAAGAAGGGGTTGTGTACCACACAGCTATAAAACTGCTGCACGGTGAAGGAACCTCTCTTTTGTCTGGCTACTGGTACAAGCACAAAGACATCTCGAGTTTCTCAAGTCTACCGTGTAACGCGAGTGACTGAAGCACCTTAAAGAGATGTCATGTCAGGCTTTAACAGAAATGATCAGCGAAACAAGAAATCTTCTGGTGCTTCTCTGATTTTATTTTGAAATTTTATTCTCAGCAGCGGATTCCAGTTGCGGAGTCGAGAACGCTTTCTCCTAACTGCTTTTTCCAGCCACCAGCAATTTTCTCAACCTATCGAAGGCAGAACTGTGAGAAAAGAGAGAAACTTGCTTAGCTAGGAAAAAGAAAATGCAGTCTCCATTTTTTCTTTGCAAGCATATTTTGCAGAGTAATGCGCAGTGCTTCAATACCCACCCACTAGCGTGGTGGTGGGATCACTCCGGGTTCACGCACGGGCTGGCTCAGGTGCCTTCGCCCTCCCGAGCTGGGCAGGTAGGACGCCGGCTCCCTGGCGTGTCAGAGAGGCAGCATGCCGTAACAACACCGGCCTGACAGCAGAGATCATCCCTTCGTTTGTTTAATACCATTCCTGAAGCGCAGAGCCCCTCTGCAATGAATTATAGCGTCTGGGCAAAGAGTTTGCACCAGGCGGTCCATCGCTTGCAAATCTTATGCTGAGGACAGTCACGAGTGAAGATGCCAGGTTTTTAGTCGGTGTAATTTACTGTCGGTCCATTAGCCTCAAAAAGACTGCGCGGGTTCAGGCCCTCTGAACGAGTCTCCTGTAAATTCTGATGACTATGTCAGACAGCTCCACCTGAAACGACAGACCCTTCCCTGATCCGTTTTGCAGCTACGAGTTGCTTTCCTCAGTGCCCGTGACAATTTTTTATTGATGTCAATGTGAGCCAAGGACCTGAAGCAAGTTTCCCTTCTGCTACTGATTAAAAGACAAAGAATGAAGGGAGGAAGGAGAAAACCTAGGAGTTCAGTAAAATTTTTAAGTATTAATATTGCTACGATTTTATTAGCTGTATATTGAAAATAAACACAACATAATTGAAATATATCTCAGTGACACTCATTGTCCAACTCTGCCTGTTACATTTTCTTGGAATTATTCATTTCCTTTCATCACAAAGACATTTCAAGTAACTTGTAGAAAGTTAAATAAATACAAGAAATTTGAATTTGTATATTACTTAAATTTATGAGCTTTTATAAATCTATTTTGTGCAAAACTAATTATTATAATGGCCACTGAGTAAGAAGCAACACCATACAAGACTTAATTCAAATGACACTTTTGTTATATGCTCTTGTTTTAATTTTCTAGCTTCGCTGAATAACTAGAAATCTTTGCAGCTGTAGCAAAGTGCCTCATATATAATGTATAGAACACATCCTCTTGCCATTTTTCACAGGTGCCTGGCTATTATACGATTCAGAATTCATTCATAGTGCCTATTAGAGGTCTTTATATGTAACTGACTTCCTTTCTTGAATATTTATAGCTTTTATGAGACATTTATGGGTAGACCCAACAAGAGTTTCTAAGGAAATACTGGGAAATAGTTCTGTATAACATCATTAATATACTGTTCTTTGATGGTAATGGCCACAAATGTCATCTAATTGCTATATTCTTACTTCGTCTAAGCTTTGTATTGATGGGGAGACTGCTACAGAGAGCCTCTCCAGTCTAGAAAGTCTTCTGGGAAACAATTTGGCTCCCACAGAAAGGAACATATTTCAGTCTAGAAATTAACTGTTCAAGTCAGGCTATCTGTACCAGTGATCACCGTGGGTTGAGTCGAAGGTTGCAAATACTTGAATGAAAGACAAAACATAGATTGTATGTGTAGAAATATTTGTAAACCAGATAAGATTGACTGGGCTCATGTTGTGACAAAGACAGTCCTAAGAGAACAAGCAACACTGCGAAGACTAATGACTCCTGTGAAGATAGAAACGCTGTTTTGTAGAGTTCTACGTCAGTGAGATTGAATATTAGATAATATTTGCTGGCAAATTCAGAAAGGCAATGCTCCTTATCAGAGATACCTTGAGGATTTAAGATAACATCTCCTACTTCTAATAAAGTTATATTCATCGGTGTGGTCAACGAGGTTATAACAAAATGACACATTTTCCTATTCTACCCTTATTAGCCACTTAATGACAGAAAGGAGGATTGAAAATGTGTGTGTGTGTATCTATCTATCTATCTATCTATCTATCTATTATTTCAAGCTTTGTTCCCTGTGGGTTTATGAATTTACCTCTTGAGGTGGCTTTGGTTTAGACAACATTGTATTAAAGAAAGAAAAAAGTATAATGTAATTAATATTTGTATGAAAGCATAGAGTTGTATTTTTTGATCCAGAAGTACTGCAGTGAGAGTGTTTCATACAGGAGGAGCTGCTAGTCAGCATGGTGTGAAGCAGAAACTATGGCATCCACACTGTTTGAATCCCAGAGTTGGCCAAATAATAAATGGATTATGAAATAAATTTGGATATGTGCTAAGACCTTTAATAAATTAGCAAACAGTACTTAAAGAGTTTCTATGGGTGCAAAGTAAAACAGGTATGCCATAGCATATGTACATACATTCTTTTGCTTTTGCTTGCTGTCTTAAAATGACAAATATCTTTCTATGCTTTCTAGATAGGATATTACTGAATAAGGTGTGAAATTTTGGCTAGCTGCTGACATTGAGGGTAACTATATTTGCTTCTTTTAAGTTCATTATATAATTTGCAAGAAATGAGGAATTCAAAATAGTATTTGCTTATTTTTGGAGGTAAACATTAAAGGCTTTTCGCATATTCTTCCCTTTGTCCCTTAAACTGCTCAGTATACTTTCATACCACTCCCCATTGCTGGGATGCGACTTCTCTCTGGAGTAGCTCCTGGCATCTGGAACAGCTTTTCTGCAACTTCCATGCTTCACCAGTTCCATCTATTTTTATATCTCATCTCTTCTCCCTTGACTATCTCTTTTAATTTCTCTCCATCTGCTTTTTATATTAACTTTATAACTCCATATAACATTTGTGATGCAGTTTGCATGAAAAACACCAGCTACCCAAAATAATGTTGAAGCTTACCCTGTTGAATGGATTTGCTGCTGTGGAAGCCTGGTTCCTCCTCCAGTGCACGCAGGAGCAGCTCATTGACAGCAGTCAGAGAAAAGAATCTCAGCACTTTAATATTTCAGTATTAATCCTCAAGTTGAAGAGTTGATTGCACTAGCTATTGGGCAAACATATAAAACAAGAAAGTAGAGCTTGCAGCCAAAATGTGTAAAATATTTATGAGCACATTGATGGCAACGATAGAAGAAGAGGCATAGAGAAAACTTTTTTTTATTTATCCAGTACAAGACTGTATCTAGAACATGGCTAACTAATTGAAAGCCCAGGAAACTGCCTAAGTCCAGTGCTTCAGCATTCAGCTTTTTACCTTCTCTAATTTGGTTCAGCACGTGCTATAGATTTTAACAGTACATGAGCAAACCTCTCCCTGTGCACAGAAAGGCCACATCTTTCAATTTACTGAGGGATGTCTATGGGCAATGTTTACAAGAGGTTCCAGGTAGGTCATTCACCATTTGCAACACTGCGAGTGATTTAAGGCCATTAAAATAACTAAAGAGTGGACTCAGCCAGTGGTTGTAACTGCCTAATCAGTTATAATAATAACATAATATAGAATATAATAGATTTAGAATTAATCTAGATTAAATTCTAGATATAGAATTAATCTAGTCGGTATAGGCTGATTTTCGCATGCTTTGGAAGTCCTTTAGTGTTTCAGTTGCTGCAAGCTGCACATGTACCTGCACTTTTTGGTCTCTAGTCCAATAACAATTATTTACTACAGCTAACAAATCTTCAAGGCTGTGTAACCTGTGTTTCACCTATACTGACCTCTCACACAACTTATCAGAGCAGCGTAAAATGCCATAAGTATATTTCCTTGTGTATTGTGCAATGTCAATTTTTCTTTTTGATGTTGCTGAAGTTCATTTTATCTAGTGCCAGTATATTAAAAATCTATTAATGTTTCACACATAAAATGAACACAAATTGAGCTAGTGTAAGATTTATATTGAAATGTACAAAGGCCCAAAAGTAACTCTAACATTATTATGCCCCTGCCTGTGCCAAATTGAACTCCTAACACTATTGACGAAGGTTTCAAAATTCACATGTATTTTTTCCTGACGGTTCTCCCAGCCGTGAGCTCAGAGCTGTTCTCACTGCAAGTCGAGTCAAAGAATTACACTTGCCAGAGCTGCTTTCCAGTCCCTCCAAGTGACCTTCTCACCTGTGGAAAGAAAATTCCCAAAGAAAATCCAAGTGTATTCAGAATTACTTCACTAAAATGGATATAAGATGTCTCTTGAAAATCAAGCAACATCAGTCTTTCCATTATTATTCACTACCTGCCTTTGGAAATACTAACATGGTGTCTAAATACCAGTTCTTTGCTCAGTCAGTCAGGTCTCTTCCCATGATTTCTTTCTCTATGTGCTCGTGGCTTTAAAACTTATTTATGCCTCTTCTTTTCAAAATACCGTGGATTACAGTTATTTTCTTTGCTTGTCTTCTTTGGTGGTACTTCAAGACGTCCAGCTTAGGCTGTTATGACATAGTTTATGAACTTAAGCCAGCAGTACAAGCAAACTACTGAAGCTGAAATCACTTGGGCTAAAGAATTAAGGAGTTTTCAATGTTTGTGGTCTGAATACAGTAAAAAATTGTGCTCGGAGAGATTCAGAAAGACTGTACAATCCTTTCCCACTCCCAGGGAGGACTGGCTTCCCCTGAACCTGAACCAGCCCTGACAGATGATTCTTGACCTGTTCTTGTCCCCCATTATGGAGAGTCCACTGCTTCCCTTAGTATTTTTTTTGCAACGATCACCTTTCTGAACCATCATGAAGATTTTTTTCTTACAAGCTTAAGTATCTCTTACTGCAATCTGGATTCATTACTTCTTTGTCCAATTCACAGCAGGCATGGAAACCAGCCTAATCTCTTCCCTCAAGTGACCTTTTAGGCATTTGAATCTTGTACGTCCCTTCAGGCTATTTTGTCCTGACAAAATAGCTCATGTTCCTTCCATCTTTCCTCATAGGTCATGTTTTTCACAAGGAGAAGAGAAAGAAGGAATAGTATTTGGTGGGTGACATATAGGCATGCTGGTCATGGTGCTCTGGTGTTGCTCAACTTGGAGAGCAGATCTTGGCTGGATGGCAAGGGTGAGTGTTACCCTCACCACCGCTCTCCTTCCTGCAGGCAAGGACCCATGACTTGCTCAGTGAGGGCCCCAAGCTAGACCAGGGCTCTTTTCTTTTTAAAATCTACTAATGCAGGTTATTCTTAATATCCTGTGATGTTTGGATAGCGGAGAGCAAATAGAAAAACACATTCGTCCTATAAAAAAGCCCCCTTTGTTATGTGCTTCCTTCCCACCCTTTGTTGCTGTTCTTCATATTGATTAAATCTTCATTTAGCATCATCATTTTTCTTAGTTTTCATCTCACATGCTCACTACACCTGGTTTCATAATCTGTTGTCATGGAAATCAGACAGATGTCAAAAACATGGCTTTATCACTTAATTGTGTGATCCACACAAGAAAAAGAATAATATAGAGAACCTGCTGGGAAGTTTTGCAGGTTAAAGCAAAGCAAGAAGACAATGGTGAGTTAAAAAAACAAAAAATTACCTTTTATATGTAACAGTATTCTCATTATGGCCACCAGAAAAAATGAAAATTTGCAGGTATTGTTTTCTGTGCTCATTTTTGTTTATTATTTTACGTGTCGAAGCTTAAAGGCTCCTGACCTCTGTCCTGCATATGAATTAGTGGCACAAAATGAGCTGCGACTGTGCAGGGAGTATCCCCACGTAAGCTACTTATACAGTTAGGGCTTTCATAGAATCATAGAATCGTTTAGGTTGGAAAAGACCTTTAAGATCATCGAGTCCAACCGCCAACCCGACACCACCATGCCCACTAAACCGTGTCCTGAAGTGCCACATCTATGTGTTTTTTGAACACCTTTGCAGGTGTTCATCGAGCTCAAGCCTAGCAAGTGGCATAAGAGGTTTCTTGCACATGTTAAATCATTAACAGCAAAACAAGAACAAAACCAAAGGTCATTCTCCTCAACGTCCAGCAGGGTGGGCAGAGGAGCCTTATTTCTATCACGAAGGGAAATGGCATTTCAGTTCTTGCTTAGGACTGCACAGCCCCATTGAACGTGTTAAGGTTCAGCATCACTAAACCGAGGGTGACGTCCCACAGGGCGTACGCAGAAGTTGTGCTTGCTCCGAAACGCTGTGTCCCATCAGTATGTTTCTAAGCATAGCTGAGGGACAGGGTGAAAATCCAATCTCAAGGTAAAATGACATCAAATGAGGCCAGTGCAAGGGCTGGAAACAGAGGCAGCTATAAGAAGCTGTGCTTCTTGTTCAAGCTACAGTCCTCTTACCAGCAAGACATTTATCATATCAATGCCCATGCAAGCAAGTTAAAGAATTTTGTGCTTTTAATGCCAATACCTCACCACCCCTGTTAAGGATGTCGCCTTCCGTGTGTGTGTTCATAGAGCAGTTTTCCAATTAACTAGTAACGTTATTCCCTTATACTTTTTTAATCAAGTTTCTCCTAAGTACAGAATATGGTTTTTATGCTTGTTACAAAAGTAGTCCCATGATATCTGCTTATACACCTATTTTGAAATGTCAGCCAGACAAATGAATCTACCTAAAATAATGCTGGTTCTACAGAAATTTCCTATGTACAGGAAATCTGCCGTGCTTCCTTGTTATGCTGCTTTTCAGGGAGGATATGTACATTCTGAGGAGAACGGGTGTAATTTGATTCTGCTTTGTAAATTAAGCACATCAACTCTAGACTCGTCATCTCTGAATGTAGCTGGAAACATAGTTTTCTTTAGGGTATAAAAATACATCTGTATCTTTGTTAGTCTGGATCAAACAGTGAAATGAAAGACCGAAATCAGGATGAAAGGAAGGATGGAAGGAAAGAAGGAAGGAATGAGTGAACCCAGCTTGAATCTCAGATCTTAGGATGAATTTGCTGAGTCTGGCTGTTGAAGAAAAAACCTTGAATTATAAATTGAACGCATCTGTACAGGAATCACTGAGAGGCAGTGCGCATAAAACTCAGTGTCCACACTTTCACACGATTGCTCTCCAGATGAGAGCAGCATTCTCCATAGCACAGGATCTGCAAAACCTGCACTGAGAGCCTTCCTTCAGGCTACCCGCACCGGTGTGCTGAGACCTGCTGTATGCCACCGGTATCTGCCCCAGAAATAGCTTAGCTTCAAACTGGCATAAGCATGATGGCAACTATATAGCATCCACCAGTCTTTTAATATTTTATACAACAGAATGAATTGTAGCTTTTCAGTATTAATTCATATTGCAGCAACAACATTATAGTTGGAGAAGGGTAAAATTAACATGTTATTTTTGCTGAAATTACATTGAATCACAAACAGTGTTCCTGGAAGGCTGAAAAAACTGAATAATTTTGAATAAATTATTGATGATTTTAAAAGCCTTTCTTATTGATTACAGGTTATACTCTTAGATTAAAAGAGTGCAGCTAAGTCCTGTCGGAGTCTTTCAAAGTCAGAGTTCATCAGAATAAACAAGTACCACTGTGCTGTAATCCAGATCAGCCAAAGAGGAGTAAAACGCTAAGAAGTACAGTGCTTTATCACTTAAAACCCTTCTGTTTATTATAATTTTGCTTTCTAAAAATTACTCTAGAACTATACAGACCAAAATTAAATAGAAGTATCTAAGGTGCGGTAAGTCCTCTTCAGTGCAGCCTTGACTGGATGAGTGTTGGTGTTGGGTGACACCTTGGTCAGCCAAAGGAGCTGCTCCAGCTGCGAGGCACTGAGCGACATGAACAGCAGAATGGCAGACACCCTAATAATACTTAGCCCACGTATTTTTCTCCAGCCCCTTGTAGCCTGCTTACCAACCGGTTCTCTAACAGTGCTGCATTAGCTCTGCATTGTTATAAACATACTGGCAGTATTACCACAGGCTGTTCCCAATTTACTTCTGGATAATTGAAGTATCCTATTACTAACTATGTTTTGTTTCTCATTCTGTTCCTTCATACAGTGTGCTGTGGTCATGTGCATTTCACCCTAGAGGTCTTTAGCAAATTCCTGTAATTACTTCTCCACATCTCTTGTTCATTCATTCCAACTGAAATTATCTCTGAACATTAGTTCCATTTGCTAAATCTCTTCTTGCTTTATTAACTTTAATCAAACTAATATATACTGCTAAATGAAAGGTGGTCTAGGATGCCCATACCTGGCTCAGCCCTCTTCTCAGGGGTAAACACCCTCTTGAAACAGCAACACAACTTAATTTTGCAATTATCAGAATATAATTTGGCTGCTGTAGTTTCCGTTATTGTATAGTTGCCATTGATGCCATTTAAAAGCTGCATTGCTACTGCAAAATAGATCTGAAAGAAATTCGACATATAGTCACTTGAATTTCAAAGTAAGTTCACTCTGCAATGGAGATTACATCTCCATTAATGTTTGCTTTTCGTGAAGTTTTGAGTGAAAGAAAATTCAGTTGGGCAAAGTGCACTCCGTACTCATGGAGAGGTGTGATTAAAGAAAGGAAAGAGAAAGGGTTTGGCTTTCATTTGTATTTATTTTTAGAATCTGTGAGGTGCACAGATTCTACGGTATTGAGAAAACACAAAAGGCTGGTTGAACACTTTATAACTCACACTGCTGTTAAGGAAAAAATTCCCAGAGAAAAAAAACATGAGAAGTATGACAGCTTTAAAAATCCTCATTAAAATCAACCTAACTAGACCTCTAAAACCATTTTGACTTCAATTAGTCTGTTTTTCTATGGCAAATAATGGCCCAATCCTGTTCCCACAGTAGTCAGTAGAAATATTGCCCCTTGTCTGAATAGAAGTGAACAGGAGTTCAAGAGTCAAGCCAGAGATCTCTGAAGAACAGATAAAAGCTGAGCCTCAAGCTCAGGTTTTCGGAATGTGTTCAAACTAAGATGATAACTATAAAAGTTGATTTATTATATGGCAATATATGAAATACGGAGATAAATTTATCAGGGATGTTGTTGCTCTTCATTGTACAGCTGAATTATTACATAGAAAAGTGAAGGGAGGAGAATGTCCTCCTTTGTGCTATCATAAGTAGCATAAGCTTATAAGTGGTTAGGTGTGTTTTTGTCAGTTATAAAAGCATTGCTAAAGCACACTGATTGTACATGTATAAGGTATGGATTAGATTCTGCCCCAGCCAGTTAAAATGGAAATCTTGTACAGTGAGACATATGGGAAACAACAGAGGACGGGTCTCCTGGCAGCTAAAAATCTTGCTAGTCGTAGTCCTTTCACTTGAATTACGTGCTACGGAATTTCTTCAGGGCATATCATTGCAGAAGAAAGTGGAGGTGGCTTTCCTCCAACACGTACGCACCACGGTGTGCGCTTATGTTTCAGTCTGAAAGAAGGCAAAAGAGTAAGTTTGAGTAGGTACTCTAATACTGTGTGAAAGTATCAGCTTGGAATTGCTGAATAATAATGGCCGTAACAGATATATAAATGAACCCTGGACAGGACAACTCTTGTGGCCAAGTAGCCTTTGATCTTGAAGGGTTATGTCAGACTTTAGGATATTTCCCAGTATTGAACAAAAATGCTTACTTTGTTGCAATAAACTGAATTCCTTCTGAAACACATCTATTGTGTGTGTCAAATATTGGGACTAAATTAATTATTTGCTACCTGAAATTTGATTGGGACAAACACAATGAGACACGTGAAAAAGAAAAGGTTGTCACTCTCGTGATGAAAAGCACGGCATGACACACAATTCATAAATCTTCTGTGTCAACGAAAACCATCAGAAAGTCCAAAATAGATTCTTAGTGTGTGATTTCTGAATCATGCTCTGCCTAGGCAGCTACTGGTCAGCTTTTATGTTTTAAGGCTATCCTTGGACCATGGATGAAGCTAGTTCTACTTTTTAATTGGAGAACAAAAATTGTCAAGCTCGTGCAATAGCACCTAATAGCCAACTTTGAAAATGACTGAACTTACAGTTCCTATGGAGTGACCTATTTCAATAGCAGAATATACTTTATTAGTGAATTTTACTGAAGCATTATGGGTAATAGACTGAACTCAGAAAATTCCCTGACTTCTGGGATAACAGCAGGGGATATTTATTGATATGCTTTGAAGTTATTGCAGCTTTTTGGCTTAGCCTAAGTGGAATTTGTAATCCTACAAACAAATGGGGCAAGAGCTGTATAACTCCAGTGCAGGGCAGGATCCCAACTGCCAAATTTGGTTCTTTCTCTCTTCACAGGTACGCTGCATGCCATATATAGCTTTTGAATGGCACAAATAACTTCCTTCACAGTGGCAATGCTGTCACACAAGTGGATTCTGGTAACATGCAGTTGAAGACCCATCCCAGTAGTCTCCCCTCTACTCTCACTGAGTACTGGGACAGTTCCTATACGAGTTACCTTCCCTCCCCTCCTTTCTGGACAGGAAAGTTTTAGAAGAACTGGGAAGAAACCGAGATTCTTTTGCACAAGAATCTGGGCTTGCCAATTAAAAATTAATAAGGAAAGGCAACAGGGAAAAAAAAAAGCAAGAGCAAAATAAAGAAAAAAAAAATATTTCCAAAACTTCTGAGTCTTCAGCTCTTTTTCTTCAGACTCATCTATTAACCCTCCCATTGCGTCCCAAAGAGAGCTTTCCTGACCTGTAAAAGTTAGCTAGCTGGCCTCTTTTGTCCTGAATTTATCTTTATAGGAGTCCCCTTGTAGGTTTTAAAATTAATAGCAGCTCAATCCTTGTACCTTACCTGAGTGATTTTGGTGTATTTTCATGCTGTTCATCTTCAAATATCGAGACTGGTAGTTTCCATTCTCCCCCAAGAGAAGATTTAAATCTCTCAGTCACATACTGGGAACCAAGTTATCATTTTTAAGGCTTTGTTGTAAGACCTAGACCCTTGCTGCTCTAATTATATGTTAGGTAAAAACACAGAAGATGTATATCTTTTACATCAGTTGTCTTGTAAAATCAGATATCTAAAATAACCCTATGAAAGCTGATAAACCAAAGGAAAAAAAAAAGCCCCAATAACACATATGAATAGGACAGACCTACATTAATATGTGTCTTTTGGAAAGCACTAGCAAATGTTGAGAATAAGAAGACAATTTTTGATGTCTCTGAACTCGTTTCCTTTAAATCAATAGAGTCACACTTACTATAAAGTTTGTAATGAATGAATCATTCCTGAAGTTTTTAAATGTGACAAAAATATAAATCACCTTGAATCTACATTTCAGGCATTATATTATATAACATTTATTATCTGATCCTTTTACCATCTTTATGCCATCAAAACATAAGGCTGAAAATATCAAGATCTGCTGATTAACGTCTTAATGTGATTGAGGTGCTATTTTGATTACTTCAATTTTATAGCATTTAATTTTCAAATGTGCATGGGTGTGTCTTGTCAATAGCTGTATCATTTATATGATGAGTGAAGCCCCCTTTAGCAGCAATTTTTACTAATGGAAAAGAAATTACTCTGACCCAGTAAAAAACATGCATGTTGCTGCAACTAGTTTTTTAAACCATTTTGTTTTCAAGGTTATTTTAAAATAGGAAATCCTAATGGATATGGTAGCCAGTGTCTTCACAGATGTGATTCATCTTCCTAAGAAACAGTCGTCTTTACAACCAGAATATAATTGCCATGGGGAACAGCTAAGAAAAACTGAATTTGCTAAAAGTCAAAATATGAAGTGTTTCTAATGAAGATGATTATAAAGCTATACATAAATATTTTTTTCAAAAAAATCTCTCTGTTCTTATATTGGTAAAGAATGAGTGTTTTCCTGCACGCAATAGTGGAACAGGCATATGTTAAATCGTGGAATTTTAGTATTTAGGAGAGGGACAGGGCACACTAGACATGGCCATTCAAGTAGTACGGCAGGACAGAGGTGGTGGACTTTTGGCTAGGACACCAGGGATATTGTAAAGACCCTCTAAAATTATAGGCTTGAACTTGAGTAATTTAGGTATGCGGCGAATGTGTGCCTTTGATGGGCTGGGCCTCTGGAAAGAGGCTTAAAATCAGCAAGCTCGTTTCCGTGGACTGTGACTGAGAGTTGATCTTAGCCTTCAGAATATGGGAAATGAGCATGAACATCAGCTGAATGTCCCAGGGGATTTATGTCTTACTGATCGTGAAATCAAATCAATTGTGGCCAGGGACAGAGTTCAGATATCTTATCTGCAGGGTTTTGCTGAAAACTTTTCCAGATAGTTGGCAATGTTAAGACATTATCTATTTTCAGGGTTGTATTTGTATCAGGATCAGAAGAAAGAAAGCGATAAAGCGTGGATAAAGCATCCCTCTGTGGCCCAAACTTCTTGGAAATACAGCTGACTGCTGCAGCAGGAGCACTTCTCACACCGGTACTACAGAAATATCCCCAAAGAGATTAGGCCAGGCTGTGGAAGAGGGGACACTCTTTCCTAGCTCTATGTACCTCTTTGTCCTGAAAATAAACCCCACACATCCCAAACTGGCAGCTCACTGAATCTACAAACACCGCTCCCTTGTTCTTCCATTCACTTCTAGCCTGGCTTAAAAACAATAGTACAAAAAGAGTCATCCCGAGAAGTAGTGTGGAATAAATCAAAGTTGATGGAGCTACTGTTATTTGAAAACTGCAGGAGTTCCTGGGAGATGGGCTGCAAAGGCTTGAGTGCCATCCAGGGTTATGAAAGACCTTCTTGAGACCTGATTCAAGGTGGAAGCAAATGGGAAGGCAGCCATTTGACTTACCTGGATATTGATCGAGTTCCCATGAAAGGAAAGTCTCAGGGAGCATATTTTAATGCCTTGCAAAAGACTTGCATTCAAAGACATAAAGAGAGCAAGGTTTGAGTCATCTACATTACAAAAATATCCAAATGAAGATATGCAATGCAGTTTTCCTGACAGACTAAACACTAAAAAAAAAAAAAACGCTTCAGTATGTCGGCAAATGCTATGCTCCAAACCATGTTACTGTGCTTGGAATATGGTTTTCTTTATGAATCCCTACCTACACTCTTTAAATGGGCATAAACTTTCCGTTGACTTTCGTGCAGCCCTGTTCTTACCTGCAGCCCACGATAAGCAGCTGGCACTGGGCTTTACTCAACAGATGGCTGGCACAGGGGCTTACGCGCATTTGCTCATCTCTGGCACTAGTCAGGGATGAATGGTATAAAAAAATTCTTCGCAGTTGTTGGATGAAAAAAAATACAAAGTGGTCCATCTGAGTGGAATTGTTATTTTCAATGAGTGTGGTTTTGAACTTGGTACATTTTCAAAGGTCAGCTGAATCTCTTGGCGATCTGTGAAAAGAGATCAAGAAATTATCTGATATCATTGTTATTAGGATTAATAACAGTGATGCTGGTCATTTTGTTAACCAATGAGGATTCCTCTGGCTCTTGCTTCAGTCAGCAGTTAAGAGAGCTGAATACATGCTTCAGGGAGATTTTCCATGACACATGTTTTCTTAGGAACACTCTATCTCCATTAATACAGAGAGATCCGTTTTTAAGGCTCCTAACCAATTGTTAGGAGAAACAAGAAACGGGAGTGAAATAGTAGACTTGATTTCAGCAAGTGCCTGTCTAATTGGTGCCTTAGTAGACTCTGGTATTTGGATGCTAGGCTATTTAAAAAAGCAACATTTAGTGTGTGGTCTATGCACAATTTATATGTGCTCTAAATAATACAAGAAAACAAGGGATCTACAAGAAGGAGCTCATGGACGAGCAAACAAAACACAGGACTGTTTATTAAGCCTTAGGAAAATGAAACAGGAGGAAGAAACTGTGGAATTTAACTGGATGTGATCTTGTGCTCTATGAAATTCACAGTTTTTCAGCGCATGGCTCCTTGTGTACGTCCCTGCAGGATGGCTAAAAAAGTGGGAATGCTGTGGGAATCATGTGTCCCTAGTAGGGAAAGTAAATAATAATCTCTCCAAAGCAGAACTCAAACCAGAGTCAGGGCTGACTGCAAACTGTTTCCCTAATTAAAGGGTCAGGAGAAGTTCAAAAAGTTTTTAGCCATGATGTGCTGTCCTGCAGATGTGTATGTGAAGCACACAAAAACTCTCACCTGGCAGGCTGAAAAAAGAGTCTTCCTTATATCTTCTTATTTTCAGTGTGCACTTCCTCAAATGCTGTACATTTAATGATTTTTCTTTTGCCTACTCAGGATAAATATCTGTTGATATCTACTCCCAGAGTCCCAAGCTTTGATAAATCCTCCATCACTAGTTAGAACTAGTCCTTTCACACAGCAGTCTTCCTTGCTTATGCACTTCTATTTCTTCTAACAATCTGCTGTTTCATCTTTACCTAAAAATACTGAGCAAAAAATTTGGAGTTTTAGTGAAAAAATATAAACCTCAATTAATTTCCACATCTATTAGTAAGGAGTTTTTCCTTAAGGTATGGTCCACAAATATCTGTAAACCTCAATTTTTATCTTGGCTTAAAATAGATTTTGTAAGTAAAACTCTACAAATGAGCACACAAAATGTGTTCCCATCTTTATGAATTGCTTTCTTTTTACAGTTAAGCATTTTAAAACCTTGGGCTCAACTCTGCATTTCCATACAACCTATAACAACGGCAGGGAGGAGGCAAAGTTATCCTTTTACCTGCAAGAAGCATCCGATGAGCAGCAGTCAAACTAAGCCCACGTTGCCTATGGCGTAGACCTGGAGTAGGTACCTCATTATGAGAAAGGTTTGGGAAGTACCTTAAAGCTGGGCTTTTTAGGTTCTGCCTGAGTTATGCAGACCACTGGAAGCTGTCGCTGAAGCTGACGTCTTCCATCTGTACCTTCTTGCTGGCCCTCGTGGTGGCCTTCTCCATCCCCGTCCCCGAGGGGCCACTTGCTCCCTGTGAGACGACATGTCTTTCCAAGAGACAAAGACAGGAGCGCTTGGTCTTTCTCTACTGGGGGATCCCTTGGGGCTTTAGCTTGTCACTGGCTTCATCGGCATTGCTCTGAAACCGCCCAGCGATATCCGAGGATGTTTAGGGACAGCGTTGTCAATGGAGGAGATCCAGCACTGCAGCTTTTCCCTGTGCTTGCGCCATTTCTTCTGGCGGCACAAGGATGCAAAACCTTGGGAATACAGAAAAGCCTCCACCGCCCTTAGAAACCTTGATGGTAAAACACCCTCGTCCAAGCCAGGCTGGTTTTCTTTCTGGTGAGGGGTTCGTCAGCACAGCTCACGTCTTCGACCTCAGCATGGAGCTTCTGCGGCATGCCTAGGCTGGGTTCAGGCTCCAGTGCTGCTCGGAAGAGCTGGGCTTTACCCCCGTCTGCCTTTGGCCCGGCCGCGGGCACCAGCTACGCCAGCAGCAGGTCTCAGCTGGGTGACATGGCCAAGCAAGTTATGACCTGTATAGTTGCTAAAAGCAGAAATTTCAGCTTTCTGTAATGGGACTATATGAACTGGAAACCCTGAAAAATGACAGAATGTGTAATCCCCATATCTAGCTTTTTTCCAGACACAACACCTCAAGAAATCATACACAAGTAATTGAATTAAATAGGAATAATAAATGTAGCAATATAATTGGGACACAAAGAGCTACAGATCAGTAGAGCAACACAAATGCAATGGATAGAGGTCAGGGCAGCATCTGCTTTCCTCATCTTGCATATAGGGAGAGGCAGGTATAGCAGTTTGTTACCCTGGAGCCGTTCAAGCATCTAGTATGCGGATTTCCAATAAATGGAGACCTTCTGCTTGAGCTTATGTTGCTTTCTTCCTGCCGCTGTTCTGGGATTTATCTGGAGTTCACAGCCTGGGTAAAGTGTCCACTAATCTTATGGCAGCACACTGAGAATATTTTCAGCAGTGCAGCTGGCGCAGGGGAAGCCGTTCATAGCCAGGCACAGGCCGTGCGGAGGAGCCAGCCGTGCGGATTTCGGAGGGTTTTTCTGTACGCGCAGGTGAAAGCAGAAGGTTTATTTCCACCTGAAAATTTGGGGGCAACAAATTTGGGGTTCACTTCGAATGTGGCTCCTAATAGAAATCGAGCATAAACACAAACTCAAGTTTCCCTCTTGCTCGTGCTGCTAATACTCCTATACTGTTAGGAAAAGGATTTTTTGTGTGAATCAAATTCTTACATCCTTGATAGCTATGAGAAACCACACGCGTTGAAAAAAAACCCTCTGCATATGGAATAAAAATACAAGAGAAAGGCACCAAATGGACTGAGAAAATACTTTCTCAGAAAAACCCAGGGAAGGCCGGTTTAAATAAGAGTTGTGCCGAGTGTTACGGTGCTTCATTTAGCGCTACTAAGGATATACAGTTTGTTTTGTAGGTTGCACTTCAGTAAAACAGAGGAAAGCAGACCCTTGGTTAGGCACCCTGTGTGCTGTGCTGCCGATCAATTTACCTCCACGCTTTCCTTTGCTTCCAGTCAGTATCAATCTATTGTCTTGGGTACTTATGGCTAGATACAAGCTTTTTAGGTCAAAGATGTGGTTTGCTGTAGCTGTTTTGTGCTTGCACAGCTGCTGGCGTGGCTGGCCCTTCATCTGCCACTGCCCCTGGCAAGTGATACTGAAATAAAAGCAGTAAGTAGTAAAGGAACCTCCAGAAGCGAGCCCCGGGGGAAGGCATTGATTCCTAAGAGTGAAGCAAAATAGGTAGTTTTGCCCCAGACCTGGATGCTCCTCAGGAGCGCAGGAAGGGGGAGAAAACCTCCGACAAGCAGTTTGCAGCGTGGGACCTGCCCAGGCGCTCCTAAAGTACCCCCAGACGGTACCTCGGAGGAGCCGTCAGTGCGTTTAAAACATCAGCACGAATCACCGACCTCAACAAATTGTGAACGAAAGCTCAAAATCCTGGCCGCTGGAGGCTTACGTAAATCTGCAGGGAGGATGCTCTTGCCTGCAGGGGCTCGGGACTCCCCCCTCCCGAGAGCCACGAAACCCCAAAGGACCGAATCCCGCAGCCCTGGCCCACACGTGCAGGGAGAAACGCAGGGCAGGCTTCAGGGGAACGGGCAGAAGGGAGTTTGTTTTGTCAGCAAAACAAATGCGGCTTCTGACTATAAACGTAAAGACGACGTGTGTGCGGTCACCCAGGGTTCCTGTCTCGGCTAAATATGTTGCCAAGAACAGCAGAAATCAGATGTGCTGAAATAATTCCCCCTTCTGCGTGTCAACATCCTATAGTCCAGCATTCATTGTAGGCCAGTCTATATTTAGCAACAGTAAATTAGACATAATATAATTAATACAGAATATTCTTCATTTTCCTATTGTAAACAGTAATAACAGTAAATTATCGTAAATAATTACAAACTGCTTACAGAATTTCCATAGACAAGACAATGCACTTTTATTTGATAAGATTTTATAACCATGCAGACTTTATAGCTGTAAAGGTAAATTACTGTTCCCGTGGTTTCAACATAATGGGCTGTGCAGATAAAGTATTTTTTGTGGAAATATGAACGCTTCCAGATGTTTCACATATTTTCCTCATTGATTTAAACTTTATCTTCACGTGATTGTGCATAGGGAGTTCATGCAAGGTATGCATAAAAGACACAAATGCACAGAGGTAGGGATTTGGAACTAGAAAATGTAGAATTTTATACCAGTTTTAAATGCAAATGATGATTTGATTGACTATATCCAGCCAGAAATGCTGTTAGGTGTGAAACTTTGTGTTATTTCTGATATCATGCCAAGAGAATTCAAATCTATAAAGCTAATAAGCTAATTGGGATTGTGCCAGTTTCGATATGTGCACTCTAAATTAAGCCTGAGGGTACTTGATGTCCAATTTTAAGATTTGCCTTGAATCGAAAATTTACTAAATAATTATTAAGATATTTTTTGGGAAACAATCCAAAATTTAATGCAAACCCATGTATCAAATAATAGAGACACAGAGACTCCCTCAAAGCACAAATATATGTGTACAGTATGTGTGTGTGTGTGTGTGTGTTAATACACAAATAACCTTCTATGACACAGAGTTTCTTTAGTCCACAGATATCTGAGTTTAGGAGTAGAAGCAAGCAATTAATAGGATTGTATTTTCTCCTTTTTTTGTTGCTAGAAATGCCAGAGCATAATGTTTTGGAGGAAAGTATTTTAGGGAAATAACACACAAGCTGATGGCTGAATCCAGCCCGCAGGAGCACGGCGTGGAAATGCTTTTCAGACCAGACAACTGCACCTTGGCAGCTGCAAGGGGCCAACCGCTACAAAAGCAAGCTATTTCCTGATATAATTTCAGTCTGCTTACGACAAGGATATTCACAGTTTAAAAGACTGATACTGTATGCAGTGCTTTATTGTGGGCACTTTATTGTTCAAC
Source organism: Leptodon cayanensis (assembly GCA_027564655.1). Lineage (NCBI taxonomy): Eukaryota > Metazoa > Chordata > Aves > Accipitriformes > Accipitridae > Leptodon > Leptodon cayanensis. Next base: position 21,861,662 of record JANXJC010000037.1, on the reverse strand, counting down.
CAAACCTATCATGAAGGATATTTTTTTTCTTCATTTATTTGGATCAAGGAAAAACATATTATTCTTTTGAGTTGTCCTTGCTCATGCACGTGGGTTAGTAGCTTGGTACAAGAACCCATTCAGTTACAGGCTTACCTTCAAGCACACACTTAAATCCCACTGAAATCGGAGAGCTTTAGAAGTGCGATTAAAGCTAAGTATATGTGCAACGGTTTGCCGCAAAAGGGCCGTGTGCTTGGGAAGGTATTTAATGTTACATATAACTTGAATCAGACAAACAAACTTTAGGCTGGTATTTGAAGACAATTTTGTTAAATGCACATTTCCCATCCATGTTAAATGAATTATCTGCAAAACTCTCATAAAAATCTGTAGCAAGAATAACACATATAGTTTTCAATGAAAATTGTTTGCCAATCACTTATGATTTTAGACAGTAAAACAATTTGATCTTAATTTTCATAAGAAGTCGAAGGAATGCCATTCTGTTAAGTTGGTGATTTACCAGCTGAAAGAAAACATTGCAATGTGATTTGAAAGTTTATTATAAACTTTGCAAATAATTTGAAATGAGATGTAAATTAGCCTGTGATAGAAAAGCAGCCTTTACTGATTTTACTCGAAATATTCTGATCTTAACTAAAGTTAAGGGGCTGTTGTGGAGCATTACTGAAACCCAGCTCCTGTTGCGGCCCAACGTTGCCTCCCTGAAGGCGTCTGGTTGGGCTCTGGTCCCACCTCCACCAGCATCCTTGCAACGAGACTGCTAATTTCAGCAGTTTTCAGACATAACAACAGAACCTGGCCAACTAATTTAAGAGAACCTGGAAAAAGGGTTTTTACTTCCCAACCAGTTTTTAGAAAGGTTTGAGAGGATTCTTGCAATTATTTTCATGAGAATGCTTTAACAACTCCATGTGAATGTTTCTGATGCGCAGAGGACAACAGTGGGATAACTCTGCCTTAGAAATGTATGAGCTACTGCTGAAACGACGTGATTTGAGGGGTTCATTGAGAACAAATAGCAGTGCAAGAGGAACACGTAGATGTGCAGAGGCTTGACTTGCTGATCTTCTAGTCATCTCTTAGCCACAAGCCAAGAGGATATTGGCAAACATTGTTAAGTACAAAATAAAGTAATAATCTTTATAAGAATGTCCATACACTTCTAAACCTGTAGGGTCTTAAAAACCACAAAGTGATTGTGAATATAGGGCTCCTAGGTTAATAGCTGGAAATCAAATGCATTAGGAAGTCCAGCCGGAAGATGCTGATAAGAAATATTCTTTGTTCCTTTGGAAATAGCAATACTTAAGATAAAAGTAGAGTACGTTTTAGAGTGGAGATGAATCTAACTTCCAAATAAAACATGAAGTGAATATTGAAAAGAACAGCAGAGAAAGCACTTTTGATTTTCTTCCTGAGTTCAATATCTGAACTTTAAAAATAATTTATTTTTTGCTTGTGTTGACAGCTCTGTAGTAAAATAAAAACTCAGGTTTTCCAGGCTTTTTATAGCTTGCATCGTTCTTTTGTATCTTATTTGCTGTTGTGTTTTGGTTGGGTTTTTTTTCCTTAAAGCAACGCTCTCTGTTTCTACATTATCGACATAAGCCAAAAAAATCTGACATAAAAACTGCACAACAGTTCCAGGAAAAAGAAAGGTGTAAGCTGATGCCTAATTGTTGAAAACTTAAACGTCTATTACACATTACCGCAAATGGGCTGATTTCAGTAGTGGTATTTGGGATTCACGTTCACCCAGCAGCACTTCTGGATATTGGGTATTGGCGCCTGCTGATGCTCAGCGAGTGTTAGTAACGAGATGGAGTTTTGTAAGGGAAGGAATTACACGCTGTAGCCATCCACGATAGCAGGCGATGACGTTCAGAGGTTTGGGGTGGCCGCTGCTGTCCTAATCTCCTACGTAGGCACTGCTGGGGAACTGGGACAAACCCGGGGCCCCTCGTTACTCCGATCTATAGAGAACTTTAATTTCAGATCGTACAGCAGACGCTGCGCCATATTATTCAGCAAGCAGCTGAGTGGTCCCTCCAGCGTACGGGAGCCCACCGCTGTGAGAGGCGGGTGTTGGGATGGTCTCACGGGACACGGAGGTGAGCTGTCACGGAGCGCCCAACGGCGTTGGCGTAGGAGGAATGGGGCAGGAGAGCAGTGATGGCCCAAGTGCTCCATGGAGGGACGCCGGCCGGGGACAAACCAAGACCTGGACCCTGCTCTTTCCCATGTGGGTTTAACACCACCGTGCTGTGGTCTGTGCTCCTCTTGCATCAGCCCGATGGCCCCGTTCCAGCTGTAGCAGCTCTCTCTTTAAGCAAATAAAGCCCATAGCAACAACGACAAGGGAATCTCTTCTTTGTGCTTCCTGAGCAAAATATGATTTGTGGGAAGTGCAGCAAGATATACATCTAGCACGCCCAAAACATTGCGGAGGAATTTGAAGTAAATTCCAGAGTTCTTGGTCTTTGTCAGAATACCAGGTACTCGTGGTCCTGGTCACTGGATTATTTCTTCTGTTCGTTGGCCTAATTCCCAATGATTTCTTTTCCTAGCTCTATTCAATCAATCACGTAACCGCTTCCTTTACATGCGCAGCCACTTTGTTTCACTTCACAAGGAGAATTGTAGGCATTGCATTATGCTCAGAATATTAAATGTGGGAGCTAACTGATCTGTCTTCTATGTGTTCATCACATCGGGATATTAGTAACATTCCTGAGGTATTTAAAAGAGGCATTGGAACCTCATTTACTCACAAACCACGTCAGGTTTTCAGTGCTCACTCTGCTGAATGCTGCACATCCCATTTTTCAGTGAAGGATGAGTAAATGGGTCTTTTCAACAGAAAAGTAAGTGAAGAACATGACATATCTCTAATCTGGGTAAAATACATCTTCATGGGCTTCTGATAGAACTCTTATGAAAATGTCCTTCAGAAGTTAGGCTGTAGCTAGCACAAATGTAGGGCCAAATAAGCAACTCCACCTTCATGTTAAAAGTCCCACATATTCAGGATTTTGGAGAAATGAGAACAGCAAAAGATGGAAAGAAAAGCACTATGTAGAAATCAGAGTCTCCTTTGTCATTTCCAACCCTCTCCCTCTCAGGTTTTAAAAAGAATTCCCTAAAATTCAGCAGGGAATCTCAGCCATATAAGTCTATAATAGTGAGTGTTTCAGCTCCCCAGGACACTCCATAAGCCTTTCTCATAATGGAAAGTCTTTTTTATGGCTTGAACTTATTATTTTATAAGTTACATTTTGCTGATATTAATATTGATAATATCAACAGTACCTCTCAGTTGTCCCATGAACACATTGTGTGTTAAGACCTATGGACCCCAAAGCTTCCTTTGGCCACTCTGCTCCTGTAGGGTGAATATCAGCCCCAGCCAGGCTTCAGCAAAGCCTTCAGGTTGAAGATAAGGAAAACTGATATATTGACACTGTTGAAACAAGAGTCTTTAGCTTGAGATCACCTTGTCTTGTGGGTGGTCTTTTGGAAGGATCCTTATTTCTGTCTGAACCAAGTTCTCCAGCCATAAATATCAGGGATTTTGTAGAGTTCATATTCTGATGCCAATAGAAGGACATTTCTGGAACACGATGGTGGGATGAAACAGAATTTCATCTTCTATCCTTTGGCTCTGCAGTGAATATTTCTCTTACAATCAGAAAGTGTTAATGTTCCCGTTCACAACCAGACCTAGGTGTTACAGGGTAGAGGATAACTTCACCCAAAAGAAAATTTCCATTTTAGTATCAGTTTTTGGTATCGTGGATAACCTTATGTGATAGACATGAAATGTGAGTCATCCGAGTCCTATGAAAGCCAAGAAAATATTTAAAAACAGCATCTTGCATGTTTTGCTCTTTAAATCATCTGGCCTTTAATGGGAAAAGCTGTCAATATCTTCAATTAAAATAGAATTTTATAGTATTAGTGAAATACTTCAGAAAATGTGACTCTGATTTCTTGTCAGTGATACGTTGCGTTTCTTACCATGGTGGCACTGTGATGTTATCTGCTGCAGAAATAGGACTGAAATGAACAGTGACTGTTTCCTCATAGTGTAGATACCTTCTCTCTCTTTTTTTTTTTTTTGTTTAGCTGATAAATAATTGTTATCTCCCAAAGGTGAACAAAATTATTTCTGATGAGTGGTGTAAATCTAATGGTAGGACGGAGAGAAATTGAGTGTTGCTCATTCAAGTCAGGGTTTTTTTTTATAGCATGCTCTTTCTTAACATCATGGAAGGAGGAAAACATACCTCTTTCAAGCTTGGCTGGATTTGAAATTATCTATTGTCATGCTTCCTCTAGCTCAGCATCCTCATGGGCTGTTCTTAGTAACATCTTCATTTTAGGATTATATAGTCTATTTAATGCATATGCAGCAGACTTCTAATTGCCTTTGTTGCAGCAGTCCTCGGTCATCAAATTTCTCTCTGAAAGGCTGGCACACACTCATGGAAAAATGCTTTTTCCACAGTAGGTTCACAAGTGGGGCAAACGTGAGGACCTGGCAGAGAGTGCAGGAGGAGGGGGAGAAAGCTGGAACATCTCTGGTGAAGCTGGTGGATGGGAGAGCACAGCCTAATCCCTACGCTGTGCATAAAAGTTATCAGAAGCAAGAAAACAGGACACGTCTGCCAAAGCTGAAGTAGTGGTGCATTCCCAGGCAGAAGTAGGTCAGATATGAGGGGGTGGTTAGTTCAAGGACTTATGACTTACAAATGCTTTTGGAGTAAAGTTACCAAGTTGAGGAAGTTTCTTGGCTAAGATGATGTTCCTTTTTTGCCCTGATGCATCATTTCTGGTGGAATCAAAGTGGAAGTGTAGGAGCCCTTTGAAAGCTCACATGTACGTAACAGAGGCAATTCCATCATTTCGTTTACAATTGTTGACCATCAAATTAAAGTGGAATTAGATAGGCTCCAACTGGTATGAGATGGTTCTCCATTCAATCTCTTATCCTGTTTCCTTCATTCAAAGCTTGGCTGAACCGGACATGTGTATATATCTATCCATCTATATCTCTCTCTGTATATCTCAATCACATGGCTTTTAGAGCTTACTTTATCTATTTTTCATATTCATTTCTCAGTAATAGTTTTTAGTCCATTAGAGTATCTATTTCTTCTTAGCTAGCAAAAGCAAACCTTACTCCCATTTACATCATGCACTCACTAACAGCATCATTCAGCTCACATCATTACTTCAGCTTGGCCTAGCAAATGCTGGAGAAGGGTGTTATAACAGTTCTTACAGTTTTATTTAACTCTAATATAAACAGTTGTGAAAAACAAGACTAACGTTCAAACACAGGAAAAACATCTCAACCTTGTTTTCTTTCTTTAATTGGCAAAAAAGAGTCACTACTGTCTTTCTCTATGAAGACAGTAAGATTATGTCTTATTAAAAGATATGTGGCCATCATCCTCCCCATAACCTAACTTACTTCTGTCTGGTGACTAAGAGCCATTTATTCCTTATGTGAATTTTTTGCAAAGGAAAAAGTCTTATCAAGATCAAGAAGATGTCCTGTCAGATTGGGCTATTGAGCCAAAGCATGAAACCTGAACATTGGAAATGTCCGGACAGGACACTGTGTGTAACACTCACTTCTAGCTATATGACGGCTGCCCACTGGCCAGAAAGCAATCGGTAATTGGTAAGAGAACAACAACCATAGGGACGGTCACCCGCCGCCTCTCCAGGGCCTCCGGCTTTTGTATCACAAGCTTTTATGTGAATTGTGGGACCTAGAGAACAGTTACTTATTACCTGTGCTCCTCCCTGAAGAAGAATAATATCAACCATCCACTTCGAGTGGCAGAAGGTCACAGCCGTAATGCTGAGCAGCCGCCTTTCAACGATAGCCTGAAATGTGTCTCTCCCGTTACCCTTTCTCCCCAGAGGTGCAGTTTCTAGCTTTGCCAAACCATATAAATCAATGACTACCGCATTACCGTATCAGCATTTTTCAGCTTTCTTACATAGGAAGAGGCACCATCTCTAAAAATAACCTCCAGTGAGAAAGAATTCGTTTTTCTCATCAATACCAACTCCACCAAAGCCTAACTTTTTGCCACCATCTTTTAAGACAGGGATTTAAAAACATTTTGCCACTGAATTTTAGAAAACCCTCCAGAATCAGATTTATGATCAGTTGAGGTTGCTGCAGTGAGGGATATACATGCAATTGTTATCATATATGTTTTGCTAATATTGTGCATATTTTTAGCTTGTGACCTATATTTAACAAATATATGCAATGTGACACATGCCATCAGAAATTAGACATGTCGTTATGAAAATATAAAGAATGTGACACGCACCATTAACACGTGTCAAAAATCATTAGAATCCTTCTCCATTAAAGCTACCCAAGCACTTCTAATATGAGGAAGCCCAGTCTTCTTATAAACACATAGTCTAGCTGGTACACCTTTTATTTTGTCTTATAAAGGCTCCTGGCTCAATTCCATGTCATTATTCTATATTCCTTGTTTGCTGACCTTACATCCAGTCTTTCCTGTAATATACGGTCAGAAAAGTGGCAGCACGGAAGCATGTTTCTGGTAGCGTTTGGCACATGCTGATGGGATTTATGTAGATGAAAATGCAAACCAAGTTGATAATCTAATGCAAAGTATCTTTCAGCCCTAAATCAGAAGCAGAAAATGCAGCAGTCCTGTTTTCCCTCTCACTAAGTCTTTCAAGAAGTCTTGAACTTTGCTCTTCTTCCCCATAAAAGCAGCTGATCCATTTCTCACTTTCTCCATCCTCAGTACAAAGTAATTAATTAAAATTAAATTCCTAGAAGTGTTAAAGGGGTTGCATCAACAACATGTGTTAATATCTCCAGTGTTATCAGAGTCATCTCTGCTTTAAAGAGGCTCTTTGTTACTAGGAAAAAGTGGATGAAAACCACTTTCAAGCTACAATAGCTTGTTTGGAAGGGCTGTGTTAACAACTGGGTATTAAAGAAACCCTCCTTTATGATCACTCAAACAAGTTTATGAAGGAATAATAGTATAGGTATATATAGTTATTAAGGGAATAATAACATTTTGAGGGTCAGGTCAGGCACGTGCAGAGGGGACCTCTGAGCTTCTGCGCAGCCAGACAGGGGAGATGGGTTGAGACACACGTGCAGCGGAGAGGCAGAGCTACTGCTGAATTTGGCACTTGTGCCTGCTGAGGATGCATTTTGATACCCAGGATATTCCTTGTTCTGCCCTGTCCTCTCCCACTTTTCACCTTTGAAAATCCTTCTTTGGACCTGGGAGATGAAGAACGTTATTTTTGCTCTTTCCAAATTTTGGGGAGGGAAACACGAGGTTGCAAAGCTCCTTCAGGTCATTGCCTTTAGGGATGCTGCCAAAATCAGTCCCAGCCTCGGTCGGGACTGTGGGAGGAGGGGGGTTCCCGGGTCTCCCCTGGGATGGTTTGGCACAAGGGAGCAGAGGAAGAGGATAAAGCCGGGCTGCGGCTGTGGTCCTTTTTGCAGAAGGTGGCAGAGCGAATGAGCATCTGTCCTGTCGAACTCCTAGTGAGCGGGTAGATAAATTTTAAAAGCTTTGTCAACGTCAATTTGCTTCCAGCCTTCCCTGACGTACAGTCCGAGATGTCTTAGGAGCCGTCCTCAAGAACTTCCGATGCCGAGATCTCATGCTCTATTTGTCCCTGGTGACTGCCGGCCTTTGATTCATTAGCGCAGACAAACTGATTTCTTTCTGCCCCTTTCCTCCGCACCCTGAGCTGAGGATTTGGCTTTTCTGTGTGCACGAAAACATGTCCTAGGAAGTCGTAAAATGAAAAATGTTTACATTGCAGCTTGCTTGCTGGAAAAGTCTTATTCTCTCCTGACACATTGATCTTTTTCACATTGCTTTTGTTCTCTCGTTAGCATACACAGCTGCCTGCATTATGCCATGCCGAATGTAACACATGCAGGATGTGCTTGTCAGTGTGTCAGGCTCGAAAACCTATGATTAAAAATTATGTTGCTCATTAGTCATTGCAAATCAAACTGAGAACAATGCTCTCTGGCCAATTTGTAAACAAACATCCTGTTCAACCTGTTCCACAATTTCTCTTTAAGGAAGAGAATAGGAGACCAGCTCATAAATAAATAACTCCCTAATTCTGCTGGAGACACATACTCAGGGCAGCTTACTGGATGAATAAATATTCCATAATTTCATTTTCTACAAAATTGCGTCCTATGAATTTTGGCTTCAGATATCCCTAATGCCAATAATGATTCATAAATATTTTATGAAAGCAAGCACAGTGTATATGTGTGTGTGTGTGATGTATGCCTGTTCTCATGTGGACAAAGTATTATCATTAAAAGTAACAAATTAGTATCCTGAGAATACTGTCAAGAACATCACACTGGTGAAAAAAAAAACCTCAATTGGAAGACAGATGCATGTTCCTCTTCTGTTTCTGAACGCCCAAAGCCTATGTGAAAAAGTGTAAATATTACAAAAAAGGAATTTCTAGTACAATTTCTGCATATTTTCTCCTCCACAAACACTACTTCATTTCTCTTGGGCACCTGGAGGTCTAGGAAGAGCTTTGAAATACGTCACACAATTCCCTCACGTATGTAAATTAACATTCATGGCCACAGACAAGGCTGAATTCAGACACCAGTCTGTGCCGGAGAAAAGCCCATTTTCTTAGACTTCCAGCAGAGTTGAAGAGAGCCGATGACGGCACAGTACCATGGACCTTCCTGCCCTGTGCTTGCAGGAAAGTAGCTGTTTATGGGTCGAAAGAGAACACAGAGTATATATGATATTGTATATACGAAGGTATTAAACTAATTGAGCGAACGCCATCGAGGCAAGGCTGCAGTCCCCATCCTGCCTATTACCAGCACCTGTCGTAGGTGAATCGCTTCGAGCGCTTCTGAATCTCGCCACAGGATCACTTAACTTGCAATGCAGCCGTTTCCTTCCAGTCAGAAAAATGACTCCAGATTTGGTTCAGAGCACAGGAATTAGTAAGCGGCCAATCTCCCCGACGTCCCATCCTCTCTGCGAAGGAGGCCAGCACAAACTCCGGAAAAATGTGCTGCCAGGGTCTCCAGCAGACAGTTACAAGATAACATGCTCACATAGAAATATCCCTCCTTACTGTTGTTAATTAGAGGTTGTTTAGTACTCGGAGGCATGAAGGTTTATACTCTTAAAATGGTCCTGTTTGTTTTAGTTGTTACTGGACCTGTTGAGAACACTGTTACAGTCTTGGCTTCATGTTCTTGATTGATTTAGTGACATTTACGTATCTACAAGGGGATTGCAACATGTGAGTGAGTGCAAGCTGACATGTAGCTCTAGCCTGAGGACTTAGAAAATATTTATTTTGGTTTTCGTTTGCCAATATGTTTAGAAGAAGTAAGTGCTATGGGATCTATATCTTGATTATATTTTAGATCATCAGGTTAGCATCTATTTTGGTTTGCCTGTTAATTTTCCGAAACTGTGTTCTTTACCCAGTAGACCACAATAAATCACCCGCATCTGCTATACTCCATTATCTTGCTCTCTTTTAGCTCCCAGATCACTGAGCCAACAGAAAAGGAAAGACCCTTCAGAGACGGGCCAGTCTGCGATGGCAGAGCCCTGGCTGTGCCCATGCACTGGGGGCACTGGGAGCTCTGGGCTGTTCCCTACTCCCCAGTGCACTCTCCTGCATTTTCTCCGACAAAGGACGTGTGCTTCTGCAAAAGTTCATTGCCAACAGTACATGACGCTGCATATTATATTCCCCAAGACTGGGTAAGTCCCACTGCCTGCATGCCCTGATTCCTTAAAATTGAGCAGAAAAGAAAACACTTCTGTCAAATCTTGTTATGCGGTGCACTGTGGTGTACTACGGAAAAACATCTCTTTCTGGTTTCAACTCAAATGTGTATGAATTCAGCATACTAGCAGAAAATTATTTACTTTTATAGTATTAGATCACTTAATACTCCCTTTGTATTCCTATCTGGAGGTCCCAGCTGAGCAGAGCAGCTCTGCTCTGAGCAACGTGAGGGAACTGACATATGACAACCTGTACAGGCATCAGGTCTGATAAGCAGAGACTTTCCAGTTTGAAAGGACAAAGGTCATATTCTTCCAGATAAGCCAATTGACAGTGCCACTTGCATTTTATGCTCAGGAGGTTTCCACCTTCAAATAAAAGCTCAGGTACCAGACGAGACTGCATCAAAGAGGGTTCATCAGAATTTCTGTGCAGTCTCTTTTTAAAATACTGAAAAAAAACCAATCTCAGTCAAGCTAGTTTTCCTATTCAGGACTTCTCCTGCTGTTTCTAAACTTACTTGTCAGACAAACAGATATTCATCCTGTTTCCATCAAATTCAGTTCTTTAAATTCTCTGCAAATCTAAAGCAAATAAAATAACAAAACTGAGAACTTACCTGGCTGCTCAGAAAAGTTTCTTGGACTGATTTGTCATGTTTTTGCCATTTTCATTATTTGCATAATAAAAATGGTTAATATAAGCTGCAAAAAAATGTTATGGAAATATATTAAATACATACAGGTCATAACAGAGCTACAGAGGATTAAGGCTGCACTACCAAGTGTGAGATTAGCTATATCAAAGCCATTTCAGAATGGTGCATCTTGCCCTTGAAGACCTCCCGTGGAGGAGAGCCCGGAGCCTACACAGACAGTCCATCCCCTTTGCTTTACTACCCATTTCTTGAAAGCAGCTTTTTCCTGGTATCTAAACAGAATTTCAGGATGCAACATGACTTCCTTTTGTTACACTCTTCAAGGACATGAAGTACACGGTATTTACCTTTTCTGCAGGTGAGTATGTACTGGAAGACTTTTATCATATTCTTCCCTAAGTTTTTGGTTTGGTTTTTGCCTTTTTTTTTTTTTTTTTTCGGTGTTTAACATTCCCTATTCAACGAAATTTGCTGGTTGTCTTTTCCACTTACTAGGTCATTCCTGTTGCCCTCTTTACCTGGGTCTCTAAAACTACACCTTCAAATTTTGTTAGGGCTGAACCAATGCTCAATGAGTTTTCTATTCAATTGTCCAGGTCATTAATAAAAATATTGGATACTGCTTCTATAGAATCCTATTGGATGTGTCTTTCGCTTTTGATAAGGAATCATGAATTCTTTAATTCTTTAAGTATGTTTTTCTAATGAGTTTTGCAGCCAATTCTTGTTTCATTAGATCTTTCTTTCCAAAAACTTAATTATTATCAAATTGCTAAATTATAGGAAATGTCAAGAAATGGGAAAATAATAGCAAGTAGAAGTTTGCAACGTTTTCCATAGCCCTGATTCCTCAAAGACCTATTCCTTTGCTTAATTATATTCTCAAAATGATTGCTTGTGTGCTTTAAGTCAAGTCCATACTCAAATAATTTTATGAATTAACCCATCATTAAGACTGGAACATTTTGAGAATACTGCCTAAACTCCAAGGCAAAATACTCCGTTACAATAGCATAAATAGTAATGACTGTAAACTAGTGTTTTTGGTAATGTTAACAGTGATGCTAATTACACCAGCAAATCTTTCTTCATCAGCCATATTCTTCTCCTGGTCTTGAAGTAAGGAAGATTATATTTCGAGGTACACGGGTGAAACTCTATTGCTTCAGTAAATAACAGTGGATGAGATACGAGCTATGTATGCTAATAAGCTCCTCGTTAAAACAAATGTATTGATGGTAGTATTGTCTATTGAGACAACATGATATATAGACAGCTGGATCATACATAATTTAAACTGTTCTCACTTTACAAACTTGACAACTGAACAAATATAATTGATTAATGTATTGCAATATTCATTCCATTAGTTAGAATATATATCCAAAATTGAAGATGTCAATCAACTAAAATGTATGTGTGTTTTCATAGAGCACTGTGATTCCTTTTATTAAACCAAGAAAAAAAATCAATCACTATTTTTGGATTCAGATTAAACAAGAGCGTGACTCCTGCAAGTTATGCGGCAATAAATATACATATTTATTTTAGGCATGCTAGAAAATTACTCTGGATACCTTTGATCTATTTAATATGTAAGAAAATAAGCTATTTATGAGAGCAGTGTCTGTAAACACTTTAAACAAATAGTTTCACTGACATATAGGTACAGGAGATACTCACGCCAATTTTACACTCCATTGGTTCCAGCGAAAGTTACTCTTGATTTAGACCAGCGCAAAAGAGACTGGAGAGCCCGGTATTTTAACTGCTGTCTTTCACATGCTGATCTGCGGCTCCCAGATTGCTGGATGAATAATTCTGTGGCAAATATTGCAGGTTCTGTCTGCATTTTTGTAGTAATTTACTTCTGAACCTTGGGAATAAAACCAGAAATCTGTCATAAACAAAGCACTCATCGCTTTCGTCTGGAGCTCTGTCTGCGCTCGCCGAGTGGGTCTGCTCCGCTCGGTGTGTAAAACATGCTGTAAGGCATTTCCTTTTTCAAAAGGAACGTACAAACACTGTTTTAATAAGTTTAAATTTCCCGACGCCTGCTCTCATCTGAAGGGGGCCCCGCGCGCAGCTGTCGTACCACGAGAGCGACGCGCGGCTCGGACCTGAGCAGACATAACCCGAGCCCGTGCAGCTTTTCCCACAACAGTTTTTGTTATTGTGATGGTTTGAACATTTGTTTACATGGAACATTTGAGGTTTGACCTGTCTATGATATCTGTTGCTGCCTTAGACACACAGACACAGTGTGTTACTGTGGTCCCTCCTCACACATGGAGAAATAAAGGCGTGAAAGTCCGTATGTGTGTAGGCTATAACGTTATAACTAAATTTATATTATTATATTGAAATTAGATACATTATTATAGTGTTAGTATAATACAGAAATATTATTGTATTACTTTTCTATAGAATAAATTGATATTATATAGAAGATGTATTACGATATTCCAATGTATACCCTCCATTTATTGAAATAAATGGAATCAAAATTCTTATTACATGTCAACAAACCTCTTCCAGCTGGAGTCAAACCACAGGTGCTCAGTGCAGTCCTCCTGAGAAGGAGAAGATTATCCCAGTCCTGGAGAGTTCACCATGGTCACCTCTGCTCCCCATCCAGATGGGATCTTGGTGACGTGGCATTGCCGCCGCGCAGCAGGGTTTGGGAAGGGATGCAGAGAGTGATGCTCTGCCTTCGAAGAAGGCAGCAAATAAACCCACTCAGCCTAGCATGATAAAGTACACGCACAAAAGGCTGCGTAATATATACCTAACCATCCCGCGACTTTTAAAAATTAACACTGCTTACAAATTATTTCCTAAGCATTAACCTGTAGCAACAGGCCCTGACATGATCTGCAGTAAACATGCTCAGTAGTACAGAGAATTTTTGCATGCCAAATTTTCTAGTACTATTACCTGGTTCTCAGGACAACCACACTAGGGATTTCTGCCAGTTATCCTACCTTCGCTGGGACACAGCAGACCTGCATATCTCCTTGGAATATGACTAAATATAAAATTGCACGGTGATTGATGGACAGAGGATTATCTAAATTCTTTGATTTGACTTTCTCACGCTGTTACCTGTTGTACAGTGACATGGTGCACGCATCTCTGCATGTAATAAGATCTCAATCTCCTTCACCACGGCTCTGTGGTCTAACGCAACAAGCTCCACACAACTTCTTGCAAAGTATTTTGCAGCAGCTGAAGCAGCAAGACCTGGGAGGAGCTCTGGCTCCAGGGTCACAGCTGCCACTTGGATTAATGAAGATTTTCCTTCTTGCAGAAGGACTAACAAACTGCAGAGAGCTGAGCAGGGGGGCAAGACCCACCACCTGCAGTTCCCACCCTGGTTTGCCCACAGTTAACCCTTCGAGGTGGGTTCAGCTCACGGGCTCGGCTTTGTTCCGAACACATCCTTCCATTTTCTGCTCTTTGACAGCTCTGGACACACTCGGTCCAGCACAGAGCGGGGAGCACTTTGTGGGGTCAGTGGAGATTTTGGGGGTCAGGGATCCAGGCTGTGAGTGCCAGCTGCAGAGTCCTGGCTTCGCTGTCCTATAGGGTGAAATAATTCAAATAGTTGTAAAACTGGCAGCATCTTTTTCACATTAAAAAAAAAAAAAGTATTAGGAAGATAAGCAGTCTACGTAGTGATCTTCTTTTCTGCCTGCAAAAACCTTATTCTTGCAGAGATATGTGGTATTTAACTATCACTATAGACTGATACCTTACACAATTACGGAATCTATATTTATGTGAAGACCAGCAGCTGTGTTAGGAGACAAAGACAAAAAGCCTCTTTATTACGTCAAATTAACAGAGGCATTGCTATGTTTCTGTATGGGAACCCTTTATATACCCGCAGCACAGTTCTTTCAGGAGCGGGCTGTGCCGTGGCCAAGTCCTGGGCAGGGAAGATGAGAAGGAAAGGAGATGCTCTACAATCCTGCACACTGCCTGAGAACATTTCTTCCTGGTCCATTTTTCAAAGCTGAACGCTTGTCCCTTTTATGTTCCTTCAGGTATCAGCCATCTTAAAAAGAGAGAGGAGTGAGGAGCAAACAGCTCACACAACCCAGCAGGCAGTATTTTCCCTCCCAGTTGCAGGGCTCTGACAAACGTCCATTCATCACCCCTCAGTAATGTGGTAGGTGTTAGATGAGGGTTTTCTTTGCATGTGATCACACAAATTCCTTAGACAAGAGCTGGGCAGCACTGGGGTGAGCGGGGTGCGGGCTCTGGGCTCGCTCACGTCGCAGTGATTTCTGGAGGACACAGAAGGGGGACTCGCAGCAGAAGAGATAAGGAGCGATGGCATTTATCAGATGTTCGAGAGGGGACACTGCTCCTGAGCGACTCCTGGTAAAAGCACGGGAGAGTCGTTGGGCCAGACACAGAAAACTGGTTATTTTCCAAAAAGCAGCGAGGAATTCTTTAACTGGAGAAAATCCAGGCCACCAAGCGGGATGAAGCCCCTCCCTGCCAGCCCACCCCATGCCAAACAGGTGATTTTCTGCAAGCCTTGCTTTGCCATCCAGCAGGTTTCCTGGCTTCTAGGTTGAACCAGCCCTACAGGGTTCATCCCGTGCCCTGGAAAAGCCATCTTCCTTCCATCACCTCTTCAGGAGCCTGCTCCCTCCTGCCAACACAGCCAGACCTTTTCCCAGGGATTTTTCCCTCCGTCCCACCCATTGCTCCCAGGCTGCCTTCCTTCCCCAGCTGTCCCAGCAGATGTAGCCCCCGTCCCCTGCCACAAACTGGCATCCAGGAGAGCACCAGCAAGCAGCTCTCCCCTGCCTCCGCCCAGACGGATCTTTTTATGTAAACCTTAAAATCTGCAGTACGTATATGGTAAACCGTGAACAACGCAAACAGCTTAGCCAGCCGTCACAGCACCATATGGCTGGATGTAAAAAATAGGTCCTAAAGATTATATGATAATGAACAGAAATTAGTGTCTTCACTATTATAAATAATTAAACCTTTGTATATGTATAGCTATAGATAAGTATACGCATCCTTTTCATTTTTTTGTTTATGTATATATACACGTATACAAATTCAGATCTAAACCAAGCAATTGATTTAATACAAGCTTACAAAGAGGAAGGATACAGAGCACCCACAGGAATATGCTTCAGAGGGTCACAAATGAAGCAGAAGAAACCCCTGCTTTTTTTGATTAGTTCAAATGAGCCTTTATTTAAAAGAAAAAGCACTACATCAAGTCACAAGTGTCAGAGTCTGCCTGAATCCGCCTGGCAAAAATAGAATTTCTTAGCAAGAGAGAAGAGGGCTGCCGTTCAGCGTGCCATGCCCGGTGCTGGCAGCCGTGCGGAGGAGCACCGCGGCCACTTTGCTCTCTCCGGCTGGTGCTGTAGCCGGGAAAACAGACCTCCCAAAACGGGCACTACCGCAGCAGCCGCTTGCTTCTCCCCAGGCAGGCTCTTCACAGCGAACGGAACTGATTTCTTTTCTTTAAACTACCTCTTTCTTAAGATTTCAGGAATTGAAGTGGTCTGTAATTGTGCTGATAGGGAACCCACTCATCCTGCACTTACCTGTACCTGCTCTGATGTGTTCCCAAAGGGTTTCCAGACCTACTCCTCTTCGACTCTGCAACACCATGAGAACTTTAAGGCAGGATGTCCATCAAATGCTAGGCAGGAAAGAAAACAAGTGGAGAATTTTACCAATTTTGATAATCTTAAATTATATTTTTAAGGATAAACCTGATATTGCTGCGGCGTAAATAGGGAAGCACAGACTTGTTAAGGCACAACTGTCAGAATTCAACAAAAGCAACCAGTTCCCTGCTCTGCCATAGAAATATCTGGGAGAAAGACGCGGGATGAACGCCAGGAAAAAGAAAAAGACATTTTAGCAGGAAAGTCCATTAAGCAATGCAATTATTTCCATTCTAAAGCTGTGGGATCTCTATCAGTGGAAATTCCTAAGAACAGGTATGATGTGGTTAATCCTATTTCTGGGTTGAATGAAATAAGCGGCTTCTTCAGGTCTCTCTACCTGCATTTGCTACAGTTCTGGTGACCTTGATTCAGTATCTCAACCATAAGGCTGTGAGGCTTCCTCCTCTTTGGAGGAACTATTTTTCCCTCTTATATCAGAGCACCACTTCATCCCCAATAGGAATGATAAGGTTGTTGACATCTCAGGACATAAAGAATTGCTGTGGGATAGGAAACAGCCTTTTTCTTATCCATCTATATCTAGATTGCTGGGTTTTCATCTCTAGAAAGTCAGTTTTGACCAAAATGGCTTAAGTGATAAAAACAGCTAATATGTTCTTTTCTTTACATCTCCATTTTTCTCTATTTCTGAAAAAAATAGGAAAGCTCTTAAAGGAATTGCTTGGGTAAGATCAGGAAAAGTTCTGGCCGTACACAGCTTCTACTGCACTCACAAATGTTACTTTGCTAATTAGGAGAGAAGAAGCTTAGGTCTTGTACTGAGTTCAAACAGTAGACCTGCATTTTTGGGAAAAACAAAACAAAACACCAAAAACAACAAAACCAAAAACAGGAAAGATGAGCTCGTCGCATTTCAGCATGGCTTTTTTTTTTTTTCCATCTGTAAAGAGGTAACAGTTTTCCTCTTGGCACATTTTCCATGATATCTATAGCATGTAAACCTGTTTCAGGGAGCTGCCGGCAACGGGCTAATACAGTGTAATAGAGTTGTTATCCTTTACTCTGCAGCAGGTTTGCAAGTGAGTAAAAATGGTTTATGAATGATACTGAAAACTGGATGTCTTTCTGCCTTTTACACAACGTGAAAACAGAGGGACAATCCAGGACCACAGAAAGGGTTGCATGCACAATTAATGCATTTTCAGGCTGATTTGCCCATGGAATGTACAGATACAGGAAAGCAATGAATCCAGGAGCATCATAGGAATCAAAAGTCCTGAAATGTGGTGTGAACAAAATAAGCAGAAATATTAACTGAAAAATATTTTTATATCAGCATCTTTTAAGACAGGTATCAAGAAGTCACCCTTTTTTCCTGCTGAAAAGTAAGAAATGAGCAGTCAGGTTTATCCCATAACATCAATGTTTAGTGCAGGATTTTTTCAGCTTTACCTCTGTACTAAACAGATCACTAGCTCTGAAATATCTGTGCTCCCTTTCTGAGCTAAACACTCAGAAATGTAGCTTTTTATTCTAGTCTTTATCACAGGGATGCATTTCTTCCCATCAACTCATGCTGAAACCTCAGCGGGAGTCCTTATTGGCATCAATGCTATATAGACTAATAGTATATTTCTTAAGTACTCATAAGAAGAAATGTATTTTCCCTGGAAAAAGGAGAACATTTGGAAATATCCAGGAAACTTCTAAAACTCAGCTACCATGAGGACAGAATTGGTTACAAACAAGTAAACTGTGCCTTAAACATTCACACACAGGTAAAGTGTGCCGCTGTAAATGGCCATTTTCAACAGCACGTGGAGGCAGGAACTCGCTTCTAACCCTTGATTTTGCAAAACGAAGGTAACCCAGAAGATCAGGAGCCTGGAGAGTAATTAGCAAATCAGCATGATGGGGTTTGTTTGCACTCTTATAATTGTTTTATGAAGCTTGTATGGTAATTTGGAAAGCAGTTTTTAAATGGATGGTTTTAAGAAAATTGCTAACATATTACAGGCTGGGAAAGACTAATTTGTTCCAATTACTGTAAGCCAACATTGTGGAACTTCGGCAACAGGCGAGGGCCCTGTTTTTTCATTGACCTTCACTTCATCTAATCAGGACCTGGCATAAAGCAATCTGATGTGAAGGTGGTTTATGCTCTGGTGCTAATGGCCGGTAAATCAGACCAGACCTGAGTTTTCGTTATTAGTGCTCCTTTTGCCCCTATTACCGATGTTGCGTGTTCAGATCCTTTTTTGCCAGGGGAAGCTTTAAGAGGGCTCTCCGAGGCAGGGCTGTCAATAAATGTGAAGTGGGCTCTTACTGTTTCACAGCATTTCTGCGCTTAGAAGGTACTCGCACTCAAAAAATGCAAAAGCCCCAGCAACTATATCCTCATTATTCAAGTACTCCTGTGCATGGGGCGTCATGGGCTTTCTCTGGAAGTTGTCTGCCATCCTCATTCTCACAATCTGTTGATGCTTCTTCAGCAGTTCTCCACCAGCGGCACCTTCCCGGGCTGTCTGCAGGTTTCCTATGCTTTAATTTCCTCCTCCAATATCTTCTTTGGCTAGAAACTTGTTCTATCTAATCTGCTGCTTCTCAAATTGAAGCCTAAAGTTCTTTATTTTAGAAGAAAATATGACCATTGTAAGGAAACTCCGTGACAACAGCTGGCCAATCAAATATACATAAGGAAGAATCTGCTGCCTGGTCTTTTATAGCTCCCTTTTTCCTGTAGTCATCATCCAACTCTCTTTTTCCCTGGTACAACATTATAGCATATTACACAACTTGTCTGTCAAAGGCCTTGCCTGAAACACACACTCAGCATTAAACTGCTCCTGACTTTCAGATTGCCTTTGCTCAGGATCAGGCATTAGCTTAGATGTTTGTTAATCAATAGGTTTCAGGTGTAGAACACAAAATAAAAATATTAACAAGAGGAATCATAACAAGATTGAGCTAAAACTGAGTTTTGCTGCAAGCCAAGGAGCAGCACTCAGCTGTCTTGTCCTCAGAGTGAAGCAGGGACTGTATTTTTAGAGACTCTGCCCTGCTGTTTTTCACAAGTTCAATTCTCATTATTTCTCCTAAGAAAAAGCTCTACTGGGCAGGTGGGGGATAAAGCAAAATTCGGCTTACCCTTTATCCCACCTCTGTGGATGTTATTTGTGATGCAAGTACATGGTCTAGGACAAAAGCAGATACTCCACATCTTTATCCAAAAGACAACGGAGACAATGTTGAAATACTGCAAACGTTCCTTAAGTCCACACACAACACTGCAATAAGCACAAAAATGATTATAATGTACTATGACATAATAAAAATAATCTTGCAGAATATTTCTGTGCTAACAAAGATGAAAGAGAGACTCAAAGACATCACTCATTTCAGGTTGACTGAATTTTGCGCCACTTGAATCCATCTGCATTATCCCAAATTTAATGTACTGCATTGCATTAATTTAGAAAACTGGATGCATGAGTATGATCAGCAATATAGTAACTAATTCTTTATATGGTAACCAACTTACCTGAAAACCAGAATTATTTCATATTTCCAAGTAAAAATAATCTGCACATTTATGGCTCTTAATGACTAGATCAAGTGGAAAAACTGAATGCATATCCATCAGGGATTGTATGCATAGTTAATTAAGTATGAAATAATAGACGCCTGATTTCTACAGGATAGGGTAAACACCCAATTAAAATAAGATGCAGCATACACTTTTCCTTCTCATTAGTCAAAGCATAAAGCATTTTAACATTTCCTAAATAATTTACTTGTATTAAAATAAAGTGAAACGCTTAAAACATTAATAGGGTACTTTACAATGCTGTAGTCAATAAGTTGCTATATGAAGGTAATGTAAATAATTCATGGCTCTACTCAGCAGAAACAGCCTGCAGTTCTCAGCAGAGCAGGGTCCCACCAAGGCGAGGGACAGGCACCTGGCCAAGTTACACTAAAATCACAATTAAACCCTCCTAGGCAGTGGCAAAACCCACCGGCAACATAAAACTCAGTCACCTGAGCCTGTGGGTGTCAGAAGTACCTGGTGGAGCTCCCACTGTTCCAGGCTGCTTCTGAAGGAGACCGTGCCCAGGACCAGCTTCTCGTTGGGTGCGGGTCACACCACGCCATGCCCTCGGCTGTTGGTCAGCCCAGGGTAACGTACAAAAATGGGACTGGTGCTTTTTGAACGAGGAGGAAGAAAGTGTCTTTTAACCCAAAGAGAGCCTAAAATGAGAGAGGGGCAGGGACCGGAGGTGGGGGCTGCTGAGCCATCTTCATAACACCAACCGAGGGCTCTCCATAGCACGGCTGCGGGTGGCCCGGGCGTTGCAGGCGATCGCCGACACCACCAGCAGCACTGCCGTCCCTCCGCCATGCAGTCCCATTAGCCACCCAAATACTTTGTTCCCAAACCCACGGGTTTGTAATGTTTTTTTTGGTCAACTTCGTAAGCAGGTGGGGTGTTGACATAGCCCATGTGTGCTGGACCATAACCCTTCCCGGGACTGAAGGCGAGGGCAGAATTCTCATTTTTCGACAGCCAGATGGGCACAAGAGGTTTTAGAGCTGTGAATTTGAATAATCTGGGTTACTGACATGCAAAACACAGCAGGCATTTCAGCTTCAATTTTCTGCTAAGACTCAAGGTATAGGTGTTAAAGCTGGGCTCTCTGATGAGAAAACGCATGTACTGACTATCCAAGCAGATTGCTGGATCCAGTGAATTAGGACTGCAGTACATTACCAGTGAGTACATAATAGGTTTGTGCAGTGAAACTGAATTAACATATTCTTCCCATGGATCATTTTGCAATGTAGAGGAAATTTCCCTAAAATGTTTCATTATATAGCTATGGCTATAATAAATAAGAATTAATTTCATAATAAGAAATTATTAAATACCGTCTTTTACCAAGTGATGTAGGTAACATCCTACTAAAACTTAGATTTACAGCTCAGATAATATATAGAAACATGGCATTTGGCTGGGACAGCTTTTAAGATTTTTCAAATGCTAGAATCACTTTTCATTAAAACTGTGACAGAAACTGAGAAACTGGCGCAGTGCCTTTTCTTATATGTACATTAAATCATGCATTTCGTGGCAGGATTTTTGCATTTTTTCTGTTTATAGAAGTCATGTACAATATCTTCCTTGAGTCACACCAAGAGCCATCTGTATAAAGAAAGATACGTTTGCCCTGTAAAGAGGTGAGTGTTAAAAACGTCCTGCCCCCCAAACCCTTGGTCGCAGCACGCTCCTGCAGGTACGACTCCCCAGGGCTGGCTGCTTTGCCTAATTGAGAAATGAAATTACCGAAAGGCGATTGTGGACAAGGCTGTGCCAACCTTAGCGGTGCCGGTGAGCAGGCGTGGAAAGGTCTTTCTGGATAAATGGGTGCAAGAAAGCGCTTGGCACTGAGGAGAAGCCCTTTTTTTTGTAGGTCCCCTGTGCTATTAAATATTCAATGCTGTATAAAATGGCAGGGAGTCTCTTCTCTCAGAACTTGCTGTGCTGCAGCACCTTTTCTTTACTATATTTTTGTGAGAAACTGTTCTTATAAAATGCATTTTAAGGACCTTTTGTGGCATCCTTTTGTAAGTTGGGTATCATAAGCCTGGGAAAAAAATTAAAACCAGCCTTAGTCCTGAAAAGGCCTTTGCCTCAGGGAACAACTCATTATTTGAAAGCAGAAAAGATGATTTGCACAAACCAAAGCAATTCAAGCTGACAAATTCTGCCTATGGTCTCCAGGGCCTCCGTAAGGTGAGGGAAGAGGAACGCAAACCTTTCCTCGGGCTGCCTGTGCAAAACTTGCTCTCCTTGGGCCACGATGCAGGCAGGGTCACTCTGCCTCTCCACTTTCGCTTTATGAGCATCACTGAAAGCGAACATGCTTTTTTTCTTGTGATCCTTGTAGAAAAGAAATGTAGACACCATCTTCTTCCACTTCCCAAACTGTTCTGTCGCTATGCGAAAGGAAAGGACCCACTCTCGCTGCCTGCAACTCGCTTCTTTCTACAGGAGTCTCATTTCTATGACAAGGTTGGTGGAAGCCTAAATTAAATTTGGGACCTAATTTTAAATGGAATCTCAACCTCCTGAGTAAACAATAGATGGAGCCTGCCTATTAAATCATCATGTTTTAATTAAATTCTTTGCAGCTTGTGAGTTCTTTGAACTGAGCTAGGTGATAAATGCACTGTAATTTTAATAGGGTTATATTTTGTGCTAAACTCACATAGAGCAGTGACACAAGATATATACTGTGTTACCACAAAATACTGCATGGTATTTTGCTGATAACTGCACAGTTGGTATATGACAGGGTAGCTTCACGGAAGAAACAAAGGCAATGTAAAGTGGGTTATTTTCAATTACAGACTTAAAGATTCAGAAGCACCTGAGTATTTGTGGCACCTGCAAAAAAAAAAAAACCCCAAACCAAAACCGTACGTTCATATTAATGACTCAGGCTCCACTGAAACCAGAGGGAAATCCACCTATTGCTTTGAAAGGCTTTTGGATCAGGCCTTTAGCGTGCTATTGAAATAATAAAGTAAAATAAATAAGAAATTCACAAAAAATGAAAGACACAAGTATGGCTTCTCTCAATAGTACATGAAACAGTATTAGGTCTGAATGAAAGAGGCCCAAATCAAGATACCGACAATTCTATTTTACTTAAACAACACAGTGAGGCTTAGGAAGTCGATTAAAAAAAAGAAAAAGTTGTAACTTTAGAATGACCTCCAGCACCATCACTGGATATCTCTTCTTCTTTATCACAGCCTTTGTGAAGCTATCTTCCCACAATGCTACTGGCATCATAAAGTTTCCCAGTAGGAAATATGACACACTCTTAAAACATGTGTCAGAGATTTCCAGAATTGCAAACATGGTATTTTAGATGGCGAGATTCCTTTCCTCATAAAAGCATCTTTAAATTGTCTGACAGAGAAAATTCATATCAGGAATAAAATGCTGGCCCCAACGGAGTCAATGAGTTTTATGCCTGATGCAAGTGGAACCAAGATTTCATCTCGGCTTTTTACAGTTACTCCTGTACGTAAGTACACGCCGATCGTGTCGGCATCTGCCTCGTCCCCGAGGGAGGATGAAGCAAAGGGGCCGTACTCTGCCTCCCAGCTGGAGCCCCCCCGTGCTGCCCCTCCGCCCACACCAGGGCTGCGCTTGGCTCCCCGGCCCGCTGACGGGTGCAGCTTTCGAAACCTGAAAATAAGTAAATAAGGCACGAACCCCCTACACCGACATGTGTGACTGATGCTTAGAAGCCATAATATATAATACCATAGTTGATAGGTTTCTGCTTGTAGAGACCTGATTATTCCACCTGGATAGTGGCTTAAACAAAAGAACAACCAGACAAAAGAAATATATGTGCAAAGTCCAAGAAGCAGGCTATTATTTTCAATAGAGGTGTTGTGTTTTTTTTTTTTTTCCCTGGCATTAGCTGCAGTAAAATGAATCATGCAGAGCAACATTTTTCACAAACCCCAAACATCCTGCATTCACATAAAACTGATGTACACCAGGAATGTTCACTGGGCTGTAGAATGGGAACAAAGAGGGCTGCAGACATACAATTTGTCATCCTGATTTTATATAATAACAGGATATAAGCATATAAATGGATAGGTTTGGCAGGTGAAAAGGAAAATTATAGGGAGAGAGGAACACTGTAGCTAACTCAACAGTAGCCATATCACCAATAGATCCTTTTGCCATTTGACAGCTGTCTTACAAAAGGGCTGAAAAATCACATTTACCCAGATCAGCCTGAACTCTCTCCCGGTTATTTAGGACTCTGCATATTCCATGAAAAAAACAACATTTTCAGCTTCTAACTTCAACTGAATTACCATGAAACGCACATCTTTGAATATGTGCTTTCTGAACCTTCAGCAATAGGTCTGAGCGATAAGGTGCTCAGGTTAGCCCATTATCTTGCACATACGAGTCTGCATCGCCATGTAAGAAAAGTATCTTTTCCTACACAGAAACAGGAACGAGCACGGTTTAATTATTCCAGCCTGATATCAGTATTTCTTTTAGAGATCGGCAGGTGGTCAGTATGCAAAGGAAGCCAGTGAGCTTGAGAAAAACTCTTCTTTCTGTAGGGGAAATAGGCAGGGAAGCCCATGAGGGCTGCTCTCTCCACCGTGCATAACAGAGCCCTCTGCGGACAGGTGCTGGGGACAGAAATGTGGGAGCGAGCTAAGGAAAAGGTTCGGTAAATATCTGACAGATTGCTGCTGCCGCTTCTTTTCTGGAGGGCTTGTTTTGTACTGTACTGAGAAACTTGTAATACTGGACTGAGCTGAAGTGGTGACATTAAACTAGGTCCTTGTGCTTCAGGCTAGGGCTAGTGTTTCATCCAAAATCAGATCATGAATAGTGCTAACTTTGCTGTTGACAGACCTTTCATTCATCGCGAGCAGGTGCTTGGGGCAGTTTTCTGATGTTGACCTGATCGTTGGCATTTGGGGTAAGGAACTTGGAGAAGAGAGCATTATTTACTTTCACTCCAATGAGATGACATTTCCGTGAGCTATCTTCTCCTGGTGAGATAGGATTTGGGGGAATGAAGGATATTATGTAGTGCGATAGTATGTCATTCTTTGAAACTATTTTTCTTTTCCTCTATATTTTCCAGAGTTTTGTTGAACAGTCTCTGTGTCGGGGGAATTCTTTTAAAGGGTGTTGACTAAAGTACTGA
This sequence comes from Leptodon cayanensis, assembly GCA_027564655.1. Classification (NCBI taxonomy): domain Eukaryota; kingdom Metazoa; phylum Chordata; class Aves; order Accipitriformes; family Accipitridae; genus Leptodon; species Leptodon cayanensis. The sequence continues at coordinate 21,836,709 of JANXJC010000037.1, read as the reverse complement.
TTTTGCAATCTCAAGCGTTTGTACATATGGGCTATGGATTTTAGACATTCACTTATCTGACAAGCGGATGCAGTCAGGTAGATTTGATGTTTATTTGAATTGAACTGGCTTTAGATGGAGGAACAAAACTAGTGGCTTAAAACCCTTTCTTCTGTATATGATTTATCCATTAGGCCAGCTGAAAGCAGAGATAGCAAGCCAGCCAAATACATACATATATACATATAGGCATAAGGTCAGAGAACGAAAGAATGCGAGGTAGCTATTACAGAGGGAATAACTCATGTTTATAAAGCACCGAGGACAAGAATAATGGATGAACTCAACAAAAGCCATTAAAGCATCAACAGTAACCTCGGCAATAGTTTAGCCGGCTTATACTAATGAACTCAGAGTGGTTCACCTCGTAATAAATGGATAATGAGTATATAAAAAAATGCATACATTAATATCTTTGCAGGTTAAAAAAATTGGTAAATGGTTCCTCCATGTCTCTGTACACTGAAGCAGTGGGACAGAACAGGTAGACGAGAAAGCGTACGCTATACCCTTATTGATCCACACCTAAGTACCGAAGGGGCCTTCTTGAATTTTTGTGGTGGGGTAATTTTACAGAGTAAATTAGATATATTTGTTTGATCCAGGTCACGTGCAAGTCTGGGTAGGGATGCTACTCTATCTCAATGCAGATTTCAGTGTATTTTTGTAAGTTTGTGTGCAGCTTATTCCAGGTGTCCCCCTGTCCTCCAGGACCTACTTCTCATAACTGCTGCCAGCAGCAGCTCAATGCACTTCCACCCCTGTCCACATCCAGCAAATCCCACATCTAATGCAGGAGTAAGGAAAAGTAAGGTCTGCCAGGGGAAAACGTGTAACTGAAGAAATACTTCTTGCGTGTGAAATTTAATACGCAGATTAGCCGTGAGCGACACGAATCATAGCATGGTGGAGCCAGAGGTTTCACAAAGAGGCACCACAAGGGCCGGTCTTCTCCTTGTCCCTCTTTCAGACTACAGTTAGCATTGAAAAACCTTATTGAAAAGGGGACACATTTTCCATGCTGCAACCTGTTGCAATTCTAGAAGCATGTAAAGTTCCCAAAATGTTTGTTGTGGCCAGTGAAAACTTTCATGCAACACACTTGTTTAAGAAATATTGGAAACTGGAGCCCTTGGTTATCCCTCACGATCTCGTGACAATGAATTACATGAAATTGATAATTGCCAGCCTACTAGTTCACAGGGAAAAATAAGGTTCAATATGTTTGTAAAGCGTAGGGAAATATGCAAGGCTACAAAGAAACCTTCTGTATCTCTTTGCAAATCCCCCCCAAATTGTGAAATTACCTCTAAATTCTTACAAAAAGACTACTTCGCCCATCTGCCTCAGACACAGAGAGAAAAGAAACCAGTTTTGTGAAAGAGGTGTGACCAGCGGGAAGTTGTATGAAGGCTTTTGTGAGTTTTTTTTTTCCCCCCACAGGTATTGGGTGAGTCAGAGGCAGTGGAGAATCCAGCGGTAGCAGCCTCCAAGGGGGGAACATGAGAAGCTTCAGCTTCAGACTGTGCAAAGCAGATTCCCCTATAATTTAATGCAGCTGCCAGCGAGGGCTGGTGCTAGCGTACAGATCTAAGGAGTACCCCTGAGCTTTCAGTAGATTTCTGTAATATCTATGCTTTCAGTCAGACTTTTTATTTTCTGTGCAAAACTGCCAAAATATGGGCGAGATTCTAAAACACAGAATAAGAAGTCTCCCAGGGAGTTATCTGAAATAAATATTACCGAAGAGTTCATTCTAACGGAGTTAATCCACCCAGAAATGGATAGCAGCAAGATATTTAATCATGGCATATCCAGTTTAATCACATTTAGAATCCTCTGGAAATTAAGCTTATACAACTTCCTTAATTTAGAGGACAGTATAATGCTTAAGTATTTAATCTCCTTAGGATTGATATTGGACTCGAGCCTTTTGCAGAGTTTCATGAACAGATATAGCACTCTTCATGTTAGAAAACTTCAGAAGGCACTCAAATTAATAAATCATCCATTTCTGGTCCAAACAAGGTAACTTTTTACCCTCAAATTTATAACGATTTGGGTTTAGCCTTGAATAGTAACAATTCTGGCATTAAGACCACTCTTCTTTTGTTGGGTATTTCAGGGAATACATACTCCAGCACGATAGCTCTCTTCATGAACGTATGGCTAAATGAATGGATGTAGACCCATCCGATGCCCTTTGCAGAACCTTTACATTTTATAATTTTTAGTCCGTGCCTAGAATTCAGCTGTATTTTAAGCTACGGGTTTATCTTAGTGTGATATAGGGTGGATATGACAGGCCACAAGTTATAAATCATCCATTGCTTTGATTTTGTTTAGCCTACCCTGGATTTCCATCCTGCTGTTCATTTTATCATATAGAGCTTACAAAATTTTATGTAAAATGCCTCAATTCTGGTAATTTATTTCAGAGCAGCTTCAGAACAATATTTAGCCCTGTTCTGTCCTTGTTTCCAGGGAAGGCTCTTAAGTCAGCATTATTGTTGTTGATAGTGTTGATGGAGGAATATGGTAGTCATAAATATAGTATGATTTTTCATCCTTTCCATTTTCCTAATGAGAAATCTCACCAGCCGATGGACTAAGTATGCTTTGTACAAAGGGGAGCCCGTAGACGGTACACATCCTCAGCCTTCCCCTCCTTGCCAGGAAGGGTAATTCCTGTAACAGCACTGGTCGGTGTTTACTTGCAAAAATAGCTTCCTGAAAACAGCAGGGCTGCATAAGGCAGTTACTACTCATCAGCATGAGTAATACATTTGAATTTGGATCCTAATTAAAAATAGCCAGTGCAAAGAGAACAAAAAAAGTGGAAACACTGAGAATAACACACACAGAAGCAAATTAGTAGTAGTAAAAATATTCACTAGTAATTACTTATTTCCCATATCAATCTTTTAACCAAAAAAAAAAAAATCACTCCAAGTGTCTCGTATACAAGGCTCTAACACCATTCTAGCATTGAACTACGTCTCATAAAACAAGATGATGCCTTGTCTCAAAATGTACTTTAATAATATAGTATTTGGGGTTTTAGGCCTAACAATAATTTGATTTTTCTGAATTTATTGATGAAGAAAGGGCTGTAAATTCAGTATGAGTTCTTTCAATAAAAAATACAAAATATTTCCTACAAAAAGTGTAGGGAATAAAATTGAAATAATAAATTCCAAACTCATCCAGGCAGGCAAGTTCAACGCTGAAATAAATTCATTGGCAGATTTACAATTAAGTTCCATATGAAATGGAAATAATAATAATTATAAACTCCTAGAAACACTGTAGCAGCTTATATCATAGATTCAGCGGGGAGAAGTAACTCACAGTTAGTTTCAATAAAGGCATAATTCCTGATACCTTCAAATACCTTATAAGAGTGGCTTAATTTAGCATATTCTTTGAGAAATGGAGATCTGTTTAAAATCAAATACTCCTGCAGGCAAAAAGGAAGTATAAACTATTTCATTTCACGGGAGGGGAAGTTCCTGCAAGCCTCACCTATGAGAGCAGAGCTGTCCTGTGGCATGATGCTGGGACCACCCTCCCAGAGCACTATTTTTGCCCTATATCAGGCAAAACAGACCCAGAAGGGGAGGTCTGATGACGATGGCTACATGAATTAACCCGTTATTGCCCTCCCAGCAAGGCTGTGCGTCAGCAAAGAGCCAGCTGCACCGCAGCAGTTACTGCTTTATAGAGGGGGAGTCTCCTCTGGGTATTTTCCTGCACTTTGAGCCATCAGAACATGTTCTGAAATGTAAATAATCTGCAAGGGTTGTATTTGTTTCCTAATTTTTAGCACACGAAGCCCCTTCGTATCATAAACTTCACCTGGATGTTCCCTAACCTGCAGGGTTTGCCACTAGCTGAAGCAGCTTCTCAGGGCACCAACGCGAACAACCGATGGAAATTATCAAATTAGGCCATTTCCCTTGGCTCTAATCATTTGGTTCAGATCTAGGTTCATGCCAAAAGGCAAACCCACCCATTGGTCACACTGGGAATTACAGGTATTTCTGACCTCTTCCACAGCCCAGTAAAAACCAGTGCAGCTGCATTAATTCACAGAATTTTACATGGCTGGGCTGACAGCTTCATCACTCTTCATTTGCCTTCAGTGAGAACCCAGTACTTCAACTCACACCCGTGCAGTGACCCATCCAGAGACCCAGCACTCTCACAGCAGATTAAAAATTTCAGAATTCTGGGATAAGAAAAACACTCCCTACAACCATTCTTCAGAGACTTTTGTTGTTGCGATTTGTTTATAGCCGAGATATTCTTAGCGAGTTGGCTGGATATGGGCCTAAGGGAATGTTTTTTCTAATGTTTTTTTGCTGTATTTTTACTTGGCCTGGAGAATTTGAACAGAGACTTAAAAATCTGCTTTGAAAATACAAGTTCTACAATGAAAACTGAGTGTTGTATGCATGAATATGCTTTTACTTTTATAAATAAAGAGATAAATTGCTCATAAAGGTATTGAATGCAGTTTCAACTCAGTCAGGAGAATGCTAAGAGGCAAAGGGTTTACTTTTTTGTGTCAATGAAGTTTTCGCCATAGAGTAAAGATGATACGAATTTCACCTTGTGTCTCTGAATGTCAGGTTAACCTTAAAAGATTTCTTTTTAAACATGCATTTTAATGAAGATCTTATCAACCATATAGATTGATCATAAAGCAATTCCTATTTTTTTCAGAATTTGGGGTGAAACACATTTTCATCCAACCCTATAGTTTCATGAAAGCTAAAAATTATGTAGAAACATTAATTCCAACAATTGTGTTACTTGGAAAAAAAAATCTCTTTTAGGCTTCCTGGTTTCATCTGACTGAAAAAACATGAACTGGGAACCAGGTCATTTTGATTCAAAGGGGATGTTTAAATCAATGTTACCTTGCAAAAACATTAAAGAGACTATCTTTTCTTTCAAAAGTATATTTAAAAAGTATTGCTTCTCCAAAGAAGTGGTCATCCTCCAGCCAACTATTTTGATTAAACTGAACTAATCTTTTCCAAATGAAAATGAAGCCTGTAATTAAACTTAATGTAGAATCCCTTTGAATAGCTGATAGCTTAGCCTAAAAAAGTGTTGAAGCCATGAAAAAACTGACTCAACAGATTTTTTTTTTAATAATTTCAGTAAATATATATTTTAATCTCTTTCCAATAAAATGCTGGAGCTCAAAAGTTAAAATAGATCTGTACCAGGACTTCATGAAGCAGCTACTCATGTCTCCTGTTGAAGATGAATAGCTTCGCTGCGTGGACATTGTAAAAAGTGTATGAATTCACTTGTCTATTGAGAACAACCTGCGTTCTCTCTTTCCAGTTATTCTGAGTTCGTGAAGACACTCCTCATTTGCAGTAGTACTATTGGTAGTCTATTCAATCTCTTTAGTATAGAAACTGGAGGTGTTGCATACACAATCTGAAGCAGCTTTTTCCCAAGTTTACTCAAGTATGTTACTCCCTGAATATTTGATCTCATTTGAATAATTCATTAGCTGAGTGCTACTCTATTCCGGACCAGCTGAACCCAATGGGACCTTTTGATTTCAAAGGGCCAAAATTTCACTTGATGTCTCTAAAGGCAGATGGATGAAGCTGTTGTATGGTTCTGGCCCTGCATTGGAAAAGACTTGGTTGGGAAGGTCACCTTATAGTACCTGCCCATCACGAAGCAATCAACTGAAAAGGATTCCCTTTGGGTGTGGGACTCCCCACTGAATTCAAATTGTAATTTGCTGTGTAAAATACTATTTAAACTGAGGGATCAAAATTTGGTCTAATGGCATGGGAGAGAACTGAAACTATTTTTTCTTTTATGTTTAGTGACTATTATAAACACACAAAAATTTAAACAAACTAATAACAATATTTTCTGTCCATGATAACAAAGCTTTCTAAGCTAGGTGTAGAGCTACACTATTTTTAACTTGTTACAACCCTTAATATAGTATGCATACTGTTTTAAAACCTGCATTTGTTATTCAGGTGTGACAATGAATTTTAAGGTTTTCACAACAAAATGAAGACTCTAATGCTGAAAAGACAATTGCAACATGCAGCAATAATAAGTATTGACAGGGAATTTTCTTAAGAACAAGGTTTGACTGTATTTGAAATCCTACACCCTGAGTGGGACAGCAAAGACTTGAACACAAACAACTGCTACAGAGAACAAAACAACTTATTTGCAAATAAAGAATGTCTAATTTTGATCTCGGTAGCCCATTCTTTCCCTGTTCTAATAAGGAAATTAGTTGACTCTAGATGGGTCTTTTAGCACCTCAGAGGGAGGAAATCTTTTTTATTCATATGGGTGAAAATTCACAGGAATTTCTAAATGGCAGTTCCTTACCTATGTTGAGAATGGATGAGAGTGGTCTGCAAACAGACTTGTACTGAAAGCTGAATGAGTCTTTTCTATGTAAAGCTGAATCTTCTCGACACGAGATAGAGCATGCATAGCTCTGGAGATATCTGTGTGCAGATACAACTGTGTATCACTGCCTCTAGGAAACCGCTGGTAAAATTGTTCCAGTATTGCTGACGCTTTTATATAAAATACACTTAAATACTGATGGTTTTCATGCTACTAAATCCTGTGCAGAGACTCAAACCCAGCTTGTCCCCAAGTTTGGCAGGTCTTCCTTTTCCTTACTTGCAATTAAATAGTCTCTGTACTCCATCATTAGATTACAGAAGAAGTCTTCTTTCAATTAACATTTCAGTGGGTGTATTAACATTCCCTGTCTTAGCAGCAGTGTTACAAAAGTTTCTTTTGCACAGGAACACAACTGGAAAGACCTATGTGCCATGATGCTCCTGGCTAACTGCTTCCTTCCAGAAAAAGTTGCTGGTGTTCGCAGAGGTGAGGTCATGACAGCAGTTGGTTAAAGGTATGGGCAGAACATAAAGCACAAGATTTCCAGCTTTATGTTAAGTAATTATAGCATTTGGAACATGGACGTCTGTGGGCCTGCCATGCAGAACAGCTTTATATTTGGCCAAATCAGCCATCTGATGTTCTTTCAGAGAAAAGGGAAATCCTTAATAGCGAAAGCTTTTTCACTTGTCTTTTAGAAGCTCCCTTTTTCGCTGGCAGACATTTTAGTGGTGGAAAGAGATTAAACTATCATGAAATTTGGGGATGTGGAATTTCAGGTGTCATTTTGAACTGCCCCATGACTACATAAATTTTATTGCAATTGCATAGATCCAGGACTACATCGCCTGCAGACTGCAGCTGGAAGAATCCTTTTTAGGGGAAAGCCTGACACTTGGGTTTTTTTCCTCAATTCTAATAAAAACTATGAAATATATTCACAAGGAGAAATTTAAATCAAAGTGAAGTACAGAAAAACAAAAGCTACAAATAACTTGGTTGTTCCGACAGTCTATCAAAATTGCTCTGCTCTGCCATAATATGATCGTTTTTCATTGCAGATCCTGTATAATCCCTTATCAGTGTTATCACTTCTCTTATTTTGCCCAGTCTTCTGGCAAATTCTACATTCTAGTATTTTAAATCCTCAGTTCTTTTTCTGGGTCAGCCATGTGTCTGTTATTCTAATAATATTGTACTTGTCCTTGAAAATGTATAGCTGCAATCCAGCACTCTTACTGTGCGCCCAGCATTTGTTTAAAGAAAACAGAGAGAGCGCGTGAGAGAACACACACACATGCCAAGGACAGATTTTTCTCTCCCAGTCATCTTTTGCTATATATCTTTTGGTACTTTTATTGTTAAACACTTGATGCATTACCTTGGGAAGTGACAAGTTACCTTGGACACTCAGTACTCTTGCTATCAACACAAAACAAAAAAAGGAGATTGGCCTGATAATTTTCCCTATTAGTAGCATGTCTTTCTCTTCCTATGCATGAAATATGAAGTTCAAGGACAAGGCAAACAACTGCAGAAGTCCCGAGTCATTCAGAGTACAAAATTGTAAAACACAAGAGACAAAATGGGTCATCTCTGAGGCCAACTCTGATACTTCTACTGATGTTTAATAAAGTAATATCATCTGTCAACTTCAGTGGGTACAAATTCTTATATTCAGCATAAGGAATAATAACCATAATCCTCTACAATTAGGACCTTAAAAGGAAAAGGACCCTTCAGGAGAGATTTCACTTTACTACAAAGCCCTGGTGCTCTTTGCTCTACTCAGCAGTAATGTTATAGCCAGACCTTACCTGACATACTGGGCACTGATTGGGGTTTCTGGTAAAGACAGAGGGAATTATTTTCACTTAATGCTTGAAAAAAAAGCTATTGTACATGCTCTGGATGATGGATGAAATTGAACTGTTTCAGGTTAAGCACTTAAACATTGGATCACATTTTATACATACTACTTAAATCTTATTAGTATAGCAAAGCTTCACTTGGAAAGTGGTACTATTTTCTTTTTCCAACAGTTTCAGGTCATAGCCTGAAACAAAACAAAAAGTTTTTTTTTTTAAAAAAGTCTTTTCAGTTCTTGTTTGGCCTAACAAAAACAATGAAATGTATTTTAATGATGTAGAGTAAAAAATAGTTAATCCATGGGATTACAAGCAACTGCAAGAGGAAAAAAAAGATTTCTCTTAGAAATTCATATGCTGTGCTACAATATTATTGGAGGGGACAAAGATCTTGAAGAAAATCACAGTGGAACAAATGCATATTGAAGGAGAAAGATTCATTTCTCAAGAATAAGAAAAAGCCACAACAGAAGTTAGGACATAATTAGCATTCATATCATAAAAGCAAACAAAACCTTTTCTGCTAATGGCTTCAGGCATCCCCTGTAGGCTGAATACCCCCAAAAGTAAGACTGATACCCATTTCTACCTCAGGACTAGTAGGAGAGAACACTACTGTTTAGAGTCGATAGAAAATAAGATGAGCTAAATATTAACATTTCAAGAAAACAAAAACCACAGGAGACCACTGATGGTCTCTTTAGCCTACTGAGTATTTTAATGGAGAGGTTTACATACTCTGAATGAATCACTTATTTATTGCCTCAGAGCACAATAGTATGACAGGGAAGGGCTGAAGACAGTGTTTCCATTCTAGCATATCTCTTCCTTAACAGCTGTAAAAATTAATACACACTGAATCTTGGCATTAAAGACTCATCAGCAAGCTGGAGTGCCTAGAAATAGGGAAGACAAATATCACGTGCATTTAAAAGGTGAAGAATAGTCCATTCATGCCACTTATAAATGTAAATGTCAATGTCAGAAAAGTCAATGGCAGTTGCTTGTAAAGAATCAGTTTTTCTTAAGAGCTCATTCTTTCGTCAGCACCACAATGCATTAGCCAGGCATTCAAAAGCATTAATCTAGCCATTACTTATGAAAATCTGTCCACTTGCACTGCGGCATAGAGGGGGAACTGTTGAATAAGAGGGTGATTTTTTTTGTTTAATCATCCTCTTTTTGACCTCTATGGCACCTCCATTTCCTTCAAAACACTTATTACGTATGCTAGTACTATATGTTTGTGTAAAACCTATCTTGATCTTTGAATACAAGTATTTTGAAGGTTCCTTTTCCCAAACTGCAGATATATTGATAGCTGTAGACAGCACAAGACCTGTTCTTCTTGGAAGAGTTTGGTAGCAAAGAGTCCACCCTCTCCAAAAGCGAACAGTGGCAGTAGCTGGTGTCGCAGCCTCCTGCGGAGAGCAAAAACACCCTTGGGGCAATGTGTTTACTAGTAGCTCCGGCTTTAGCATCCTATTTCTTACAGCTTCCACAGCCGCCCAAGGGAAGGTTTGCCTCGGCTTGTTGGGGTAGGCAGCGCAGCCCACGTGCTGGCTGACCCCAGTGGGTGTACACTTGCGAGATGGTTTCAAGGAGGGTTTGCGGTACCAGTGCTGGAGCAAGAGGGGGTGGGAGGAGGAACAGGAGGTTCTGCAGGTGTTTGGAGCAGGGCCACCCTCGGCATGACCCCCACGGAGTGACACGAACCCCCAAAGTGGGTATTGGCAGGACAGTCCAGCAGGGACCCTTTCTCCGGGGCAGTTCCTTGGCACCAGCACCCATAAACGCACCCTCCGTCCTCTTTAGCAGCACAGCTCGTTACAGAGAGCACGGTGCTAACGTGACGCTGGTCCCTTTAAATATTTTGATTGCCTATAGCTGCGAAGTTAAGATATCAGTCGAGTACGCTTTAATTAGCCCAGAGGAAATCACAGTAGGGATGAAATGAGTTGGGTTGTTATTCTTCTGTTTTTACTAACAGCAAATAAAAGCACGTAATTAGCTTTTTTAAGGCGTTTTCAGGATCTTAAGGTTATCATAACTGTAAACAATAGTATATTTATCTAATCTGAGCAGCACTTGAAGTGTATTTTAGTTCTGAATAAGAAACATCAAAATTACAATTGGACTAGAGGTTTTTGAAGAATTGTATTGGGGTTGAAATATGTAGCTTAGCAGCAGTTGCAGAGGAGACTTTTGAAGAAGTTTTTCAAGCAGGAAATGCACAATTTCTTGGTTTGGTTTAGCAATGTCAAAATATACTTTTAGCATAAAATAAAATATTTTTATTTATTCCAATTCATTTATACTAAAATATTGGTTTGAATAATGTATCAGTAGGTACAATATTACATAATTCAAAGTCTGAAAGACTAAGATTTATCAAAATAATACTCAAAATAAAATTTTAATCATTTCAAAATGATGCAGTTTTGGTATAACTGAAATAGAATAATCTGATGAATTAATTTTTTGAGGAATTTTCCCACCTATTTTCCACATCATAAGTTTTCAACTAGGTTATTCCACTCGGCTTCTGCTATCTGCATTTCCCATGAACCCTTCCAGCTTGATTTTCCTTTCAGTAGTACTGATGTAAATCCGGAATTCTTCAATGAAGTTACATCAGCATGGTCAAAAGAATTGGATCAAATGTACTTTACTGAAATGTCATTTATTAGTTGTAATAACTTCTCCCTACAAGCTTTATCTGAAAGGAAAATCCCAAAGCTGTCATCTTCTAAAGAGAGTCTCGTGGGTAGATTTGAAACCAAGAATTGGGAAAGTGGTTTGGAACAGGAATTGAAGGATAAATATCATATGGGAGATATTTGTATCATCATCATCTCAACAAGAGGTGACTGCAGCCAAGGCAGAGGTGCTGGAGAAAGGTACATCTTTGGGAGGATTAAATGAAACTTCACAAGAAAGTTGGTTTGCTATTTTCTAGAGAAAGCATGGTGCAAATTAAGTCTCTGAAGGAAAATTATCACCAACAGGTTCCTTAAAAAGGAATATTGTTCCTTTAATGGAAAAACCCTCAGTGCTTGAAGTATCCATATTACAAGCCTAATGGGACACGGAGAATGAAGCACTGGTCTCCTGCTGAGTTCGCTATTGGTCTTTGTCTTCGCATTTCCTCTAAATCCTACACCAAATTACACCCGATGCCAGCCTTCTATTTGGGGCACGGCAGGAACCAGCAGCTGTACACGCTGGGGCCTTTGCTCTTAAGTGTTATAAGAAATTTGGGGTATTTCAAAGTCTTACTATTAATCACCTGCTGTAAAATGAGAAGTATGCAAAACCCATTCGCTCCTCAGTAAAAGATATATCTTTCAAGACTTCTATTAGCAATCACTTTCCTGCTTGCATATGGATATCCAGACATAGAGGTTTCACATCTCACCTCAGACAGAAAAATCCTTTTTACTTATTCATGTATTTTGCAAGGTAGATGGACAGAATTAACTGACAAATGCATTCACTATCAATACTACAGATACCAGCCCAGGGGGAACTGAGTTTGTGATAGTTACTGATCAGAAGGATTAACACCAAGTACTCTAGACAGGAATATGGCAATTCATATACAGTACATGTCTATCTTGTAAACATCAGCATCATACACATATATTCTTCCTTAGTGACAGCACAGCTATTTTTAATGATTTTACCCCACAGAACCAACACATTCATAGCTGAATGAAAGGTTCTTCCTCATTTTACTGATTACAGGTGAAAATTAATATGGTTTCAATTACCCAAGATTTTAGGTGCTGAACTCCTGCAGAGACACCTATTGTCCATTGAAATTGGTGGGAGTTAAATATCTAATAAAGACTTGGGGGGGGATCTAGGATCATTACTGCAGCCTAGCCAAAAAATCAGTGGGTGGAGAAAGAATTACCAACACTCCAATATTTCCTGCAGAACCACCCCCCACCCCAGCATGCATGATTATGGTCACCCTTAGGATGCAGACAAAAAGGGAAACAAAGTCCAATAACTCAAAGCTGACTTTGCAGACCAAAAGCATTACAAGGCAGTTACCTCTGATGGGAATTGCTGGCTGGGTGACCATTGGTACTGACCCCCACAAAACCTCCTCTCCCAAGAGGTTTCCCGGAGAGGGAGTCCTGCTGCCACCGATGCATCACTCAGGCAAAAGCCCCTTCGGTTCTTACACGTGTCCCCAGAAGTAAATCTTACGCACTTACTGACTGGTGAACATCAAAATCTAGATGGAATAACCTAATGAACTTTTCTACATATCACTCTGAACTTTCCTAAATAAATGCAGTAGAGACTGTATTATTTTTTTCCCCTGGATGAAAAATACTTATTCATCTTGCAGTAGTTCCATAATAGAAGACAGCATAAAAACTCACACGATTGAGTTATCTGTAATAATTTTCTCACAAAACATCACTAAATTCCTGTCCCATCAGCATATATTGATAACACCACAGCTGATAACATCTGCAACCCTGCAGAGCATATGCTGCTGAACAACCCTGATGCTACACTTAAATTTCCTTTCTTTGCTATGTAAAAAGCTGCAAATCTCAGGCTTTATTTTGGGGGTTAATGTAGAACGGAGGAAGAGAACAGAGTACGGCTGTTATCCGAAATCGTGAATGCTCCTCAGAGCTTCTGGAAACTCTCACCCCCCAGAGAGGATGAGATAAAGGCATCAGCATTGAAGGGTTCAGCAGCTGAGAGGCCGAGGGCTACACAAAGCCAAATTAGACGCTAGCTCCGGTGAGCTTCTGTGTATGGCAGAGATATTGTACAATGCAAACTGATATCAATAGGAAATCTATAGGTTTTGATTTTTATCCGTGGTGCAGCTTTCCAATGAAACATTCTGGTTTGTGGCATTTGCTTTATATGCCTGTTCGCAGCAGTTCTAGACAAAAAACTAAGTGGACATCAAATATCAATCTCTCATTGCCAGCAATGTATTGCCAGCCTGAACGTCTATTTTAAGTCAGAATAATGAGAACATTTAGCCCTTTTAAGTTCTGATTCTACTTCAACTAAAGCAACTACACATCAACTTAATGTCTGTCTTTATTCAGTGACACAGAGGTCACTGCTGTGAGATTTATTTGATTTCACAGTTTGGCTAATTAATTTGCTCATTCTGAGCATACACCACCAGCATTGCTTTTGGAGTAGTACTACCGAAGCAACAGATTAATTTACATGGTACAGTGCATCTGGAATAATTATTACCCCACAGAATTGTTATTGCTCAAAATCCGAGGGGAGAGGGAAGTTTCCTACTGTGATAAAAGGGCTCTGTTGTGGTTTTATCAGCTGAAAACAACTACGTGGACTAAATTACAAAAGAAGCTTCTTGCAAGTGTTAAGCAGCACATGTTCCAAAAGTCCATAAAGCTGTTACAATACCAAATTTGTTTCTCTGATTTAATTCTTATCAAATTATGTTGACAGGCTAAAAATTCTCAAGCCACTCCCATTCCTCCAGCAATATTAACAACCACTTCACCAATCAACGCCAATTAATACAGCAGCATTTTTCTCACTGCTGAAGAGCATCACTGACCCCCTGGTTTAAAAAAAAAGCCTTTTTATAAAGATGCAATTGAAAACTGGTGGGAGCAGAGGTACAGAAAGCAAGATATTTCAGGGAGACAGCAAAGCATGATTTAAAGCATCTTGCATCAAAATAGTTAAGTAGTTTGAGTTCTGGACAATTGATTGACCAAGAAGGGAGCAGTTTTGGGTTGGGGGTTGGTTTGTTTTGTTTTGTTTTTTTGGTGTGGTTTTTTTTTTTTTTGCCATTGAGCTGATCTAAATTCTCTGGCACTAGTTCTTGGGTCTTTGATTTGCTGGAAGCCCTTTGCTTTGACTGACTTAGTTGTTTTCACTACAGTGTGTGAAACCATCATTCTTGACTTCTCTTTGGACATCCAATTCCTACACATCTTTCCTGTTTCTGAAACTTGCTGCTTGTTCAGTGAAAACTAAGATAGACTGGATGATCATAGGAATATTTATTTTCCAGTATTCCTGGAAATTTATAATCTGTGTTGTATTGCAGTGACATTAGCTGTAGGTGTTTACTCTTCCTACCAGCTGAGAGTAACTGGTGGGATTTTGAAGTTAAGTTCAGAACAGTATACCACTTCTAGTCACCAGCATTTTCAGTATTACAGTAGTGATATCTGCAGCACACATGGAAACTGGGCATAGCAAAGTCCAGAGGCTGTGGAGGTAGATCCCAAAGGAGAAGAGTTTATAAGGTGGGAGATCAGGTGTTAGGCAGCTCTCACTAACACAAGAAAAGAGTGAGCAAGTTTTAAAAGTCTCTGGAGTAGCCTGATGAAGATGTGAGCAGTTGACAAGTGAGATGAAGTAAAAGGTAAGAAGTCAATGATTACACTTTCCTAATTAGCCTTGGGAAGAATTTGAATAGCTGTCATCTAGTCAAGTGAGCTAAGAACAGGTTAAGACTATTAAGTTTTAACAGGTAATTGGCAGACCAGATAGCATGTAATTTGCAACCCATTTGAAACTGCTCAGATTAGCACAATGCTCCACACTACTTCTGATTTCCCTGGGCAACACAGTAACATTGTATTGACCCAAGCATACCCTTTCATCCCATTCCTATCTTCCCAGAAGCAACAGTAAGTATATTTATAATAGTAGAAATTAAAGTTGATGGACATTTCCAGTCCTGCAAGCCTGTAAATGCAGGCAATTTACTACAAGTAGTGTTTCAAGTGTAAGACATTCAAACTACTAACAACAGAGGAGTTTTTTGTTATGTTCTTCCAGGATGTTCTTATGACAAAAGGCTCCTTCTTGTGTGCTACAGGAGCTTGATATTGCTCCATCTCACAGAAGGGACATGGCCTGGGCTGCAAAAGCCTGCAATAAGCAAGAAGAGTAACCAGACACGCATTTCTGTATCAATGCTCCTTATCTGCAAGGATGTAAATAACAGTATTGGATGGCTTTTAGGGATTACAGTAAGTATTGATGTTTTCCTGCAACTTCCATAAAAAAAGCTGCTGCTATGTTGACCATATGTAGTTCAGACAGGTGATGGGGGGGACAGGAGCCTTTGATAAAACAGGCTGAGAAACATTTTGTCTCCCTCTGTTCCTCATTTTGGGAAGGTCACCAAATAGCAGTGTAAAACAAACATATATCATCCTGGAAAAAGGTATCTTTCATATTAGGCTCTTTATTGAATATGTCGACCTTCCAGTAGTAGCAGTAGAAACAGTCATTTCCTGATCTTTGGAGTTTATGCCTCTGTACCTCAGGCTTGAGGAAGAGGTTATTTGCAAGTGTAATTCATCCTGTTTTGACCCCATTCTTGGGGTCAAAAATAACACTATACATTTACTTCAGGGGATTTTGAACTCCATCTTACTATGGCAATTTAACACTGCCACAGGGAAATCAAGCAATCATTGCATATTAGAAAAAAATGCAGCATTGACCTCATTTTAAATGAACTGGTCAATTGAATTGAAATATTTGAAGATTAAGAAATTTATTAACACTACTTAGATGCCATAATGCTATCTGCATATAATGCAGACCCTGCAAATAGAAATAAAGCATTCACTCTGCAGGAAATATGTACTGATCCTTTCAATCAAGTCTTCTCTATAGTTTCCAGGAATCTTGAAAGCTTAAACACAACTGGAAAAAATCTCTTCTTGATTATAAACACACAAGAACTTGCCTGAAGTCAATAGCTTAAAAGCATGGCCCACAGCGAAAGGGGAAATACTTGGATTAGTCAAAGTGGGTTTGCTCTTAGAAAGAAAAAAAGAAGGCAGAGCTCTCAAATGCAACCTCCTTACCCAAGCTGTTCCATCGGGTTTTCACAACTGCAGCAGGCAACAAGCAAAACACATCACCTCCACTACTCCCTCCCTCTTCCATATTATACCTGGACCTTAAACATCTTCCTTAAGTCTTCACTCCCCAGCAAGCCTATATCTGGTACAGACTCCATCTCCCAGTCTCCAGTAACTGCAGTACATAAAACAGGCACAAAGCTCTCTACTTACCACACACCCCAAATGCTTCCCAGGTCAAACACAGCCTGCTCCTACTTCTTCCACCCAGGGAGCCAGGAAAGCAAATGCCCTTGCCTTAAATAGATACCAAGGGTTTCAGCCCACAGGTTTGGTGAGATTTGGTGAAATTGCAGGGAATCAAAATCACCTGTGTAACTCTGGATTTCTACCAGTGAGATGAAAGTAAAGTGTATAATGTGGTAATTGAGAGTATAGATAATTACAGCCACATGAAGGTCAATGGCAGGCTGAATGGCCTGAAGGACTGAAAATGTCTGAGATACATACACATATATTTATCTATATATCTATATACACATGTATGTATAATATATTGTATATGTATGCATATAAACGTGTATCTGTAACAATAATAAGTATATGTGTTTACATAATATGATGTTTTTCTAGCAGCCTAGCTTTACAGTGGAAGTCCAATGAGCAATTGTTGTTCCTTCTGATTGTTTGATTAACTCATTGCTTACAAATACCTCCCATCCACTTTGCTAACGGCCATCTATTAGACTTAATGCTGATTCTAAGGCTTGTCATGTTCTTCATGGTTCTTTGCTTTCAAGTAATGTGTTAACAATAGACATTTAAAATTCCTGAATGTTAGATACAAATACCATATTGTAGCTGCATGAACCTGATTGAAAATGCATTACTTGTTAATGGTACACGGAGCCTATTTCACATCTCTCACGTTCTCAGTCTTGCATTTGAGACCAGATCAGACCAAAAGCTGTAACCATTGAACACAGAACTAATAAACTGTGTAGAATGAGCTATGACATCGATCCACCGCCTAGAGGATGAGTCCCACTACCACAAATGACATACATAGCACTGTTGCATACAATACCTCGAGAATATAAGCTAGGACCCAGGCTGCAATTATGGTTGGGCTGAATTACCGGGGCAGAATTGCTATAAAAGGTGACGCACTGTTCTGCCAAAGTAATTTTTGTACTCAGAACTGTTGCTTCTGTTTACCCCTTATATAATTGCACCCAAGAATTTTTCTTTTGGCCCCCAAAATGCTGTCTTTGGCTTCATGTGAGGCAATGAAGCTTATAATGCCATCACCCAAGCACCTTCATGTGTGCGAGACATGGTGGTGTTGCCACAGAAGCACTGGTCAGTTCAAAGTAGTAGGCGTCTGGAAGAGCAGCTTAAATTCACTTTTAAAAAGAGTCTGCACGTGATACTGACCTTTGAACTATGAAGGAGTGGAAAGGTTGCTAATCTGACACTTAGCTTTCTGGTCTGCAGATTATGACACTATCAAACAAGACTCTCTACTAACAATTCATGGTATGCAGGATGTATATGACACTATAGAAGATGTATCTTTTGCTCTCTCTTGTGCAAGTTCATTGGTATAGTGATCTACTTCATTCCAACAGCTATTTCTGTTGCACAACAAAATTTAAATTTTCTCTTCCAAGTGACAATCATCAATATAAATATACTATGGTTATCAGGCTGCTTATACACTTATCATAAAAATACATGGCAATTGAACTGTATACTGAGCACTCCATGAACTGTATACAAAGCACTATGCCATGTTTTTATTTGTTTAGCCTATTCAAAGTGTAGAAGAATATGAACTGAGTGCCTAATTAAAATAAAGTGTAACTCATAACAGTTTATTTGCACTGCGGTGCATTCGCTATAGTATTCATTACATTGCATTCAGTACCTCACCATTTAGTTATAGTACACTAGAACTGCCAGTTAAAAAGAAGTGTAACATGTTCTTTCTTTTATTTGTGTCCAGAGTCTTAACCATCTGCTTTATGGGGCTTCATCAGTTTACACATCATGCTACTAACTGCAATGAAGCTCTAATTGAACATGTGATTTAACTAATAAAAAGGATCCATGTTTTTTAGCAGTGGGAAAAACTTCAGTGATGTACTTCTGATAACCTTTCTGTATGTAAAGTTGTATTGGTCTTACTTTTTAATGAGTCCAAAATCAGGAAATAAAATGGTAGTGTAAACTTTGTTCAGCCTGAAATTGGTCTTGCAGAGCTTTAGGCTGGGGTGATTTCAACTGGAGATGGAATTGCAGACTCACCAGATGTTTAAGTGTATACATATCACATTTGCAGTATTCAAACCACATCCTCAATGTAGAGTATTTGGTTTTAGCTAAGAAAAGTCCCATTCATCATGTCATACATCAATCTAGTGGCACAGAAATGGAGACAAGTGATATCTAAGTACCGACAGAATGATTCAGCTCTCTAGGAGGACTTATTTCCTCTGGTTCCTTTTTGGAGGTGTGGAGTTTGTACCCACAAGAAGACCCAAGGAAACAAAACTAAGATACAGTACTTATAAGGCACTTAATTTTTGTCATTATTTGAAGACAGGAGCTAATGCCTTAAGTCTGAGCCCAAATGCTCAGAGAAGTCAGGGAGCAAATGTGCATCAATAAAAGCAAAGTTACCACAAAAAGTAACGTTACCCTTGCAAAAATTCACATGTAGTTATATTTATATGTGAATTACTGATTTGATGAAAATCAGTGAGCAACTTGGCATGATCTTAACAGGTAAAATTTTGCTATGTACATTCTTAACGTTGCAGGAGGATATAAGACTGGGATAAACTTCATTTTCAGTTGTATTTCAAGGATTATGCACTTGCATAATAGAAATACGCAGTCTATTTAGTGAAATATGGGTGATGTGCTGCTATGTAAATGAAAACTTCTACCCAGGCAAAACTACGGAGCATTTTAATTGGCAGTGCAGTGTGTACTTACATTTCACAGAGAATGAGCGGATAGAGTATGGGATACCATATGTCCGCTGTTTACAACACCAGCGCAAGTCTGGGTTGGTTACACTGCAGTTCAGGGGTTAGCGTAGTCCTGCACGCTGGCCCCAGCACCAATAAAGCGGCAAAATTTTGGCATTATCTACTCCATACTGCAGTAGAGTACACTGTGGAGGACCTCGGCTGGACCGAGGGGCCTGGGGAGGATATTGACCTTGATGAGATTAGTTTTCCCATGAGAGAACAAGAGATAATGAGAAACCTGCCTGAGAAACTAAGTTTAAGGAATGTGTTGAC